>JAUCMX010000001.1:18839370-19286870 GCA_033459395.1 Hemibagrus guttatus
ACATGTGAAATTACAGCACAGAGGTTACTAATAAAATTATGCTTCCTGCAGTGATAGTAATGAACAGTGTTGATGGTGATTAGGGAAATGACCTGTAGCATTTTGCAGTGTACTGGGCAGATTTTCAACATCATGAGGCTGTGACATTTGATTCTAAACCATACATACTGTATGGTCATGCAATAATCATGGTTGACCCATATGTGTGTGACAACTGCTATGTTCTGTGTATGAACAAAGGTTTCACAGCAATTGTGCCATTTTGTGAAGCAGCAATAAAAACGTTAATTAAGGATGTGGTGTAAAACACATGACTAACAAGAACAGAAGTGAATAAACTGGGTGAAAAAAAATCAACAAAAAAAAAAACAAACAGTTTAATTTAATTAGCTGTAGTTTAGTAAATGCTTGACTTTCCAGTTCATGGATGCATACACCACAAAATAAACAGATGTCTTTAGACGTGAACTGCAAAGAATCAATCTGGTTTCAGTGACAGACATTTGGACATTTATATACTTCTATACATTTATATACAACCTTCAAAGATGTGTTAAACAATGAAACTTTGTAATGCCTCATAAAAATAGTCATTCTTGATATTACTAATTATATATGCACTATAATGCACTATGAGGCATGCCAATGGAGGCAGGGTAATGCTTTAGGTAATGTTCTGCTGGGAGACCTTGGGATGTTGTGGATGTGGATATTACTTTGACACATACCACCTACCTAAACATTGTTGCAAACCATATGCACTGTTTCATGGCAACAGTATTCCCTAATCGCAGAGGCCTCTTTCAGCAGGATAATGCACCCTGCCACACTGCATAAATTGTTCAGGAATGGATTGAGGAGCATGACAAAATGTTGACAAGGTGTTGACTTGGCCTCCAAATTCCCCAGATGTCAATCTGATCACACATCTGTGGGATGTGTTGGACAAAGACGTCAGATCCATGGAAGCCACCTCACAGCTTTCAGAAGTTAAAGGATCTACTGCTAAAATCTTGATGGCAGATATCACAGCACACCTTCAGATGACTTGTGTAGTCCAGGCCTCTATGGGTTTAAGCTGTTTTAGTGGCACAGAGTTGGTGGGACCTACACAATATTAAGTAGGTAGTTTTAATGTTATGGCTGATCAGTGCTAGGCAGGCACCAAAGCCTTACCTTAACTTTATATATGCATAAACTTTCCGCTATTATGCTGTTGGAGGTATAGCTGTATAGCCATCAAAATTTGGCCCTTGTTACAGTCACTCAGATCCTTATGCTTGCAAATTTTTTCTGCTTCCATCAAATCAACTTCAAGAACTGACTGTTCACTTGCTAGCTGATATATCCCACCCCTGCCACTGTAATGAAATAATCAATGTTATTCACTTTACATGTCTTTGTGTGTGTGTGTGTGTGTGTGTGTGTGTGTGTGTGTGTGTGTGTGTGTGTGTGTGTAAAAAGCCTATTTTAAGGATGCTACCTATTTTAAGGGAGCCATCTTTGTGCAATTATCTTTTTGGCAGATGTTAGACCTGCCAGCCAGATCTTTCTTTGTATCTCAGTGAAACCTAAATTAGATTAATCATTTAAAAGAAGCACAACTGGTTGCATTGGTATATCTTTTCCTATGATATCAGACAATACTGACGAAATCTTTCCCCAAAACTCAGAAACCTTCTCACATTCCCACACCATATGCATAAATGTTCCCACTTGTTGGTAAGGGCAAAAACTACAGTGGGGATTTGGAGATAATTTAATGAGGAAGCGTTTCTTTGGTTTCCAGTACAATCTGTGACAAAATTTGAAATGAATTAATTGATGGTTTGGATTTTTTGATGCGCTGAGGCTTCTGATCTATTATAATAAAATTCTGCATCCACACCAGCCCTTGACACCCCTGCTCTAAAACCTTATATGACGACTTTGCCTGAATATTTAAAAATGTTATCCTGTTCTTCTTATTGTTACTACATTGTATTGTTTTACTTTCGTTTAATTTGCCTAATTTGCTTGTTGAAAGATACAAAATCTAGCTTTTCTCAATGCTCTAATGGAAATTACATAAAGGCTTTGCTCTTTGTAATTTATCAGTCACTTTCTCCTTATTATTATAATTCAGCAATTATGTAAACAGGACTCAAATGAGCCCTATTAGAGTTAAATCACATCCAGACTGACTGAGAAGTCTCCATACCATTAGTCATCGACCTCCTACCTTTAACAGGAAAATACATCAAATAAACATAGTCTAGGAATTATTGTTCATAAAGTTCACATTGGTAATAAAGTTCACAGTATATTGTATAAAATCTTTTGATTTTCATCATAGGGAAAATTAAAGTGATTTTTCCACAAAAGAGACAGATGGTTGTTAACATGCATAAATGTAAAAATAACATTAAAATAACATTTGTCACAACCAGAACCATAATAACAAAGTTGCAGAAGTTTGGAACAGTTTGGATTAACTAGCACATACCAACATACCATCCTCCATCTCCCACACACAGTGAGGAGGAAGGTGAGGGAGGCAAAGTAGAACCCAAAGATCACAGTTTCACAATTTCACAGCTTGTTGTCATGTTTCAAATTCAGCTATTATATATCACTTCTATAACAACAGCTTGGAGGGGTTGGGGCCTTTCCTAAGAAACATCTAACAAACATAGCACCTGAAATTATTGCAAATAATTATTTATAGATTACTATTTTGCATTAATGAATGATTACAGAAGAGCCAATTATACATTATTTAAAGTGTCAGAATCTGGTGTCTACGTTCATTTGTCCCTCATTTTCTCCCAATTTTGTTCATCTGCTAACTTCCATGTACATGTCTGCCCTCTTCCACATACATGAGATCACAGATGGACACCATTTGCTAGTGATGCTCTGATTAACAGGGGAAACAGTAACCCCATCCCTTTCACCCAGTGAACAGTTTTGATTCCTGATGAGCCTCATGATTTTGAATTCCTCATGAACTGTTGATGTCCAGACATTAGGGTGAAGACATTTCTATTTCTACTGAAGCCCAACCCAGCTTGCTATAATGAGTGTAAACAATTTCCAAATATATACACTGCTGTTAGACACTACAGGAAGATGCTCATTGTGACTATTATCTCTAATGGATGTGCCAAAAATAATCATATTGAAAGTAGTGTTTTGCTGCTTAAAAAATATGTTTAGGTTGGGAACACTCGTAGACCTACTCGTATATGCAAATATCTAATCAGTTTTGGGTAATGTTTACATCAACCATAAGATTAGGGATAAATTTTTTGTTAGTGATTTTGACTGTGGCATGATTGTTGTGGCTGTTTGAGTATTTATTTTTTCTACTCTATTTTTTCTATTTCTCATTTTTATTCTAGGCTGCCAGTAATCCTTGAATTAATTCTAAATAGAAACAAAGAAAAAAGAGGAATCTTCAAATTTTAAACTCTGTCTCTCTGTCCTCAAAGTCTGTCTCTCTGTGAATGACAGTTTAGTAAACCAACCATCTGTTTGTTGTTCTGACCTTTCATGTTTGGGTCACAAATGTTCTGTGTGATATTTGCTCCAACTGGTGAGGGAGCCTCAGAGAACCCAGCCTCTAACAATGCAGCCTGACATGCTCTCTCATTCCCAAAGCTAATTTCAGTTGTATGTGCAGAACCAAAGTCGATACCTTTTTGGCTAGCCTGTGAGGAAGAAAACCATTTCATTAAATGTCATGGACTGTTCTGCTTTTTAGAAATCCAGTCCCTCTTGACCTGAGTGAGTTTAATCAAAGGTGTTAGATACAAGCTCAGTGGAATTTTTAATTATTTCAACCAGACTTTTTGTCTTTTTGTAACACTTTACCACAAGATCCACAAATAAATAATAATATCAATTCTTGATAAATCTTTATTCGTAGCGCATCCAGAAATAATCAAGCATATATATTAACAGCTGACAAAGTTATCTATGATTACAAATGGTAATAAGTAGGTATTAGTATCTTGTTAATTAACATCATGGCTTTTAGCACTAATAAAGATCATTTTCACTGTATTTTATACAAAATGTTAGTTAAAACATAAAGCAATTTAAGTAACTTCATTTGCAGCAAAAGTCACTAATAAGTGCTTTGAAATCCCATGACTCAAATCAAACCACTTCACTGATGTGATGTTATAAAAATGTTTGTAATGAAAATAATGCAATCAGTGGATTCATTCAAACATAGTAAATACTGTGGCACAGGTTAATAAAAGTAGTCATTAAACACTAACTTATATTTGAGTATATACACGATTTTAGAATGATGCATTATAATTGTTAACTGGACAGTTATAAACCACAAATAGATAGTGGAAAATTGGCAAAACATTGCCTGCATCTTTCCAGTCTTCCACTTTCTAAACCCAGGTTTTTTTTTTTTTTGTTGTTTTTTGCTATTGTAGCATTGTGTTTTTCAGTATGCTTTTCTGCCCACCACAGCTGTTGAAAGTGGTTATCATGAACCACTCTAACTATTCCTCTTAGGCCTCACTTAACAACAAGACATTTCTGCATTTCTACTCAATGTTTTTTGTTTTTTGGACCATTCTGTATAAAATCTGGAGACTATTGCACATAAAAATCCCAGAAGATCAGACGTTTTTGAAATACTCAAACCAACTGATCCAACAAGCATGCCACACTCAAAGTCACTGAGATTACATAATTTCCTTATTCTGATGTTTAATATGAAAATTAACTGTTGACCTGCATCTGCATGGTTTTATGGATAGATGGGTGGATAGATGGATGAATGCGGGGAGAGAGTGATACATAGACAGAAGGATTTATTTATTAATTGATTTATTTATTTAATTTAATAAAAAATTTAATAAAAAAATATCTGGATGCATACCAGGATTCAGGATCTGGATTCACACTTCAACCCCCCGATGTTCAAACCAAATCTACATCTATGCTTATCGTAATTTTTTTTTAGCTTTTGTTTTAACCAAGATTACATCACTTTAAATAACTTTAAATATTTAAAGAACACTCATGTTAAATTAGCTGGTTTCTTTATTCCAATCCTGCTGCATACGGCTTCTTCTCTCAAAATTGCACACACAGCATGCCTGCAAAGGAAGTATGACCTCAGCCCTCTCACTCACTTTGCATTGATGAACCTGATGTTGCAGTGAAAGTAAAGGGCCAAATTACTTCCCTATTTCAAAGGAGTATGTCAGCTTCAGTGTGCTCCACTATCACTTCATCAGCTCTTACAGTGGCGCCAGCTCTGTTATCTGTTTACTAAAAGAGGCAGGGGAGAGAGTTCCTTAAAGATCAATTACAGCTCAAACTGACTGAATGGTGTCAACCTATCATTCTCGAGGAAGCTGAGAAAAGGAGATGTCTAAAAAGGCAGGTAGTGTTGATAGATGTAGGTGATAAATAAGACAGCATATCTGCAACATATCCTCAGTTACTGTTCTGTCACAGTTTTCAGACAATTTTATTTTACTGTTATTATATAACTATCTTTTTTTATTTGCATATATAAGCAGAGGGAGCTTTATTTGCACATATACAATGAATTGTACTGTAAAAGTAAATAATGATCAAATTACCCCTATTTATTATTGCCATGTCTAAAAGACCCTTGAGCAGTGGTGCATTCTCAGCACAGCCTACATGAGATGTAGGATAAGATATGGAGAACAATAATATTCACATTAGCAAAGATTCATGAGCCTGTTACAGAGGCGAGGTTCCCTTTAGCAACGAATAGAGCCAAGGAGAAAATGCAATGCAATCTCCTCTCATTAGTCCAAAATAAGAATGTGGATGTGCTGTAATCTGAAATGAATAATGATGATCGTATCCATCTAGGCTTATTATTGTAGCCATTACCAGCTCAGAAGGCCAAGCCTTGAGGCGTTGATTAACCCATCCCTGAATACTAATTTAACAATTCTGCACTACTTAGTAAAAAATAACAATTCTCCTATTATTTATAGAACTGACCATCTCATTTTGAGATTTCTCGAGTTTTACTTGTTAAAAATGTGTCAGTTGTGTTTTATAAGTATATATGCTCTGACTGCAGTTTAATCTAAATAATGCATATCTCATTATCTGTCTGTTAAACAGTTCAGATAACATTCCTGTTCTATACACCATCTTCTCATATTAGGTTTCAAATAGCACTGCTTCCTACTGCTTACAGAACTGTATCAGTGTGAGAAATTATTATATAGCGGTTGGTATCTTACAGTCAAAGTGCCTAGAGGTCACTAATGGAGTGCATCCGAGCTCCATATTGGGTCCAGAATTGTTCACCTTGCACATTATTGAAACTGAATCCTTACTGTGGATTGCAAGACTAAAATTAAAATGGGATTCGTGTGGTTTGTTAAATGGTTCCCAATTATCTTAAATATCCATTTTATTTGAGATAATTAGACAGCTAGCAAAGTGCACATTCTAGCTAAATAACGCTTACATGCACAGAAAATCCAGATACATTATTCAATTACAGATTTCAAAATTCCTGTCACATAGACTTGTACACTCTAGTCAAGTCTGGAATTAAAATTTCCAGTGAGTCAGATAGTATTTTAATCAATTCCAAAGTTCAAATTTCCTCCTCCATGCAGAACTCAAGGCGTCTGATGTGCCTGAGTCCTACCGGGAAAAAGTCTCTGCACAATCATGCAGTTGAGTAGACACTGGCAAATTATTCAGCAATGTTTGCTTTGTGACATGGTGCATTCTCATGCTAGAAGTAGCCACAGAAGAAAATTGTGGACATGAAGGGATGCACATGGTTAGCAACAATAAACAAATAGGCTGTGGCATTCAAGTGATGATTGGTATAAAGGGTGCCAAAGTGTGGCAAGAAAGCTTTCCTCTCAAAAGGCTGGTTTGGTTCATGCTGGTGCCATATAATTGTATATTTTCTAGCTCTCCTTCCTATAAATGCTAATATGTGTACTAAAATTATATGATTTTTTTTATAGTGAAATTACCTGTGCTTTACATTTAAAAGCAAAAGAGCTAAAGGAAACTTGATAATGTTGACTGACAGTGTGCAAAATCAGCCACCAGTAATTTACAACCATTGACACCTCTGATGTCAAGTGTTGAGAGATGAATTTCTATTTCTGTTATTAATGAAAGATTTCACTATACCACACACACACACACATGCATGGAATGCACTTTACGTAGCTCTTTCATCATTTACCAGCCGAGTGACAAAAGAATCCACAGAAAATAGGTGCTAAAAGAAGGTCTGTAAATACGCCTGTTGTCTTTATTGTATTATATCTGAGAAAATGAATTCTTAGTTTACCGGAGTAGCACTTCTGTTTTGGAGCTGAATAAATTGCTATATGTTTCCTTTGGTTTGGTCTTGAATTATTTAGTTCAGTACAAAGCAATATGTAGGTAACAGAGCATAACAACTACTTATGACAAATACCTTCTAATAAAATGAAAACCATATGAAAGTAGAGCTCAGCAAAAATAACATGAAAAATACACCATTTCAAAGAATAAAATTGGCCTAGTGTGAATTTGGCACACACACACATACATTATGCATGTATATGTAAGGAAATACTCCAGTTGAGCTTACAGTGTTGATTTCACTTGGCAGCCTCCTATTGGCTCCTCCATTATGCTTACTAGTCAAACACTAAGTGTCTGATAAGAAGAAAATTTCTCTGGTTCAGTGCCCATAAACCACACTCTTTCTAGTGCTTGTTTGTTCTTACTTAAAAGCTCATTCTCAGACTCTGTGGCAGCATATGCTGAATCAAGCAAATTTGGGTAAACACTAACACTAACTCTGGGACCCCAACTGCTTGCCAATGTTTGCTGTGGGAGTTAAAGGGCTCTCTACAGCCTACCTAACCATGTGCTTATCTGTAAGACTGAACTCAGCATTATTTTGCCTCCTATTACAAGGACCAAGAAATTTTCTATGAGAAGGGTCTCACTTTAGGGGTAATATAACAGTAAGAGGAAGCATTATACTTAAATATCTCTTCAAGCACTACTCATTGTAGATCTGGAATGCTTATTATTTTCTGGACTTCTGTTGTGCCCATTTGATCATGTGGTAAGTGGTGGGTTGCTTTTGTACTGTAAAATGAAGTGGAGGTGGCATACAGTCAGCGGTTACATTCTCAACTGCAGAGACTGCAGCATGCATAGCAGCAAGTATACTAGGAAAATTCAGTCATTGCAGGTTTAGGAACAGTTATGGCTAGTGTGGACAAAATCTATACTGTTAAGAAGCATATGTTAGCATGCTCGAAAAAAAAAAATCTAATGCGGTATGGGTGTGAAATACCCACTGAGGAGAACCAAACTGGACTTGTACCTTTAATCATCTCCAGTTTGATAAAGTTTTATTAATGCAAGTAGAATAAATATTATATACAGATACAACTAACATTTTGAGAAAGATGACCCTGACTGAAATGAATGCATTGGAAATCCTAAAATTTTACTCTCCTGGCTGAGAAACATAGCACTTCTTATGTAATACTCTTATCTTAGAGCTGAGAAAGTGTCAGCCTAGATTTGTTTCAAATGGGTTTTGTCAGGAATACAGACTCTGGAGAGTGGATGCAAGTACAGGTCAGTTAAATAGGAACAGATCACAGAAATAGGAACAGTTCCAGTGAGCAATCCAAAAACTAGTGAACTACTTTGCAAAGAACAAACTGAAAAAAAGTGCTTTAAAACAGAACATACAAATTAAACACAAGTGAAAACATTCAGAAGAATAGAGACTGGGAAGTGTAGGTGGTTGCTGGGAAGGTGAGTTTGGGGTGGCCTACAAACATGAACTGGAGAACTGAATGGAGCTACGATGAACTGGAGGAAACAGAGTCTGTGATTTCTGCAGATGTGACAGGTTTATTGTAGAATCTACGAGTACAAAAAGAGTCCTTAGGGCACTGTTCATGATACAAGTAACACAACTATGTCATGGAGCCTGATATCATGTCAGAGCCTTAAAAATAGCTTTGTAATCCTTTCCAAACTGATATATTTCAGTAACTTACTTTGTCATCTCTTCTGGAAATTCTTTTGATCACAGCATAGTGTGACGGCTTGTTGAGACTTTTTAGATCACTACACATTGCTGAAAAGGTTCTGTTTAAGTCATGTTTAGATTTAACAGGATGGCAGTAACCTTGGTATGTCTAGTTAAATTGAGCACAGTAATCAGTTTCATTTGCTTAATTGGTTTATTAATTAACTAAGGGGACAATTATTTTTTTCCACACAGGACCAGTTTATGTTGGATGTGATTTTTCCTTCAATAAATTCCATGTTTTCTGAGGGTGTAACTTTAAACACACACATTTAGTTATACTTATCTTTAAATAAATTTTACCACAAACTGTCATTGCAAATTTAACACTTACTAATATGTTTGATGATAATGTTTAAAACGTGTTTAAAAACACTGTTCTCACCTGCACCAAGTAGTATAAGAAGCAGCAGATCAACAGTGAAAGTTTCTATGATAAACATTGAAAGGGGGCACCAAGTTCTTTAAAAAAATAGGGAAGCGGGCCCAATGGTGGAAAACATATATATATATATATATTTTTTTTTTTTTTACTCAGTATGGTCCATTATGATATACAGGAAATTCTCTAATAATAAAGATATTACTACTACTACTACTACTACTACTACTACTAATAATAATAATAATAATAATACTAATAATAATACTAATAATAATAATAGGCATAAAATAGACGTTGAAAACATTTAATTGTTGAGAATTTTACTAAAGTCTCACTACAGAATAAACTCATTTATATGCTGGTTGCTGCTTTCTCCAAACTTGTTTATGATTCGTAAGCTTTGGGAAAATATCTATCATGGTGCTTTCTGTTCTTGTACTTTCCGAGAGGTCTTCATTATAAGCCTGCTTATATAAAAAGTAGATTTGTTGTGTTGGAAAAGCCTTTGAAAGCCACCTCTAATTCTTTGTAGTAGCTTTGTATAAGTGTTTTGCTGATGCTGTGTATTATATTAATAGAACAGGAGGTGAGGAGAATGCAGATATAGAGCAGAGAAATGAGGGAGGCTGTGCAAGGCCAAGTAGCAAATATGTAAATGAAAAATATTGCTAATTCACTTGTGCTTCATTGAGACTAACAAAAGAAGGTGGGAGAAGAGGTAGTAAGAGCCTGTGCTTTTCTTATTTTCTACTGAATGAAGGTAATAGATGCTCTTGTGTGTAATGCTTAAAAATGGGCATAATATCATAGCTTGGACCGGCATAATTTAAAGCTTAAATAAGTGATGAAATTCAAATGATGAAAGTGATGAGAATCCTAGTGTATGTCTAGAGGTAAAACAATTCATTTATTGAGTCATGTTTATGCATTATGATGATGTTGTGTAGGCCTGGAAGTGCATAAAGGCCATGTGAATTTCATGATTAATTTAACACCTTGCTTATTCACTTGTCTCAGCTAAAATTCCATGCAAGTCAAAATGGTACTAAAGGAACATGTTTTACTGTTGGAGCCAAATTTGCACACCGTATGTTTGAATGCGTTTCTGTGTTTAGTTTGTTCATTTGTACAGATTTTGATGAGATTCACTTTAAACTTCTCATCCATGCTATGAATCTATGTAAATAAAAGTAACTACTGGAGTATTGTTGGTTGTTGTAGCTGGAACACACAGTTTCTTTCACAGCCTAACAAAGACTAAAATACTTTCATTAATTTGATAGATACTTTCTTTTCTTGGACTCAGAAAGAAAGAGGGCACGTGTATAAACTGAATATTACAGTCTACAGCAAAGCTAGTAAATTATGACTAATTGTAATCTTGTGGAAGCTCTTGTGCAAAACAGTTGTGTATTTGGTTGTTTATTGTGGGATATAAAATTGCTAATGTTGAAAAAATAATACTAACTAGTGGAGTTTTCAAATGAGTTGCTCAAATAAGTAACTGAAAATCTATGAAATGGTAAAGTATAGTGCTTTAACCAACCTAACCACTGACATTGTGACAAAGCAGCTTTACAGGAATATAGATGTAGATTTAAATTTAGTACCATAATGAGCCAGACAGAGACGACATGACAGTGAAACCATGAAAGGAATCAGACTTAAAAGGGAACCCATCCTCTTCTGGGTGACACCAGATAGTGATCTTATAAATAATTACTCCACCACAGTTGTGTACTACATTGGGCATAAACTGTTTCTAGAGGGTGTAACATTTAGGGAATCAATAAGGGACCATTCACGGCAGCAGAGAGTTAGTATTATCCAAAGTATTTGTAAATCTGCTGTCAGTAGCAGAATCTTTTTTGTATTATTGCAGCCATTTATATTATGGTGTAGGCCATAATATAAAAAGGAAGAGGAAGAGTTATTCCCTACTAGTTTAGGGAACTACATAACATAACACAATTCAGAAGCAAAATTAAATACATGCTCTTAAATAAGCATAACCATAAGAGAATACAAGGTAAATAAAAGTCCTCCCTGATCCTACTAGACATCACTCTATAATATTATATTAGATATAATTAGACAATTTCTCCCCTTCACTGAACTCCAAGCTTAGGATAACTTCCATAAAGACTTGCTCATATTCACTAGGTAACTGTTTACAAGTAGGGCTGCCAAGGAGAACAATAATCCTACATGAGCTCGACACAAACATTAGCACAGCCTGAGGCAAAGCTAGGCCAGGTCTGGCCTGGCCTGGTTTAAGCTGGTCTGGGAACCTGGGACTGAAGCGGAAGTCCTATGTTTTTGATGGGAGAGATTCAGACACATTCACGTGCACACACACACACACACACACACACAGCTCTAGAAGAGGCCAGGCAAATATATGTGTGTGCTTGTGTACATTTATGTACAGCATGTATGTATATAAACTAGAATAAGATGAAAGGGATAAATTGAAAAGTAAAGTTTTAGAGTTTATATTCTGAATGCATATATCGTGCTTTTAAGCATGCTTTGCAACAATGTCCATTGTGATCAAGCACTATGCACATTTAATTTATTTGATTTGACTTGAATCACATTATTGTTGACTGTGCCACGTATTCTTGTTCTTTTTTTTGCCATTTGTTTTTTTGCCAGGCAGACCTTCAAGTGTGTTGAAAATCCCTTTTACATGAACAGTGGTATGAAGGAGAATGCTCACAGTTGATGAAACTGCAAGCAATTTTGCACAGATCGGCCACTTTTATTTCTTTTCCCCATTCATATTCTCAGAACGACTTCTACTTCTTTAGATTTAAAGCTCAGGCATTCAAACGTGTTATGATGCTCTAGACCTTTTGATGCTCTAGGCTATTGTAGCATTCAGGTAATGCCTATACTGTTTACGTACAGTGTGTGTGTGTGTGTGTGTGTGTGTGTGTGTGTGTGTGTGTGTGTGTGTGTGTGTTAATACACCAGATATTGCACTTGTAAATGAAAAGTTCAGTAAATAGTATTCGTCCTAGAAATAGCCTGCACATTTGACTATTGTGTGTGTGCGTGTGTAGGATGCTGTATAAATATCTATTTCCCTGTCATTTGTTCAATTCCTTCATCCAATTAAGATTCTCTTTTCTTTGGCATTTTAAATAACTCTACTAATTAGTAATAATAATTCTTATTCTGTATGCTGCTTCTGAGATAGAAAGTAAGTCTAGTCATTACTTTAGTGAAATTCCATTAAAACATATTAATGATTGTTAATTAATTTTAATGCATCATGGTTTTGAATCCTAACATTAAATTGACAGAATTCCATGGTAATGCATTCTAATTGAATATAAAGTGTAGTTTAGTTACACTAAAAGTAATAAGCACATACAGTACTGTGTAAAAGTCTTCAAAAAATGACGCCTTCAAAAAATGAGGCAGTTAAATGCCTAAATAAAATATTAGGCATTAAACTCCGATAAAGAGCAGTAAACAGCACTAAACTAAACAAAGTCAATATTTGGCATGACAACCCTTTGCAACAGTTGTCTCAGACACATTTTGCGCAGTTTTATAAGGAAATTGGTGGGGAAGTATTTCTGACCATCTTGGGAAATTCATAGTTCCCTGAGTTTGACAGTCACACTTGCTTTAGTCTATGACAGCCAGCATTCATTTTCATTTGTGTCTGAAAAGTGGTCTATTATGTAATAGGTTACCTTCTTTCATACATTCATACACTTTCATATCTTCTGTCATATACTTTCCTGTAACCTTTTTTTTTGGTTTGTTAGAAAAGTAATGTTTGAAAATCTGGAATGTTTTTCTTTAAGCTATAAAATAAAGCTTGAACAAGATTAGTGTTATTATTAATCTTATAAGTATCATTCTGAGTATTAGTATTAAAGTCTTATGGTGACTTTGTACAATATTGTATATTATAAGATGTAATAATGACATCTTTAAATAATGTTCTTCCAGTAGTGCTGATATGTAATGTTACAGCACTGGTCAATTTTACTGTTTATATCACAGTGTTTATATTACATTGACACCATTACTACATTTACTGTGGGTTGTCAGTCAGTGTGCGTGTTGGCATAGCAATACACAAATCTTTAACCAGAACTGGCTTCTTTGGGATCTATTTTCTTTGATGGAGCAAAAATAAACAAAACAATTGACCATATAGTGCCTGAAATGTCAGTTACTTGATAATAAATTTGTTTATAGTTCTTTTGTATGAAAGCAATATCATACTCGCATACATGCTTTTGTTCTGAATGTCAGCAAGGCTGTGATTTGGCTGCAGGTATCCCCTTTTGCTTGTGCAGTGTTGCTTGCCTGTTAAAATAATAGCAAAACATGTAAACGTGCTATAATTTATGGAATCCCAGCACACAGCATAGCAGCGGGTTATCACAATGCAGCGTCTTCATTCAAAACATTTCAAAGAGATACACAATGTGAGAGCTAACACTCTTTTCAACCTTGGAACCCATAGCAACCTTTTTAAATTTTAGATGCGCACAAAGGGAGAAAATGTGTGAGAGAAAGACAAAAAAGTGACAATTTTCAGCAAGATGCTGTGAATGCACAACTTATATGTCTCCTTTATTTTGAGCAGTTTGTCACTACTTCACTGCTTTCTTTCTTTTTCTAGAAAGTAGCTCATTGGTGGGCAACACTCTGTGGGCCCCAGGGACCACTGTTCATCTCCTTTGGAAAAAAATATCCTTTGGACTGCAAATATTGTGGAACAGAAGGATCCATGATTTATGGTTAGCCTTTAAGCCCAGCTAGAGGTGTCTTCATGGAGGGAAAAAGAGAGGTGTGGCAGAATTGGTGATACTATCCAACTGACTACTTCTCACAAGACACTTCTTCATGGACTCCTATAGACACCATCTATAAAGTAAGCAACAGTTTTTATTAAAAAAGAGAGAACTGAGTAAATACTGGGCTGCTGAAATGTCTCCTTCCTTGCTCGGTGTTTGTGGGAGGACCATCCATCTTGGTTTGTGCTTGTTGATTTTTCTGAATCTCTTCCTGCTCACGTTGGAAGCAAGACCCAAGGGCCCCGGCCATACACACTTGAACTCAATCCGCATTGATGGAGACATCTCCCTGGGAGGCCTGTTTCCAGTTCATGCGCGAGGTCACAATGGAAAGCCCTGTGGGGAGCTGAAGAAGGAGAAGGGCATCCATCGTTTGGAAGCCATGCTTTTTGCTCTGGACCGCATCAACAATGACCATGAGCTTCTCCCTAATATTACCCTGGGGGCCCGTATTCTTGACACCTGTTCACGAGACACACATGCTCTGGAGCAGTCGCTCACTTTCGTCCAAGCGCTCATAGAGAAGGATGGAACAGATGTGAAATGTCAGGGAGGGGGCTCACCCATCATCACCAAACCAGAGAGAGTTGTGGGAGTGATTGGGGCTTCCTCTAGCTCCGTGTCCATCATGGTGGCTAATATCCTCCGCCTGTTTAAGGTAGGCACCATGCTGAAGCTTTGTTTTACACCTTCTTTAGCTGAACTGTGGCAAATGCAAGATTTGATCTCATCATGTTAACTTCATAATTACAACATTTATGTAATTATTAGACCATCTGAATGGTTTCTTAAAAACATGTTTTCTGTAAATGCTATGTTCTGGTTATTTAACTGTTTTTATCAGAAGCCAAAAAGGAATTTCTGCCTGTTTTGGGGTGCTCCTGTTCAGCATTGAATTTATTGTTAATGTCACACTCCACAGTGGTGGTTAATGGCTTATATAAATGTAGACACTCAAGGCTTTAAGGATTTGCAGTTTTTCATAAGTATTTCTTTTTTAATCTAGCCTACTAGATTAGATATTAAAAGTTTTTATTAAAAAAGAAGTTAAAATCATTTTATTGTGATAGTTGTATACAGTATTTTGCTATCAAAAAAGCTTTATTTGTTCTGTCTCTTTTATCTCTGTACCAGTATTACTAAATAAAGGTGTGAATTGCTCCCCTGCAGGGGACTCACACCCCTCCACTGTCCCATCGCCCTGCTCACCTGTAGCTAAACACAGAATCATGATATTCTACACACAGAAAACCAGCAGTGTCCTGACTAATCTAATAACAGAATTCTGGTGATAAAATAATCAATTTGATTACATAATCCAATAAGTCAGTGGCACCAAAATTTTGCTGAGTTTTATGCGACTTTTAAAAAAGTGTTTTTTTTTTTTCAAATTGAGATTTTTTTTTTTTTGCTTTTTTGTGAAAACTACTTAAATTCAAATTCAAATTAAAATGTTCAAATTCAAATTTTTATTTGTCACATACACAACCATACACAGGACGATATGCAGTGAAATGCTTACATGACTGTTTTGACCTCGAAAAGGAAATAAGAAATACGAAGGAAGAAGAATGAAGGAAATAAGGCAAAAAAGAAGAATAAATATAAAATATAAAATCTACAGTTAAGTTGCAAAGATGTAAAAATACATAAAAATATACTGTAGCAGTGTGCAAATGTGCAAATGTTCAAAAAATTGAGAAAATTGCAAGTACAGGCTTCTTTTAAACTACAACCAGTGAAGACAAATATGTAATTATTTTAAGTAATAGCTGCACTGACGCTTGATGCATGTGAATCAAGGAGGGTATTGGCTGAATGGTGTGTTGTGATGACTTCACATGATGCATCTTGTCCCATATTTTCTGCAGAAAATGTGTGGTAATTTGGAAAAAATGTGCTTGATTTTGTGTTAATTTCTGCAATTGCAAAATCACAAACTTCTGAAGGGACTTCAGGGAATGCCCGTGTGTTGTTAGAATGGATTAAAGGGTTAAATTAGTTAGATAATAATAAGTAATGAGGAATAAAACACTCTTTATTGTACCAAAGTTTTTCTCTTATACCACAGCAATCTTCCAACAATTACATTGCAAGAACAACTAATCATAATTTTTTTTTGGTTTATAATTACAAATAGTGTTGTGGAGCATCGAAAAAACAAGTTAGTTCCTATTATCACTTATTCTATGAAATTATAAACAGTGGTTCCCTCTCCACATTCTTTTTTATGTCTCTTACTACAACAAAATAGGTAGCTTGTCAAGTTACTGAGAATCCTCAACATTCCACAGTGAAGACTTTCCTTTGTCTGAAAACTCAAAGGAATAGCTTTACCCCCGACAGTTATTGTTTATGTGTTAATGTGCTGACACTTGACAAAAAAAGTGAAATAAATCTCTGAGAAATCTTCACCGTATTAATGATTTGATACATCTTGTTTGTGTGGAGTGTCCTCCAATAACAAGTCCCTATGGTAGTTGTTACTATAGAAATAATGTATAAGAATGAGTGCATTAATGCATTAATATAAAATTTGCAGTCAGAACTACTGTCAGAGCTGCTGTTATAAATATTAATCAACACCTTCTGCCCAATCAGAACTGAATGTTTCATTAAGGAACCGAATCAGCATTTAAAATTAAAACCATTTGAACCACCAGTTTACTGTCAGGTAAAGAGACACAGGTAGATACAAGTGCAGTACATAAAAACACGGAAGAACACAACGTAGCATAAAGACATGAACAATAACTAGGCAAGCATGGAAATAGACACAAACACAAAGTGAACAAAATTCTAGATAAATAGTGCCACGAATGTCAGAACCTAAATACTAGTGCTCATTATGAATGAAATTGATTCAGGAGCACGTGAAATCACATGAAGTGCAGGAGATGTCCAATGCAGTCCAGTTGCTTCCCTCAGCAATGACCTGACAGTCACTTAAAAATGCTCTAACTTCATGTCATTACTAACTCTATTGGCATGTTGTATCCTCTTAATATTTCTATACTCATTTCATTCAGCTCACAGAATTTTAAGACATTTTAATAGATTTTAAAACTTCATCAATCATTGACTTTTCAATTAGCTTCCCTATTTTCAAAGATCGAGTATTACCCTGATGTATGTGTTTTTTTTATGAAGGGTAATAATTCATTTTGATAAATGGCAAACAGCACACTTTTCTTGAACACTTGAGGCAAAAATATGGATATGCAAATGAGCAATAGATTTAGCCAAAACAGACACAGATGACAAAGTGGAGTGTGAACAAAACATCACATACTGAGTCCCTCTTCTTCTCTTTTGAATCTGATTTAGTATGCTTCCTACCTCATTTTAAATGTGCGCATTTCGTCTGTAAAATTTAACTGTCTAGCAGTTTCACCTAGCTTGGTATGATTTCAGGCTCAGAACACACCATTGCGTCTTGTTTGGTTTGGAGATTTGGATCAACACACATATGGATCACAAATATTCCAGGAAGTTTAGAGAAAACTCAGTGCAGCTTCATTACCTTCCCTGCATTTATTAATTCAATTGGCTTGCCAGAATTATTTGGACTCATTTACAGCCTATCCTACTGGAACCATATCTGACAGTGAGTTTATTGCTCCAGTAATCATCCGAAAAGATCAGAGCTGCATTTCATTTTCAGCAAAACCTGTTTTGTTAAATAATCAAACTTCACATGCATGTATACAGGACAATGAGTAATGGAGGAAATTTTACCTAGCTATTGTTTCCTGTCAGCCTAGTGTTAGGGCCTGATCCACAGCTCAGGCTACCCAGTGATAGAAGTTCTGAGCATTAAATGAACAGATACAAACAAACATAAAAAATAAAAAATAAAATTTGTATTTGGAAGTGGTGTTCTTCAGAGGGAAAGGTTTGATCAAAGATAGATTACAGACAGAGGAATATGATGGTATCACAGTGTTGATGATAAGCCTTATGTGCAAATTATGCGCTTTAAGGGCTACAGCCAGAATGCTGACATCTCTTACAGGAGGAATGAGGGGTTTTGTGGGGATTTGAGCACATACTTATTCATTCAATATCTTGCTATACTGCAAAAGCCCTTCTGACAGCATGTTTGCTAGAACACCGTTGTCTATATGCAACTCTTCTCAGCCAGTCAGTCCTTATATATGTCCTTGCTGTGCCTGCAAGAATAATACATAATTTATGTTTGGAAGAATCTACAGTCCTGTATGATTGCCTAGTATAGAATTAATACTACAGTGTTCAAAATGACAGTGTACAAAAAATGTAAAATGGTTATGCAATGTGTCACATCCGCAGACATCACAGACTCACTGAAGCCTAAAAGCATGGCCACCCAGGACACACACTCCCAGCAACCACGTGCACTCCCTCATTCCCAGTCTCCATCCTTCTGATTATGTTCAGCTGTGTTATAATTATTATGGTACGACTAAAAACCACCTTTGTAACAAGCCTTTCTTTGTGCAGGTTACATTTAGATGCTTTTGTCTCTTTGGATTTTGACTAAGTATATTTTCTGCTTTTTGACCATGTTTTGCCTAGCTTGTTCGGAATCAGTTTGTATCTCAATAAACCTGTGCCTGTTTTACCCTGTGTTCCGGATAGTTTGCCATTCCGATATACGTGAACTGTTCCTGTTTTTTTTAACTGCTCTGATTAAAGCGACCTGCACTTGCATCCAATCTCCAAGCGTCTGTCTTGGTGACGCAATGTACATTAACTGGTTTCACTGTGGTTAATTTAGACATATTTTCTAGTTTTGATAAATTTTACTCCATAATATGTACCAGCACCACCATCTGTTATAAGACAATCTGCTTTTACTTTATTACACGCAAGATATATTACAAGACATTTTATTTAAAAAAAACACCCAAAAAACATGAATACTATACCTTTTTTTATATAACAAGTTTTCTGTGTGTGTGTGTGTGTGTGTGTGTGTGTGTGTGTGTGTGTGTGTGTGTGTGTTTGCATTCAGCATGCCATTTTCTCTGAGATCTGCAATGTTAAAATCAACCAAGTTAAATGGATTCAGAGATACTAAAGCTACAGAATTTACTTTTTCTAGTTTTTCCGATCATCAAATACTCTGCCTTTTCAGTTCTTAATCAGTTATTTGTATTGTTCAGTCTTAGCCTTTGTTATGAGAGTGATTGCATTTGCATGGGTAAATGGTACCCTTTTTAATTATCATGCATTCTTTCACTTTTTTTTTTACATGTGAGTTTTAAATATTCAAATATTCATTTTTATTCATGTACACTTCACTCATGTCAAGAATATGAGTGTTATTCCCATCCCTCACTCTACTGTAACTGACAATACAAGACTTTTTTCTCCCTCTTTTTCCAATTTGGGGTTTTTGTTACTGGAATGGCACAGTAACAGCAGCTACACAGTTAATGTACCACGTTTACAATCCACTTAGGGAACAACGTATGCCATGACCCAGCCATTACATTCAAAGCATTCACAAGAAGGTGGTCAAGATTTAACATGTACTTGCTTGATTGAAAAATGTTCTCTAGACCATTAGGCTAAAAGTCTTTTTTAAATGTTCCGGCCTTTATATGGATTAAACACTAAGGCTGTAAAAGTGTTAGGGTCTTGCTGCACTTTGGATGTTGAGGACAGACGGTGGATTTGCAGATCAGCAGAATACACTTAAATTCCAAACAGCCGGAGTGAGTTTATTACAGCTTCGTCAGATTGGGCTATTGCTTCATAGAAGTACACAGACTGAAACGTCTTTAGGAGAATGAAAACTAATGCATGTCAGCAGAAGGTCTGGTTACACTCATATAAACATGCACACGCATACACACATGTACATGCACACACACACACACACACACACACACACACACACACGCACACACACACACACACCACACACACACACACACATGCACACACACACACACTGATGTGGGAGGCCTGCCACTTACATGCAGAAGATGTCAAAGAAAAGCTGTCTGCTCAGCACCAAGCCACGTATGGACAGGCTTCCTGTGATTTGTCTGATTAATATTTCACATTGGCATTGCATAAGATTGGGGGTCGTCTGCAGCTTCTCTATGTATTGAACTCATCAAAAATCATAACCACAGACTGAGGCTGCTGAGAAAAGGCTAATACATTTTAGGGAAGAGGCATGCTGCACCACTTTCATTATTCATCTTGCTTGGCAGAGGCCCTCTGTCAAACTTTAAGCGCTAATAAAGTTTACAGCCATGTCTGCCTCCAGCTCGCCTCTTTATGTGTTCCTGAAATGCAGAGTTGCCAACTAAATTTATGTTACTGTTCACAGAGGTGATCAAGATTTTTTTGCTCTTCGGAATGTTTAGCATAGTGATTAATCTTGCAGTAATTAAAATGTTGTATTTCTGTCACTTCTTCACATAGTGGTGTGTAACAAACAATTCCATAACCTCAGGCATCATGAACTTAGCCTGTAATATTAGCATTCTTTGGTATGTTATCAATAGTGATATAATGCATATGCCTCCAGCATGGATATCATGACAGAGAGAGAGAGAGAGAGAGAGAGAGAGAGAGAGAGAGAGAGAGAGAGAGAGAGAGAGAGAGAGAGAGAGAGAGAGAGAGAGAGAGAGAGAGAGAGAGAGAGAGAGAGAGAGAGAGAGAGAGAGAGAGAGTGAGTGAGTGAGTGAGTGAGTGAGTGTCAGTGATAAATAACAGCTGAGCTGGGCATAAAGTGTCTTGAATAAAGGATGGCAGCCCCGGCTTTCAGGGAGATATATTGATTAGTAATTTTCGAGTTGGTGTTAGTATTCCTTTGGTGGTGCTTGATTTTTTTTTTCATATTCATACATACATTATCATGGGCTATAGGCATTTGTCTTCACTATTTATTTAAGCTGCAGAATTATTATGTACTGGGGAAAAATAATATGCTTAAGATCAGTCTCATATCCATATATTTATTAATACTGTATTGGCTTAAAGCTTTACTAAACTGTGATCAACAATCTTGAATCAATTTTAGTATTTTTTTCTGGCTATTGCATACACAGGACCTTATTTTTTGTATCCTAAACAGTTTTCACTTGCAGTTGACCTCCATTATTCTGTTCATATTTGACAGAGATTTCATTGAATTCAATGCTCAGCTTAGCAGCCAGTTGGTGCAAGTGGAGGCTTCCACTCTTGATTGCACATTTTATACCCTGTGGGCAAGTGCATACTGCTGCAATGTTCTTTCCACTGGCCTTGGAACCTTTCAAGGGGTATCCCAGACATTTACAATTTACATTTTTTTAATACTCTGGAAAATGAAGACTGCTTTTCATAATAATTAAATTTTTTTTAGTTCTGGCCTTACCAACTTTATTGCTTTTAAACAAATACCCAGAAACCATACATCAGTGTTTTATATTATAACTAATTAAAAAAATATCATAACTAATAAAAAATGATTGCTGTGATTATCTTGTTCACTGTAATTTATCTTTCTTGTGCAATGTTAAGATTTTAAATTCATAGTTCTCAAATAGTTCACATAAAATCATATATTTTTTATTAGAATGTATTATTTTGACTCATCACAAATTTATGTTAATTTGAATAATGTGTTATAGATTTTAGTGAATTGCATGTGCATACATCACTGACATTTGAAATGGATCAGTAATTTTGCCCATTAGAACAGCAATAATGTGTACTTTAGAACTGACTCTTGATCAAAAATGCTTTCTGCTTCAGTAGATTTTTTTCATACAAAGGCCAATAAAATCCAGCACAGTGTCACATGATAATTGATCAGTAAAACCTAAATTAACTTTTCCATCAATACAGGATGTAACCTGTCATATATAGAGAGTGTGGCAGGACAGAAGCACTTAAACTCTGTATTGCTTTTATTGGGCCAAATCCAATAGTCATAATTGGAGACTATAGTAAATGTCCCGGAGGTCCCGGAGACGTGCAGCCAAGATCGCAGCCGACCCCTCTCATCCCGGAAATGAACTCTTTCGGTCCCTCCCCTCTGGAAAGAGGCTCCAGTCCATCAGGACCAGGACCTCACGCCACAAGAACAGTTTCTTCCCCACTGCAGTCAGTCAGCCTGCTGAACAGTGCCCCACTTACCCCCAGATGACCCCCCCCCCCCCCAAGAACTTACAGACAACCATGACATTTTCACATTCTAAATTGCACTACATCTGCAAACTCAAACTTCTGTATGCAATATTTATTTCATTCTTGATTGTACATACTGGATATACATATTTGGACAGTCACTTTCACTCAAACTTTACATCCTAAATTGCTCTTCTTTTCACGCACATTCAAACTTCTGTGTACATATTTATTATCATTCTCGATTGTGTACATACTTTATCTGTATATATGTTTGGACAGTCAATTTCACTTCTCTCTTCACTCACTCACTCCTTCAATTTCACTTCATTGTAAATTGCAACATGTAAGTCACTTGCTGTTAACAGCTTTATTTCATTTATTATAGTTTATTTTATTATTTTAAAATTTTATCTGTGTATATGTTTGCACCTGACACCAGAACAAATTCCTAGTACTGTAAAGTGCTCGTCGCGATCCCTTTGCTGCACCTGGCAATAAAAACTTTTCTGATTCTTTTCATTTTTATTATAGACATATTTTGTTTTTGGTTTATCATTTAACTCATATTTGATTCTGTAGTTTATTTAACCACATTCATTTGTTAATTTGTCTTCAGTAAACACTTTAGCCTGGTCAGGGATGCATTTACACTTATGGACCTATCGCAACCAGTTGACATATATTTATGTTTTTGGGAGGTGGGTGGAAACCGGAGGGTCCGGAAACCCACAAAGAACATGAGGAACATGTGAAACTCCACACGTAAAGTAACTCAAGCGCACGGTTACAGCAACACTACCTGCTGCACCACTGTACCACCCATATTTAACCACAGAATTTGTAAAACTGTGATCATAGTATAAGGTTCTATTCCATTCATTTTTAATCCAGACACAACCTTATCTAAACAATACAGTGAACTCAGCACATATGATTTGAGTAAACAGATTTCAGTGCATTATTACAGTATGCAGCTTGAATTTCTGTGCTGCTGGACAGGGACTGGTTGTACAGTAGGCAAAGGTGGGGACTGCATTTTTTTTGTCACTGATGTATTTTATTGCATTTTTATTCACTCCCCTTCTACTCACCACTCTCCATCAAATTACTTCCTTAAGCCCACAATTCCTATCTAAAGGGAAATAAATTTTTTAAGGAGTGAAGCAGTACCTATTCTTCCGAGATTGAATCTGCTTGTCAAGACTTTTACACAGATTTCACACAATTCTTTGAAGATTTTTTTCAGCTGTAAAGCTACTCGATCATTTCTGCCCTAGGGTGTGCAGCGATTAACAATAAGCTACATGAGGGAAACAAAGTAGGAATGAGATAGCACAGAAATGCATGTACACCAGATTAAGATATTTGAAAATGGAAAAAAGCATATTCTTATTAACTGGTTGGAATTTTAGAACGTTACTTTATTGCTAATTTATGGTTTCTTTTACAGATTTCTTTCTTTTATGCATTATCCAGCTTACAATCCCAAACTGTGTTTAGTGACACATAGATATCACATGGCAGATGCCACATGATGCAAATCCTGGGCATTTATAAACAAAAAACAAAAACAGGAATTGACAAATTAATAGGTACAGTCCAAATAATTAGTAAGAAGGGCAAACAAGGTAGGTGAACAGTTCAGAAAAAGTCAGACAAAGAGTAGGTTCAAGCAGGCACAGGTCAAAAAGGTTTGAGTAGATCCACATAAGCTAGCAAAGGTCAGAATCAAAAACATACAAAGACCAAAAAACCCCCCAGAAAAACAGGAAAAACACTGGTCAGGCTTGAGAAAATCAGAAAAAGTGAAATGATGCAAAGGTGCTTTATGAAGAGTTTAAATCATAACCAAATTATACACAGGTAAACATGATCAGAATGTTGGCGATTGTGAGTGTCAGAGTGCAGGTGATTGCTGGGAGTTGGAGTCCCTGGAGGCTATTTTCATAGGTCGTGGTGAAACTGAGTTTGTGACATTACACGTGTGATAGTAGGGCTCGAATCAGTGAAGGATTCAGACCAGCAGCCTGACATAGCTCTTACAGTTGAGCTTGTAAAAGTTTAGATTTACCATCTGTGAGACAGGCATTATAATAACGCTACCGGCCGTTAAAAAAAAATCCCCCTACTAACATTATTTGATGTAAATATTGAAATTATAATTGGAAGCATGAGATATAGAGGACATAAGTACATTTTAAAAAAATAAACTTTCTGATTAGCATACTGCAGTCTTTTATCTTTGCTTTTAAAGTAAAAAAATCACTTTGGTTTTAGCCCATCATAATTTCTAATCAATTTAATGCTGATTACAAAAAGGAGAAGTGATTGTGATATTAAATATTTGATGCAGTTGAATTGTCAGGAGTTGCAAATGATATGCTCTTTAAATGAATAAACTGTAACATCCCTATGACTATCACGATTATCGCTAGTGTCCACTAAAATTTTATGTAAAATATATTCCCCCACAAGTATTACCACACCTTCTGAATGCAAATTAGAAAGGCTTATAGTTTTCCTTTTGAGCCGTCTGACTGATGATGCTCTTATCATGTTTCAGAAGCACACTTCTGAGTGTGCTGATTGTGCTGCTTATCACAGCATTATGATCCGACTGGATACTTATTTTAGGTTGCTTGTACATGTAAGAGATTAATTGCACAGAATTTCACAACCAATTTCAGCCAGCTGGCATCCAGCAGTACGTTTATAAGATGGCATTCTACCATTTCATTGGCATCGTTTTGAAACTGAAACAACAGAGCAAAAATCACCCGCTTTGAATTAACACCTATAGACCATTTGGAGCCAAGTGAACATTGCGAGAGTTAATACAACATCCTCATGAAAACCAAAACAAATACAATGTGAAGATTTGTAACTAGTCTTTAACTGGACGAAATTGTACAGGATATGTCAGCGTCAGACATCAGAAAGTATCAGTTTCAAACTAAAGGCTAGGGGCTCGACATAATTTCTTGACAATTCTCAATAGTTCCTGAAACCAGAAGTCAGTTAAACTCAGTAGGGAATTTGCTCCTGCCCCCTGCCTTGTTCCAACACACTTGTCAGGTCCAGCATTGACATTGGTCCTTTAGACTGAGATTAGTTCTGACTTACACTGCACCTCCGTGTAGTGGTCAATTCCCCATAGCCGAGAAAATTTTCTCCCTTCATGTGCCCACTGCAATTTATTTTACTTCAGTAGAAAATGTGCTGTGTAGAACAACCACAGTAAAACAACTCATAGAGGCAGTCCAGATTAAAAGTGTATGGTGTTTCTGTAAGACAGGCATTCAGAAATTCCCTATAATCAACAAAATCAGCAAAATTCCTCAGCAATAAAAGGAAAAAAGAATACTACTACTGCTACTACTACTAATTTTATATGTTTGTAATTCAGGAAGATGGAATGGATAACTACTATCAGCTATTTTCACATCAGTGTACAATATTAATTCGAATAGGAATAATCTGTGTAGGGTTTAGATATATATAAAAAAAAGCATTGCACTAATATAATAGCACATATTCTTTTAAAGTATTTGCCTAAATTAAGAATATTATCTGATTTTGTCCACGAGTTTCATTCAAAGTGGACAATCAAAATCTTAATTGCTCAAAATGTTCTTCTTGGTTCGCCTTCATGTAATTCACAGTGCTACAAAGGTAAAATCAATTATGTCTGTAATAAGGTCACTCTCTCTCTTCTTTGGTGCTGGCTGATATGAGTGAGTCATTTGAGATAAATACTAATTTGACTCCAGGGAGGACACGGCTGTGCAAAACCAGAAGTGTTTCTTCTTTTTATTCAAAATAAGGAAGCAGGTGGAGGTGTTGGGGTAGTGCATTTCAACTGATAAAACCTAGATTAATCAGTTTGAACGATGATACTTACAATAAATCACAATTCATTTTATTTTGACACAGTGCATTTCAATTTTAATATAATAATTAATGTGGCTGCAGAATTGGCACCCTTTCAAAGTGTTCAGAATGATTTAGTGATTCATTAATGGTCCATGAACCTCTTATACCCCGTTTAATGGTTTAATAATTAAGTAGCATTAATTTTGGTTTCAATCTTAATATCCAATGAATCATTTTCACTGAGATCTAAAATTGCATTGGGTTTTTCCCCCCAATGAATTTAGCTGTTTTATTTTTTGAAGGGAACAGATTTTCTTGAGTACACAACCAAAAAAAATGTTGAAGTACTTTATAAAGCCTGAGTTTGTTAAAAAAAAAAAAATGGACAATTTCCCCCTAATTTGGTCACCCACCAGCCAGCTAGCTCTCTCCTATCATACAGCAGCTACCGACTGGGAAAGATGAAGCCTAACATATGCTTGTTTCAAGACACATGAAGCCATCTTTTTAAACTGCTGCTCATGCTGTGTCACATGGGACTCTGAGTAATGTGCTTACCTTCTTCCATGTACATGAGCTTATAGATGTCTTTATTTGGCTAGTATCACTGTGATTGACAGGAGAAGAAGGGTATGCCATTATTTATTTATTTGTTTGTTTGTTTGTTTGTTTATTTATTGCTCGTTTGGGGCCTGGCCATGAATGTCTGTGTTTCATCAGGGGTTGAACTTGCTATCTCCTGACAATAGGACAAAAGCATTTCTGTTACTCAACTCAGGAGCCAAGGATTGGACAAATTGCTAATCATTTTCTATGTACTGCCTAAGCTTGAAGACAAAATGTGGTGAAGCTTTTTGTCAAATATTCAAGATTTTGACAGCTGTTTTTTGTTATTGGATATAAATGTTCTTTCTCTGTGTTAAATTTATGAAAGAAATGGCCCCTGCTCAAACCATATGTTGGAACATGGGGCTATTTCAATTCAACTGAAGTTCTTCCTCCTTAGCGAGTGAAGAATGGAACATCGTTATTTGTATGGTGGGATGACAAGATTTACTCCTGACAACTCCCCTGATTTACTCCTGACAGCTCATTCAACAAAAAAACTTGATTAATTTGTCTTTACTTTAAGAGTCTTTGCAAATTGCTTACATAATTCTCACTAACGTCTTGGCTTTCTTTTTCTGCCGGATGCTGAGAACCAAAGTGTAGGACTGGGACACCATATCTGTATTGATTTAACACCTCGTTGGGAAAGTGACAGCTGAATCAAGATTAACACCCCTGCTCAATATCTGCACCGCGTGCCCATTTCTTTTCAATCCCATTAGTTGAGAGGTGATAGCCAAGCTGGCTGACAAATCTGTTTACACTGTCAAGTATGTTCGATGGCAAACACGCCAGCAGCAATCTGCTGCCTTATGAAAGCTTTTTATTTTGTCTGTACTTTGGCATTGATGAATAACCTACTTGCTATGTTGCTCCACTGTCCTTATGCAGCCCCAGACTCTGTATATAACATTACAAGTTTTAATGTTTGTTGGTCAACAATTTTTCCCTAACAGTTGAGTTTCTGCGACAGATGAAATGAAGTTGGAAGAAATGAGTTATAATGCCAGATGTTGAACCAGATGTTCTCCCAGTGCCGTTCAGTGAAATGAATATGAAATTTAATGCAACTGTTAAGGGTTTGTTGAAATTTTTGTGAGATTTTGGAATTGAGTTTTGTTTGACTGAAACTTTGTCCACCCAGACATTCCCAAGTTGAAATAAAAATAAATACTGCTAGCCATCATGTGTTTTCTTAGAGGAAAACTTCTGGTGCTGTCATCCTATTGTTCGGTTTAATAGTCCTTGACTGTCACCCATACATACTTCCTTTCTTAGATCTCTCCTGAGTCCAGTGACCCTTTCAGAGTTCTATGAAAATCCAACTCGGTTACATTTCACCTCAAATAAAGTCATGTCACACACTTCATGTTGTTATTTCCCCAAGAGTCCTCATTTGTGATAAGAAGATGCCATTTTATACTATGCTTCATCTTTATCCCCAGTGACACATTCTCTACTGGTGGTGAAGGGCAAAGTCTAAACTCTTCAGTCTGTTGAGTCAGACAACACCAGAGGAAGAGCCTTGTGTGCTGCACTCTTATTTAGAGTGGCTCTTAAAGGAACTCACTCGAGCGGAAGTGTTCATTAACTGAACAGATCTTGACAGGAGAGAGGATCTTTTGTTTCCGAGCATTAGTGAGCATCAGTACGAAGCAGTAATGGCTCCATAGCATCCAGAAAGGAGCAGAGACATGGATTCATTATAGCATTACCTATCTACTGTCTGTATACTCATCACCAAAAAACATCATGCACAAATAGAGCATTCATTGCTTTTCACAAGACTTCAGATAAGCCTGTATTATTTATTTGGTTATGCACTAATGTTGTGTAAAAGTGAATATTTATAATAGGTAGTAATATAGGAGTAATGGGACAGGAAAGACAGTTTGTGATGGTTGTATTGGTTAGAAATGTTTATATAATAAACCTCACAGTTCCTTTTTCTTGCCCTTTTCATTTTCAATAAATTATACTTAAATCATGGTGGCTTATATTTCTATTTCTTACATAAAATAGGACATGATATTGAGTTATAGATGTTTTTTCTCTCCATACCTGATTGGAAATCACTCTCACTCCTCTCTGAAACAATAAGAATTAATCACCCATTTATTAATGGCAGCTATTTTCATAAATTTTGGTCTCATCATGGAGGGATTCTTGGGCCGGGATAAAATTGATCTGAACCATACTGTGAAAGTATAAAATATGAACAGTGTGTAAGGGATGAATAAGGAAGAAAAGATGATGAGGAATGCTGTATGCTGAAAATAATAAATGATAATCACCATCATTCAATTGAGTGGTGGCTCAAGTGGTTAAGGCTCTGGTTTGTTGATCAGAGGATTGGGGTTCAAGCCCCAGCACCACCAAGCTCCACTGTTGGGCAATTGAGCAAAGCCCTTAACCCTCTCTGCTCCAGGGGCACTGTGTCATAGCTGCCCTTGCACTCTGACCCCAACTTCCTCAGCTGGGATATGCAAAGAAAAGAATTCCACTGTGCTGTAATGTATGTGTGGCAATAATAAAGGCTTCTTCTTCTTCTAAAGATCCTATAGCAAAGCAATTTGCCAAAGATCACAGTTTTAATTTATTATTGAATTAAACATCACACTTTGTAACTATTTATAGGTATGTGTAATGTTGTGAAATGTCTGCAAAACAAGTTAGCGTCTGTTAGAATTTATGGTATAGAAGCTAAAAATAGTCTCTTGCAGCCTCTCTCTTGTCACACAGCTTGTCATTTTACAAAGAAACGTGAAACTGCAAGTCTTGTGTCTTGAAGATTTTCACAAGATAGATAACTTACTAACTGTCAGAAAACTAACTAACTTTTCTTGTTTTTGTTTTTTTGTTTTTTGCTCTACTGTCAGAGCCAAACTGTTAGAACATATTCCCAAGAATTAAAAATCACTGTGATGCTGTGGATAGCATTATTGCTCAGTTCCTCTGCCCTGGGTTTGATCCTGAACTCAGATTATTGTTTGTGTGTAGTTTAGTATGTTTCCTTTGTGGACCTGTGGGTTTCTTCAGGGTTCTCTGGTTTCCTTCTACTGTACAAAAATATGTATGTAGCTGGACTGGCTACACTAAATTGCACCTAGATGTGAATGTGTGTGTGTGCACAATGCTGTATGATGGACTGGTGTCCTATTCAAGGAAAATTCCCCTGCCTTGTGTCTGGTGGTACTCTGGATTCACCATAAACCTGAAAAGGGTGAATCTGTTCTATGAGTCTTATCCACAGGCTTATCTGGCTTGCCCCCCAAGTGCACTTACTTTTAATTAAGCACTAATTTAGAGTCCAATTTGGATCTGAGAGCCAGCAGTTAATATGTATTTAAATACCAAGAATTAGGTCCCCTATTGTGGTATACTTGGTATACATAACCACATTCAACTTGTGACTTTCCAAAGCCATGAGTGTTATATAATAGACTTACATTGTTTTTAGCCCCTGCAAAACTTTCAGATGTACCTTAGCCATTTTCAGACAAATGTTACACAAAAACTATTTTTTTTTACTTTACTCTTCTATAGCAACATAAAATTGTTCTTTGACAGTAATTATGGACAACTCTCTATGTTGAAGGATGTAAATATGCAGCTTTCATGCATAATGAGGGAATTACAGAGATTATTCATGCTGATTTATGAAGGGCATAACCATGAAAATTAAATGCTGTCATGAAGACTTTAGCTAGTAATTAAACAATGTGTTTGGCCAGTAAATAAATTGATTTTTCAGCAGAAACTAAGAATGCAATTCTAGGAGACTTATTTTACATGGGTCAACAAAGTAAATAATAGTGCCATCGCTGTTCCTGCAATGCTCTTTTAACCACTGAAATTTGCATTTTGGCTTTTTTTATACAGTTTTTTTATGTACATAAAAATATCTATCAGTTTTTTATGTACATAAAAAAACTGGGAAATAACTTGAATTACTTCCCATTTAAATACATTGTCCTTTTATCGTAATTGTTTCAGGGTGTTTTAATCTGATAATTTTTTTTTTGGTTATTTTTTGTTATTTTTGTTATGTTTAAGTTGATATTTTTAGGTTTAAGAGCTTTCCTTCCAAAAGCTACAGTAGAAGTCAATGGACTGGTGGGCTTATAAGTGTTACAGAGCTTTGTTTCACTGAAATGCTTAATAAAGTAAAAGCTACATTCTGTAATCAGGTCCACAAATATTTAGACACTGACAAATTCATTCTTTTAGTTGTCTACTACATTTTATTGGAGTTGAAATAAAATAATGATTGTGAGCTCAAAGGAGATGTTTTAAGCTTTAATTAAGCCCTAATTTAAGTATTTACATTCAAATCGAGTGAATGGTGTAGACATTTTTAGCACTTTTTGTATACAGGATTCCACTTCTTTGTCTTGGTATGCTTCAGTTCATTGTCCATCTGGACTATAAAGCATCGTCCAATGAGTTTGAAACATTTGCCTGAATGTGAAACTCTACACTTCAGAATTCATCCTGCTGCTTTTTGTCAGCTGTCACATCATCACTAAATACAAGGAACCAGTTCCATTGTCAGCCATACATACCAGATGAGGTGGTAAGCATCAGATTATGAGCAGTTCTTACCCTCCATGTTCTTCTTTATAAAGTTTATCTTTGTCTCATCTGTCCATAGGCTTACCAGTGGCTTACATCTTGCTGTAAACCCTTTGTATTTACTCTGGTGAAGGCTTCTCTTGGTTGTTGACTTTGCCATGTACACACCTACCTCCTACATGGTGTTCTTGATCTGTTTTGAAGCAGTTTTCTTCACCAGGAAAAAAATTTTTCTTTCTTTCAAAACATGCGTCTTCTGTGGTCTTCTGAATATTTTGGCGTTTCAGAGCTCACAAGTACATTCTTTTTTTTTTTTTTTTTTTTTAAAAAAGGTACCCAATAATTTGGCCTTCCCTAATATTTTTTATACCTCATTGTTGCATTTGTTTTGATTTTTCAGCTCTTCTGAATTCATAATCAGAGCCACATTTAAATCACATCTACACTGTTTACTTGTAAGGGGAATAATACAATAGCTGAACAGTTAATTGTCCAGTTACTTTTGGTCTCTTGAAAAAGGGGCAAGCATTATTCTGATTTGTTTGATACACAAAAGTAATTAAATAAGCAAAAGCTTGTTGAGTGGATTTCATAGCTGTAGGACTGAAGATATAGAATTAGTGCTTTTTAGAATTTATGGCAGTAGTGTAATGGCACACATTCACTCTCTTTATTTTCCTTAGCTTGGCATTTCTATGCTTTAATTATTCATGATCTGGCACAAGATGGTTCATCAAGTTGTTAAAGCAAAACAAACCCAGAGATATACAAATCTGTATCTGTACAAAACTCATCAGATATAAGACAACTCATCAGACACTTCAGAGGACGTGTGGTGTTTTAGTAGGTTTCCATTTCTATCTATGGAGTTTATAATTCACTTAGGTAGACAAATTTAAAAAAGTAATAGGCTTGAAATGTAAAAATACACATCAAGACACATGAAATGTCTGTTTATGTGTATTAACTGCACATTAAATGGAGCTGGTTTGGATTAAAGTGTTGCTTAAATGATGGAATTTATAAAATGACTACAGAAACAGTATTTGTCAGTGTGAATTGACTCTAATTCACACTGAGACAGTGACACTGTTGCCAAGTGGAGAGGGCAAGATTGTGTCAGGTAGAAATAACCGGTTCGCTGACATAGAAGAGATAACAACAAATGCATTTTTGTCCTTTTGTGCATTTTTGTGGGTGTTCACTCAAATGTTTCAGCCTTTAGGAGAGCACGTATGTAAGCTAGTTCCTCATCTCTGAATACTGAGTTGTTTGTGCTTAATTATTGCCAGTGAAATAATTTTGCAGGTTGTATTTATTGATTTGTATTGAATGAGGAAATCCATAATCCAAAATCTATTGGAAAGCTTTCCCATAAGCTTTGGAGGTTATTATAACAGCAAACAGGGCCTAATACTGGAATACAGTTTTCAGAAGGCAAATATAAATGTTACTGTATGATCAAGTCTCCACAAACCTCTGGCCATATACTTTACAACTCTAGTGCAGCATGGTTTCTGTAGGCTCTTATAGAAAAGATTTAAGTACACTATGATTTAATTGGAGCAAAGATAAAACACTCGGTGGATAGCAGGCTTATAACATGTCATTTTGAGGACAAACCCAGATGTACAGCTTCACTGAGAGTCAATGAGTATGTGGGTGTTTGGCTTTTGCATAGAAAAATACTTCATTCTTTATGAGGCTTTGCAGTCTTTGCTTGTCCCAACTGGGTGCACAGTTTCTTTAAATGATGACTTGGAGACCTCTCAAAAGAGCTGAACCTCATAACCAACTACCAATCGGTGAAACGATAATAAACAGAACTGACATCTCAAATGTCCCACCATTTCTAATTTGTTGACCTGATTTTGGAAAAGCCTTTTGTTACCTTTGAGGCCTGAGAGTTAAACGGGAGACCTGACTACGAAGTAAATCAGATGAAACACAAACACATTATTAATAACAGACATCTGTGCTTTTGCTATATTAAAAAAAAAAAACACCAGCCACCTCTGATGTAAACAATGGTATATTTCAAGTAGTTTGCTCTTTTTCGGTTTGTTTCTATAAACCAAACATTTGAATGCAGCCCATTCTGGAACATTAAGGTAGATGCTAGAATTGCATTTAAAGGAAACAAGATATTAAATGGATCGATTATCTAGAGTAGCCAGTGCCTGGCTGCTCTCTGCCCAGCCAAATGAGTGAAACAAAGGATGGAAGGACTTGGCTCTTATTACAGTGCATTATCCTGTGATGGGACATCAGAAAATGGACCCTCTTTCTTCTGTCTGTCAATGTGCTGTTAAAAAGGTAGAGACAGACTTTTGTTCAATAAGGCTGTCTCCCTTACACCATCTATAATTTGGTGATATTGTCTAACAGCAAATTAAAAATGCAACTCAATTTATTGATCCAGCTGCACGTTGATACATTGAGCTTTGGTGTTATCAGGCTGTGCAAAATTTCTATTTGCTGAAAAGATAACAAAGGCAGCATTGAGCAGCTAAAACTAGTTAAGAATTGAGTGCACTTGTTCCCTTGGGAAATATAGGCAAATGCATTTGAGTCTGTGTCTAGTCAGAGGCCATTTTGCCTACAAGAGCTATAATTGTGGCTTGTTTGATGTTTCCTTCTGAGCACTGCCTATTTTTGTGTACTTAGCCTAAAGCTAATACCGAAGGAATGGTGTGCGAAAGCGTACAGGAACAGCCAAATAATCCTCCTAAAGTCTAAAGTATCGCGCCTTTCACAGACCTAATCTCACAACACTGCCTAGTTTCCTTAACTAACATATACTTTAACCTGGCTACATCAAGGCTGTCCATGTCGTCAGTCCTGGAAGGCCAGAGTCCACAGATTAGTGATTTTTTTTTCTAACACACATATTAAAGCTGCTAATGAGCTGTTGAGGTGAATCAGGTGTATTTGAGTAGGAGAATCACTCAACTGTGCTGGACTGTAGTTGTGCCCTCCAGAGAGAGTGTGGTAAAGAAAAAAGGAATATAAATATACAATTTATATCTGTTAATGTTTTTTTTTTTACTTTTTAAATAACTATCCATTATTTCTTGTATAACTAAAAGTTTAAAAGTTTTCATTAACCATATAACAGTTAATATTTTATAAAAGGGAAAAATACATTTAGGACATAGGAACCTAATACCTAGTAACACCTAGTAACAACCACTTTTTTATTTATTTATTTTATTTATTTATTGATCATGTATACAAGCATACATGGCATGTTGTGAAATAAAACATAAAAACAGAATACAATTAAAACTAGCATTTATATAAACCAGAATTTACATATTCACATATATGTAGGAAATAAAAAATATATAGAAAATATAAAAATATAATATAAGGAATACAAAGATCAGTGGCAGAAACAGTATGATTGTATTTTGAATATTGTATTTATAAAATGTAGATGTGTGCATTTGTTTGTGCAATATATGCTGTGCTAAAACAGGCTGACGTAATGGGTAGTGTCAGTCCTATTTGTTGTCCTGGTTGAAGCCTCAAATGGCTCATTCTCTCTGTGGGGGCTTTAGGGAGTTGAAGCGTTTCCCAGACCACAACAGAGAGAAGAGTCTTATCTTCCTGGCCTTGGTTCAGCATGAGTTGCTGTAGATAAACTGGAGGTCAGGGAGCACAGTGTGAATGGTACGCTCAGCTGATCGCACCACCCTGGGGAGAGCTCACCTATTCTGATTGGTGCTGTTTCCAAACCAGGCTGTCAGGATGCTCTAAATGGTGCAGGTGTAAAAGTTCCTTAGCACCTTTAGAGGGCAGTTGAAAGTGTGTTATGTGTCTAAGGTAGTAAAGTCTTCCTCAACAGGATGTTAATGTGACAAGACCATGAAAGGTCCTGTGCTATATGAACACTAAGATATCAGAAACTGTCCAGTCTCTCCACTTGGGCCCTGTTGATCTCAAGAGGGTGGTATGTCCTGCTTTGTGCTGACATCCATTATCATCTCCTCTGTCTTGTTGATGTTCAGGAGGAGTAGGTTCTCCTGGTATGAGGTCTCCAGGTTGTTAATCTCCTCCAGGTACTCCTGTCCATTGTTTTCAATGTCATCATCAAATTGTGGTATGACAATGGTGGTAGAGTTGGAAGTGGCCACAAGTCTTCGGCTAAATAAAGAGTGAACCTGAAGACATTATTCAGATCATGAAAAGATCATGTGTTCTAAATAGACCTTTTAAATTCATTGTCTGCCGCTTATCCGAGCTACACTCGGGTCATGGGGAGCCTGTGCCTATCTCAGGCGTCATAGGGCATCAAGGCAGGATACACCCTGGACAGAGTGCCAACCCATCACAGGGCACACACACACACTCTCATTCACTCACACAATCACACACTACGGACAATTTAGAGATGCCAATCAACCTACCATGCATGTCTTTGGACTGGGGGAGGAAATCGGAGTACCCGGAGGAAACCCCCGAGGCACAGGGAGAACATGCAAACTCCACACACACGGCGGAGGCGGGAATCGAATCCCCAACCCTGGAGGTGTGAGGCAAACATGCTAACCACTAAGCCACTAAGCCACTGTGCCCCCCTGCCTTTTAAATTATTTCTTGTTATTAAAAATCTTGAAAGAAATGTTCATAGGAAATCTGGTTTGTGGGCTTTTATTTTCAGTTAGAGTGGTCTGATTTCAATGTCAAATTAACATGCTTAATTAACAAGAACTTGTGGCGGCCCTTAGTATCTGCCTGGGTCATGGTAGTTTAAGTTATGCTGCTTGTTTGTTTATACCTTGGGAAACTTAGAGTAAATTTATTTAAGTATCATCTGTGGGTACAAAGAAAATAATAATAGGATGAGTGGAATAAAAAAATTTCATGCATCCTAAGGAACAGTCAGATCCAGAATTCACACACTATGTTGACAGCCAGTTTTGTTTCTTTTTTCAGTGTTTCCAAGAGCATAGTTGTATGGTGTATATTTAATAAAGGCTAGGTTTATGTAAACAGTTTGTATGCATCACACTGGAGTGCTACAGATAAACCTATTTGGGGCAGTAAGCATATACAGTTAAAGATCATTTTGTGAGGCATTTCCTTTGCAAGCTATGTGCTTTAACAGTAGTTGTTAGTTTCCTCAACTAGAAAAATCACCATTATACACTTAACAAATTCCACATTCTCTATATCAAGTTTCCATTTTTTAGTGCTAAAATGGTCTGTGCAACATTCTCTGTTACCTTGTAAATCTTGCTAATCAGTCAAGCTAGTTGTGTTTGCAAGTCTGTCTAATCAACAGTGAAAGAAAATCAGTAGTTGCTATCAGACTGAACAAATTGAGGCTGAAATTTAATTTGGACTTGCCAAAACCAAAACAAAACATCAAATTACCTCAAATTAGTCACGAATCAATGATTAAAACAAATATACTGCACATTACTCAGAAGTTAGCAGTGTCCTTGTAACAGAAGTTGATCATCTTAATCTTTTTTAACAGACAGATTTTTGTGAGGTGAAGAGTGGAATCAGTGTGTGTTTCTTGGAGTGGATTGTGGTGAGCCATCGATGTTCTTCACTATCAGGCTTCTCCTTTCATCATAGAAAATGTTGAGTGATCATGATTGTGTCTCTGGTGATAATGAAACTGTCAGAGGAGGACTGAAGCACTCGATTGTGTATTTGATGAGTGTCTATCGAGGCTTTTGATGATTAGTACCAACAAAAGATGTGGCGGATTAGACGCCCCTCCTTTGATGTTCTCCACATTTCGCTATTGTGATTCAGAATCAAAAGATGTGTCTTCTTTTCATACATCAAGCTTCTTAGAATTTTTTTTGCCTAGCAAAATGAAACCACTTTAAGTCATTTTTCCTCTTTTCACATCAGATTTTATCTGGCAGTAACATGCCATTACTTGGGGTGCACAAAGTTTCCTGTACATTGTGTTTCCTGTGCACTGTGTATTATTATTGTCTTATCATCATTGGTGCCTAATTCTGCTTTATTACTGCATGTGATCAGAACAGATAGGGCTCAATGTATTCAACCTAAGTCTGCACATGTCTTTTGTTGCTACCTACAAACATACACACAACATAAATCTATCTATCTATCTATCTATCTATCTATCTATCTATCTATCTATCTATCTATCTATCTATCTATCTATCTATCTATCTCATCCATCCATCCATCCATCCATCCATCCATCCATCCATCCATCCATCCATCCATCTATCTATCTATAAGAGATAGATATATGGTCAAGTTAAGTTACACCCTGGACAGTGTCAATCAATCCACAACCACACACACACACACACACACACCCATACCCATTCACACACCATGTATAGTTTTCTGTTAATTTGTGTAAAGCCCTCAAAATGGCTATTTTCATTTGGAGATTAATTTAATTCATTTTCTCCTGTTTTCATCATCAAGATAGATTACCAGTCCTTCTGTTCCATGAAACATATATTTCAATGGAAAGAGAGGATGGAGCCGCAATTCCAGTAGTGGGTTTTTCAAAGGAGTGTGTATCCATGAAATATTCATGAGCACAGCACAGCTAGGAAAGAGGTTGAACTATGCTGTGATGCTTCCTCCATCAGAGGCTAGTGAATTGGGACAGAATGAAACACAGCCATGCTACTGTTAGAAAAAGGGCAACATGTCAAGCAATATGGATGAGATTGAGATTGGAGTCGGCATCATTGGAGTCCACTTCATGTTTTCAGGAATCATGGTAGTTCTGTGGCAGATGGCATCTGCCACTATCATTGTGAAGAGTCAGTGGGAGTTCTGTGAATAGATCTTGACTGATCTGAGACAAACTCTTACTGTATGTCTCTCCTCTTGTGATCTGCCCAAATGCTACACAGCTGAACACAAGCTTTATTATTTTCATTTGATCCAGTGTAAAACACTGAACCAGCCTTTTTCCTTATCTAGCATTTCAGGAAACAAAAGTGGATCTACCAAGTAGGATGCTTTAATTGCTGTCAGCTGTTGTAATTAGTTACAGTCAGAATGTGAATTACACAATGACATTCTTTTCTTTTTCTCAATTATGACTGTAAACAAATCCCATCAAACACAGAGAACTGTTTCAGTGAACGGAAGTCTGAGGATAATTAAATGGTCGTGTTTCTGTGATGTAATGCCTATTGGTCTAGCTAATAGACAAATTACAAAGTACGGATATTATCACGGTCAGCATTCTGGTGTAGTGGGTAGCATTGTCATATTATAGCTCCTTGGTTCTCAATCTCTGTTCAATTTCTGTGAATGTTTGGGTGCAATGAGACGGACTGAAATCCTATCCAAAGTGTATTCATGCTCACTGTTCCGATTCCTAAGTGATTCCTGAAGATGAATGAATGAAATATTATAGTCAGGGATGGCTGCTGCATATTATTTCAGCAAAATTGGTAGGAAATTCACCAGTGTGAAGGCCTATCCCAAACCAAAACATATTCAAATAAGACAAATGTGATGTCAGTGTTTTTTGTCTGTTTCCAGTGTTTGATTTTATCCCATGCTTGTTTTCCAATCAACTGAAAGTAGAGGAAGCACATATCTGTTTCAGTTTTAAAATACTAGTAGCTTCATCTTTTTTTGGCTTTTCCCTTCAGGGGTCACTACAGCGAATCAACTGTCTCCACCTATCTTCTGCATCCTCAACACCACTAGCCACTAGAACCCACTAGCTTCATATCCTCATTAATTACATCCATATACCTCCTTTTTGCCCTTCCTCTTTGCCTCCTGCCTGTCAGCTCCATGTGCAACATTCTCCTACCAATATACTCACTATCCCTCCTCTGAACATGTCCAAACCATCTTAATCTTGCCTCCCTAACTTTGTCCCCCAAAAATCCAACATGAGCCTCTGATGTACTCGTTCCTAATCCTGTCCAACCTTATCACTCCCAAAGAGAACCTCAACATCTTCAGCTCTGCAACCTCTAGCTCTGACTCCTGTCTCTTCCTCAGTGACACTGTCTCTAAACCATACAGCATGGCCGGTCTCACCACTGTCCTGTACACCTTCCCCTTGATTCTCGCTGATATTTTTCTATCACACAGAACACCTTTCTCCACCCATTCCAACCTGCCTGCACAAGCTTCTTTACCTCTTTCCCACACTCAGGTTTTCCTCCACTTGCTTCCTGCTCTCACTACAGATCACAATGTCATCTGCAAACATGATTGTGCAAGGAGACTCCTGTCTGACCTCCTCTGACAAATGGTCCATCACCATAGCAAACAGAAAGGGGCTCAGAGCCGATTCCTGATGCAGTCCCACCTCCACTTTGAACTCCTCTGTCTGACCTACAGCACACCTCACCACTGTTCTGCTCCTCTCATACATGTCCTGCACCACTCTGACATACTTCTCTGCTAATCCTAACTTCCTCATATAGCTCTTCTCTTGGCACCCTGTCCTAGACTTTATCCAAGTCTCCAAACACACAGTGCAACTCCCTCTGACCGTCCCTATACTTCTCCATCAAAATTCTCAGAGCAAAAACTGCATCTGTTTTCCTCTTTATGGGCATGAAGCCATACTGCTGCTCACAAATTGCCACTACCTTCCTTAACCTAGCTTCCACTACTCTTTCCCATAGCTTCATTGAATGGCTCATGAATTTTATCCCCCTATAGTTGCTGCAACATCAACGTTATTCTTAAAGATCAGCAGTAATACACTTCTTCTCCATCCCTCAGGCATCTTCGCACTCTCTAAAACCCTGTTAAACAAACTAGTTAAAAATTCCACTGCTGCCTCTCCCAGACACTTCCAGACCTCCACCAGGATGTCGTCAGGACCAACTGCCTTTCCAATCCTTTCTAATCTTATCTACTTTCTGTTCCACAGAGGTCACCCCTTCTACTCTTTTTTCTCGTCATATGCCTTCTGCTTGGTCTTACACACCTCCCTCTTTACTCTGCGCTGTAACTCCTTGTATTCCTGTCTATTCTCTTTAGTCCTGTCCATGTCCCACTTCTTCTTGGCTAACCTCTTCCTCTGGATACTATCCTGAACTTCCTCATTCCACCAGCAAGTATCCTTATCTTCTTTCCTCCTTCCAGAAGACAAACTTTTCTTCTTGTCATCTGGATCACTTCTGCTGTAGTTTCCCAGTCATCTGGCAGCAATACCTGACCACCCAGAGCCTGCCCCAACCTCTGTCTAAATTCCTCACAACATTCCTCCTTTTTCAGCTTCCACCACTTGGTTTTCTCCTATATCTCTATCTTTGACCTCTTCTTCTTACAGACCATCAATGTCATCCTACACACCACCATTCTATGCTGTCTGGCTACACTCTCTCCCACTACCACTTTACAGTCACTAATCTCTTTCAGATTGCCTCTTATATATAGGATGTAGTCTACCTGTGTGCTCCTATCTCCACTTTTGTAAGTCACTCTATGCTCCTCCCTCTTCTGAGAATAAGTGTTAACCACAGCCAAGTCCATCCTCTTAGCAAAGTCCACTACCATCTGTCCTTCAAGGTTCCTTTCTTTAAATCCAAATGTGCCCATCACCTCCTCATCACCTGTGTTCCCCTCACCAACACGTCCATTAAAATCCGCTCCCATCACCACTCTCTCACCCGTGGGAATACTCTCCATCACCTCATCTAATTCACTCCAGAATCTCTCTTTCTCCTCTAACTCACAACCTACCTGTGGGGCATAACCACTAACAACATTCAACATCACCCCTTCAATCTCTAACTTCAGACTCATCACCCTGTCTGACACTCTCTTCACCTCCAGGACATTCCTCACAAACTCCTCCTTCAGGACCACACCTACACCATTTCTCTTACTATCCACACCATAATAAAACAGCTTGAATCCTGCTCCTATACTACAGGCCTTGTTACACTTGCACCTGGTCTTCTATACACACAGTATATCCACCTTCCTTCTCTCCATCATATCAGCCTTTCCCTGTCATAGTACCAACATTCAGAGTTCCTATTCCTATTCTCAGTCTTTCACTCTTACCTTTCATGTTCTCTCTCTGTCTGCGCACTCTCCTCCCTCCTCTACTTCTTCGACCAACCTTAGCCCAATTTCCCCCGGCGCTCTGTAGGTCAACGGCGCCGATGGTGGTCCTTGTTAACACGGATTCGACCAATCCGGTATGAAATTCAGACTACTGACGATTTGCATGATGAAATTTGGCAATGTTTTACGCCAGATGCCCTTCCTTACGCAACCCTCTCTATTTATCCGGGCTTGGGACCGGCACAGAAGTCACTGGACTGTGACCCCCATGGATAGATTATAATGCTATTAGTATATAATGCTTCTTTACATTTGCTGATCTATTCATCTTCATTTTAGCTAAAGTTTAGCCCCCTTTATATTGTATAACACCTCATGAATATATTTTTTACACCTCCTGCTGTGTGACAGAAAATATTAATAGTACATGATATTTCTACTGGTGGGCTGCACAAAGTGCTCGGAAACTCATTGTTAATATTCATTGTGCTCTATTTCATTGACTTGTTTAGCTCATCCAAAGTGCCTACTATTTGTCAGTCAGTAGTGAAATTCAGGTGTATAAGTACAAGTAACAAAATAGTGTCATTACAATGTATTGATGAGGAATGATACTGACATCCCTATCTGACTATTTTGTCCATTTTTCCTTCTCTTTTTAGTGAAAATGTCATCACAAGAAATCTTAATCTTAATACAATAAGAAATGTTGAAGCAGGGTACATACAAGGTTATATTATAGCAAAGCTGGCAACACTACAGCTAAGCAGCTAAGATTTGCTTGCTACTCCTATTTTAAATACTGACCAAAATAATGTAGCCTGGTTTCATCATGTTTTTTTTAAATAGTGTTCAGCAGTGTGACTGATTTGACCAGTTTTTTACTCTGTGATCTTCTGTTATACCAAAGTAAAATAATATTATTATTGTTCTTATGTGGACTAAAAGGATTTCTTCAATAAATTGCTTTTATTAGATATTTATGTAAGATGTATATTTGACAGTAAAAGAGTTCAAACAGTATTACTTAAAAACTATAGTATAACTATTGAAACTATAGTATGTGTTTTTTCTTACACAACTGCTGCTGCTGTGTGTGTTTGTGTGTGTGAAAATTTTGTTGAAGATTAATGTATTGTACTTAGGCTTGTCTGTATTTATTTGTCTCTCTGGAAATCTGGACATAAGTCATCCTCTAACCTGCATGAGAAATGGAATACAGTTGTGAATCGGTTGTTTGTCCTTTTTCATTATGTAGGGGCTCACTGTATGTGGTGTATTCAACAAAAACCTGCATTCAGGCATATCAGAATGAACTCAGAGGTGAAGTTATTTTTACATAACCATGAGGGTTCCACTCCATTTCTCATTCTCTTAAAGTTCTTGAATCTAATGCACCCTTACATAAAGCTTTGTATAGTTATGCATATTTTTTAGTCATAGTCTTCCTTTGTAGTCATTTAATGGTAACACAGAAGGTCTTCTATCTTTCTGTGAAAAGGAACCTTTCTGTTTCCTTCTGACATTTCATCATATCTTGATAAGTCTAAAACAAATTTTGTCTAGAATAAAGGATACCTATAGGACCACTATGAATCAGTAATGTATTCAACAGCAGCACTAGCTTGCCAAGACCAATATTCTTCTTCTTCTTCTTCTTAGTCCCTTTGATATATCTAGTCTGTTCTCCTATATTTTTAACAACAAACACATTTGTCCTGTGCTCTTTCTCCATTTTTTTTTCCATTAGGCATTGTCAAACTGCTCCTATTTTGATAGCTTTCAATCTAAAACCACCAATTTAATGTTGAAGTACTGTGTAACAATACAAACTATTCATCTTTTTTTCCACACCTTTATCCCTTCTTTATCGATTTTTTTTGTCCCTCACTCTTCATCCCCTGCACATTAATTCAATGGCTCTTCAATTTTAACGGCACATTGCTCCTATGCAAAGTTAAAGCCACTAAAGTTGCTATACAAGGCTGTCATGACAGTCCTTTTATATTTTTCTCAACCTATAGAAAATGAATGATTTTGATTATTTTTTCTTATTTGAACATTCCAAACCAAGTGCTTGAATATTATACATGAAGTGCAGTAATATATGTTTGACATTATTTATACTGTATTTTGATATACATTGTTATACCTATTTGAATCAAAAGTCTTCTTCTTCTTCCTTCGGCTTTTCCCTTCAGGGGTCGCCACAGTGAATCATCTCTCTCCACCTATCCCTATCTTCTGCATCCTCAACACTTGCACCTACTAGCTTCATATCCTCATTAATTCCATCCATATACCTCCTCTTTGGCCTTCCTCTTTGCCTCCTGCCTGGCAGCTCCATGTCCAACATTCTCCTACCAATATACTCACTCTCCCTCCTCTGAACATGTCCAAACCATCTTAATCTGGCCTCCCTAACTTTGTCCCCTAAACATCCAACATGACCTGTCCCTCTGATGTACTCGTTCCTAATCCTGTCCAATCTTGTCACTCCCAAAGAGAACCTCAACATCTTCAGCTCTGCTACCTCTAGCTCTGACTCCTGTCTCTTCCTCAGTGACACTGTCTCTAAACCATACAGCATGGCCGGTCTCACCACTGTTCTGTACACCTTCCCCTTGATTCTCGCTGATAATTTCCTATCACACAGAACTCCCGACACCTTTCTCCACCCATTCCAACCTGCCTGCACTCGCTTCTTTACCTCTTTCCCACACTCTCCATTACTCTGGACTGTTGACCCAAGTACTTAAATTCCTGTACCTTCTTCACCTCTTCACCCTGTAACCTTACTGTTCCACTTCCCTCCCTTTCATTCACAATTTGAATCAAAAGTCTAATAGGCTAATAAGTATGAACACTCAATATTTAAAATAATTGGCGTAGATTATTGTTGAGATTTCCACAACAATATGTAAAAAAAAATAAAATCATGGACCCCTTGGCGATGCTTCACTGGTTTACATTAATAATATAGTTGCACAGTCCTCCCACTTGTGTCGTCTTCCTGAACCTAACTGCAAAAAGACTGTGTTGTGGAATCAAATATTGACCTGGCTACATTATTTGAATTCTTCTGCTTAAAGCTTTCTTTTCTTTTCTTTTTTTTTTTTTTAAATATTGAATTGACTAAACAAAACCTTCTGATATTAGGTTCGCACATCCCTGCCAACTATTGTTGTTTGAGGATTTATTATTCAACATTATTATCCTTTCTTTCATCCTTCCATCCTCCTATTGAAACACTGATTTTTCAAACTAGACCAATAAAATTATACACATATTGAACAGTTGGCCAATATCTTTTATCCCAATATCATTCAACAGAAATGTATTGATTTTACTATTTTGTGAATGTATGGGTAACAACAAACAAATCCTACAAATTCATTATTTTGATAGCACCTTCATTTTATTACCACTATTAGCCCATTTATTCTCCCTCCTCTACAGCCTTAAAAACTATTGATTTGTAAATATTGCATTTTCAAGCTAGACAACTCCTATGCATTTGAAATGGTTTTTGGCAAGATAACTGAAAGTTTTTTGACAAGCGTTATATTATTGTTTTTGCTTATTGCAGTATTGTTCTTGACTGTTATGCTGCCACCTTTTAAATTTTAGAAGTGGTCCATAAATTGTAAGCCATGAATGAACACACTCCCACATACTCATTTTCAAAATCCTTGTGCAATAGGATAGTGCTGCAATTTAACAAATGCCATTTAATCCCTTAGATGCCAACTGCGTCTAGTGCAATCTATGAAAATTCTGGTTAAGCCCAAATTATTACAAAGATATGCACCCTACAGTCCACAAGTCCTTATGGTAATTGTTTGTCATCAGGCTCAAAATAATTGGCTTCATCTATTAATATTCACTTATAGACCAATGTCTGAAGTTCATTTATTAGATGAACTTTGTCAGCATTGAATTACTGATTGTAATCCTGTAATCCGTTGCTAAAACCAAGGTGTCAGCTGTCTGCAGTGGAAACAGGAACCATACACCAGATGTTATTTGGAAAGTACACAATTCACAGCAGTGGTGGGTGGCATGTTGGCTTAGTGGTTAGCATGTTTAGCTCACTTCTCCAGGGTTCAATTCCTGCATATCTGCCAGAATTTTCATGTTTTCCCAATGCTTCAGGGGTTTCCTACCTGTATTCCAGTTTCCGCCCCATTCCATTGACGTGTGTCTGATTGGCATCTTTAAATTGTTCATAGTGTGTAAATTGACGTGTATGATTGTAGGGCACAATGCGGGCTGCTAACGAATCCCCTGGGAGTTCCCTGTGATAGGCTCCAGACCCTCTGTGACCCTGTATAAATGCTACAGAAATTGGATAAACTATTCTCATCACACCAGCAATATCACAGTACCACACTATTTCAGTATCACAATAATATATTTAATACATTATTATTGCTCTTATGTGGACTGAAAGGATTTTTTCAATAAATCTAAAATTATATATATTTCTTTCAATAAAGATTGTTTGGTTAGGATTTACTTCAAATTTATGGAAGATGTATATTTGTCAGTGAAAGAGTTCAAACAGTATTACTTTGAAATTACAGTATATGTTTTTTCTTACACAGCTATTCTCAGCACACCAGCAACACCACAGTATCACAGTCAATCACAATCCATTGGCATGAATGTATGATGTGTAGAAGTGATACTGTTTTTTTTAAGCATCAGCATTAATCCTTACATATTAGAGGCAATTTGAGGTTGTGGCAGATCTGTTTCCAAGTACTATATACTGTACAGTACATTAATCATCTTCTTGTCATCGAGTTTTCATCACATTTGGTGTCTTACCACAGCGCAGCTGTTGGCTGGATATTTTTGGTTGCTTTCAACCCAGCAGTGAGACTGAGGTGTTTAAATACCCCAGCAATGCTGCTGTGTTTGACACTCCCATATCAGCAGCACACACACTACCATGCCAGAACAAAGTGAATATCACTGCTGTGCTGAGAATAGTCCACAACCCAAATAATATCTGGTCAGCTGTGGTCCTGTGGTGGTCCCATACCTGCGCTGTTTATAGGTTGCTGTACCTAATAAGGTAGAGACTGAGTGTATGTCACTACAGACATAAAGTCTCTTGAATCGCCTCTCTTTCTCCTGAATAGAGACATGAAATTATATAAAAAGCTCTATGTATAGTACTTACCTTTGATTTAACCTCAAGGCCACTGAAATGAAAGCTACCTGGCCATTAGTTCTAGTCTTGGATTTCTAAATTTATAGATCAATATAATTTTCTGCTTGGGACCACATATCATGGTTTCAGGGCTGGATGTAAGGCAGAGAGAGAAGCTTACTGTGCCAGGTCCTGGGAGACCCTGTACTACTGTATCTAATTGAAATGGCAACCTGAGAGTCAAATCAATTTTTGCAGTCCATGGAGCAGGAAGTACTGGCCAATCTGTGTTTGCACTATTATCAGATTTTGTTCCAATCTTAACACCCTGCACCTTTTTTGTTATTTTCTTTTACAGAAGTATGGTGTGCTGCACTAAGTGTTTCAGGAAAATTGCAATGTGAAATTATATTAGGACCTCAAATGTGAAGAGACAATCTGCTCCTGAACTGTAACCATTACAAGCAAGGGTTGATTAAATAATTGCCTATTAACTAGTAATTTGTCCACCTTAGGACAATTACATGACACACTGAAATGCCATTATGCATTACTATTAAAATGTTGTAATAACAGGTGATGTCAGCTGGGTCCAGATCCATATATTATGCTCTGCACACATCTCATGTGATTTAGGAGTGTGTCTTACAGGCCTTCCAGCTACAGCAATATGAAAAGTCTGTGTATATCCACATACTGTATGAGAAATGTTGCAAATGTATTTCAGGACTGTATAGGGTCACATGATCATCACACACTGTAATGTCTGCAGTGTTTTAAATAATATGGGCTGTGTTGCTGTCAGATGTAATATGATTACAAAGATTGTAAAGACTAATATGATGATTTATGATTGAGAAGAAATAAACGCCTATTAAGAATGTAGTACAGGTGCATCTCAATAAATTAGAATGTTGTGGAAAAGTTCATGTATTTCAGTAATTCAACTCATATTGTGAAACTTGTATATTAAATAAATTCAATGCACACAGACTAAAATAGTTTAAGTCTTTGGTTCTTTTAATTGTGATGATTTTGGCTCACATTTAACAAAAACACACCAATTCACTCTCTCAACAAATTAGAATATGGTGATATGCCAGTCTGCTAATCAACTCAAAACACCTGCAAATGTTCAAAATGGTCTCACAGTTTGGTTCACTAGGCTACACAATCATGGGCAAGACTGCTGATCTGACAGTTGTCCAGAAGACAATCATTGACACCCTTCACAAGGAGGCTAAGCCACAAACATTCATTGCCAAAGAAGCTGGCTGTTCACAGAGTGCTGTATCCAAGCATGTTAACAGAAAGTTGAGTGGAAGGAGAAAGTGTGGAAGAAAAAGATGCACAACCAACCGAGAGAACCGCAGCCTTATGAGGCTTGTCAAGCAAAATCGATTCAAGAATTTGAGTGAACTTCACAAGGAATGGACTGAGGCTGGGGTCAAGGCATCAAGAGCCACCACACACAGATGTGTCAAGGCTACAGTTGTCGTATTCCTCTTGTTAAGCCACTCCTGAACCACAGACAACGTTGTGTGTTTTACCTGGGCTAAGGAGAAGAAGAACTGGACTGTTGCCCAGTGGTCCAAAGTCCTCTTTTCAGATGAGAGCAAGTTTTGTATTTCATTTGGAAACCAAGGTGCTAGAGTCTGGAGGAAGGGTGGAGAAGCTCATAGCCCAAGTTGCTTGAAGTCCCGTGTTAAGTTTCCACAGTCTGTGATGATTTGGGGTGCAATGTCATCTGCTGGTGTTGATCCATTGTGTTTTTTGAAAACCAAAGTCACTGCACCCGTTTACCAAGAAATTTTGGAGCACTTCATGCTTCCTTCTGCTGACCAGCTTTTTGAAGATGCTGATTTCATTTTCCAGCAGGATTTGGCACCTGCCCACACTGCCAAAAGCACCAAAAGTTGGTTAAATGACCATGGTGTTGGTGTGCTTGACTGGCCAGCAAACTCACCAGATCTGAAGCCCATAGAGAATCTATGAGGTATTGTCAAGAGGAAAATGAAGAAACAAGAGACCAAAAAATGCAGATGAGCTGAAGGCCACTGTCAAAGAAACCTGGGCTTCCATACCACCTCAGCAGTGCCACAAACTGATCACCTCCATGCCACACCGAATTGAGGCAGTAATTAAAACAAAAGGAGCCCCTACCAAGTATTGAGTACATGTACAGTAAATGAACATACTTTCCAGAAGGCCAACAATTCACTAAAAATGGTTTTTTTATTGGTCTTATGAAGTATTCTAATTTGTTGGGTTTTTGTTAAATGTGAGACAAAATCATCACAATTAAAAGAACCAAAGACTTAAACTACTTCAGTCTGTGTGCATTGAATTTATTTAATACACGAGGTTTACAATTTGAGTTGAATTACTGAAATAAATGAACTTTTCCCACGACATTCTAATTTATTGAGATGCACCTGTATATTGCTTATTATAGCTGCATGAATAAACCTAGCTTTGATTAGCGCATTAATTGCTGAAATTTGGGTTAATAAAATAGCACTTGATCCAGACATTCTTTATTTTTTTAGATTTAATGTCAGCAGCTAACTGTGCACATATTTAGTAAAGCAACGAGATTTACTTCAAAGAGGGCATGAAATCATAATGTGTGTAATGTAGGCTATTTTATCATGCATTTAATTTGGTATTTGTTTCCAGTAACGAAAACATGCTGATGGTTGAGATTAGCTGATAGAGCACTCTTCTACCGTGCTTACAGCAAGTTCATAACTTTAATCCATAAGATTATTAAGATTCTCTTCTCTGAGCTCCTCAGTGTGAGAAAAAAATCTTTTCATTGTTATTAAATGGATGATATTCTAAATTAATTAATATAGTTGTTTATGTGTTTAATGTCAGCCTCAAAAGGCATTCTGTAGTCAGTGACATTATGAATATAAATGTTTCACACTGTCAAGTCAGTGGAACTAGATTAAATACAGATTCAATACAGCTCAGGATCAGGTTTATTTAATGTAAACAAAATAAGTTTCATGCAGTAGTAGTAGCAGTAGTAGTAGTAGTAGTAGTAGTGTCAAGAGTAGTGACAAGTTACTAATCATACATTCACATGTAATCATAATGCATAATTGCTATAATTAATTAGTTATAAATTAATTATAAATAAGTTTTGTTATAAAAAAGTTTTGTTTTCATTTTCTTGGACACATTTTCAATAGAAGCTGAGCAAGCTGCTTTGACAGCTTAGATTGAGTAGATGGAGTTCATAAGCCTCCTCTATGGATATCCCTATCTCTATGAATAGACACTATTAATTAAAGAGTTAACATGGATATGCAAGGCATATTGCCACTTCGCTGCCAGCCGATCACTCTGTTTCTTTCTCAACCAACTACAGGTTACAGACAATGTAATCTGATTTATTACATGAATACAATCCTATTCACAGTGCCCTGATAATTTATGAATACCTGTTCCCTATCACATTAATCCTTTTACAGAAACTGGACATTGTTCTGTTCACTGCGAATTGTCTTCCAGTGATGATTGTGAGTTGATTATTCTGCCAACGTTCAGCTTTTGACTGTACGGTCCTGTAACTTTCATGAGTTAGCTCTAGCTCTAGTGTATTCTGTTTGCCAGTTGCCTGACCCTGCCTGGTTCTAACTCTGAGTTTGTAGTCTGGATTGTCTGCTTGATCTTTTAATACACCTGCATTTGCCTGAAAACCCTTTGTGATCTCCTGACACATAAGGTGATTGCCACCCTCTGCAGGACTATTACCAGTATATTGTAAATGAATTTTCTTTATGTGGATTTTGTATAAAGCTTAACCAAGTTAAATGAATGTAAGTGTGCTTACAAACTATTTGGAAACTTGAAATTGCAAGTAGATGGTATAAATAAATTAGCTTTTTCTTGTGCAAGCACTATGATTTCCTTATTTTTGATCTAGTCATCTGCAGCAACTTGTGGTCACGTCCTTACTTTTAATTGCCTTTCCAGGCCTTCATGCCATTTTCATTAGCCAATCACCAATGATTCAATGATCGTGAGTTTGCATGTTGATATATCTACCCTTTGCACTCAACAACTCAATCCATTTATGCTAACGAAGTTCTTAATTGCATTTGAAGAATCAAAATTTCCCTCTTGGAATGATAATGATTAGTAAATCTGGCATTTGCCATTTTATGTTGGAATTGTTAAACAAGAAATTTATTCATTCATTCATTGTCTACCACTTATCCGATCTATTCTCGGGTCACAGGGAGCCTGTGCCCAATGACTCAGGTGTCATTGGGCATCAAGGCAGGATACACCCTGGACGGAGTGCCAACCCATCGCAGGGCACACACACACTCTCATTCACACACTACAGACAATTTAGAGATGCCAATCAACCTACCATGCATGTCTTTGGACCGGGGGAGGAAACCGGAGTACCTGGAGGAAACCCCCAAGGCACGGGGAGAACATGCAAACTCCACACACACAGCGGAGGCGGGAATCGAACCCCCAACCCTGGAGGTGTGAGGCCAACGTGCTAACCACTAAGCCACCGTGCCCCCCTGTTAAACAAGATATAAAAGGTTTTTTTTTTATATATATAAATTGCTTGTTTATGTTTAGCAACCATCTTACAAAAACTGAATGCAGGTCAACATCTGTGACATAAAACCACATGCATATTATATTATGGTATATCACATGGCCATCTTCATATCTTTACATATGCATTTAAGTGCATGCCTCTGGATTAAAAATATCAAATTTCCTAGTGGAATATTATGTAAATTACAGCTCATGTTTACTATCATTTCATCTAGACTGGCTGAGTATGACCATATGTGCACAGTGTATCTAATGTCCAATACTATGATTACAAAAAAAGGCTTTGATATTTTGAGTGACAAAAGTACTTCATGAAATTTTAATGGATTCAAAGCTTTTTCTGTGCTAGTAGAACAAAATCACTGCCCTTCTCTCCCTCATCCTCTTTCTTTCATTCTCTCTCTCACAAAGACCTCCAAATTTGCTGTCTGGAAAACCACAGAAAAATCAAAGATCAGAGCCAATGCCATGACGACAGCTGAGGTGGTAATGCACTTCGTCTTGATAGGAGAAAGAGTACTCCAATAACTCAATATTTTCTTTTTTGTTGTACATACACATATAGGAATTGAGCAAAAAGCACACTTTGTATGATCAAACATATTGTTAATTATACCAATATGGTGGGACGTGTCTTTTAAGCAGAGTACAACCTTTTGATAAAATTATGTTTCTATGCTTGCTCATCTGTTAGCATGAGAGTCCTAAGCAGGAAACTGAGCAAGGCAATTTGCAAATCTTATTTAACTTAAAAAGATAGAATGTTTGCCCATGAGTAATTTTCATCATTGTTTCCACATTCATTTTGCATTTAACCATAATTTACTTCATATGCTCCAAGAACTTGAATGAGTTTCAATGCAAGGGCGTTATTAATAAACATATTCTTATTTAAACAGCAGAGCCCTGTTGTGGCATAATAATGACTTCCCCTGACTCAGGTGATGTGGCGCAAGAACATGACCACTAATGAGCTTATGGAAATCCAAGGTTTAGCAAAGAAATTGTTTGTAAGTCTCACTGAATGCTCCCAGCATACTTAATTTCTTTTAGATTTTAATAAATTGCCAATAATGCATTTCTTAGTTATTATTTTTATTATCGTTATAATTATTATTAATGATGATAATAATAATAACAATAATAATAATAATAATAATAATAATAATAATAATAATAATAATAATAATAATTTTGTCCATTAGAGTAAGTAACACAAACTCCATTTACCAGCTCTGGTTCCCAGCTCCAACGTTATTAAAATATTCTTTAAAAATCATCTTTTTATGCAGATTAATTCAAGTTTGAAACATTTTGGCTGGCACATATGCAACGGTTAAGATTTTTGTGTGGGTATATGTATATGCAAATAATCCCACACTATGATTTTGTTTTAAATCATTTTACATAATTTCTTTATGCTGCCTTTTTTTAATATATTGCATAATGCCACCAATGCAGAACAATATTTGCTGGTTATAAATTTATCTAATTTAAAACTCATGAACATGTTGCTTTTTTTATATACTTCAGTTCAAAGCAGAATCCCCCAAAGAGCCTGAGTGTCATTACTGGATTATACAGATCAACTGTTTTGACATTTGATTGTTGTTGAAAATTGTTGTTGACAACCAATGGGAGTGAAGACAGTAGAGAGCTCATGATCCTTGACAAAGAACGCACACTGCTTCTACTTCTATCTTGTATGATATGATGCATACTTAAACTAGACAAATGCTATCCTTTCCAGAAGGTTTCATTTTAGAGACAATGTGAATCAGTAAATGTTAGTTGCAGAGCTGATAAACGTTATTACTATGGCAACCAGAAAGTAGAAATGCCTACTTGCGACTTAATAAACTTGCGACATAGTAAAGTGACTGACGCCTTGCAGCAATAAAATCACAAGCTTATACAACTCCAGATGGACATGAATTAAAAATTTACTTCATGACTGAGCCCACATTTGACCCTGAATAATCTACCTTGAGGTAGGAACCATGTTACACCTACATCAGTGATCAGAAAACATGATTAAATGGTAGAACTGTAAGCTACTGTTCAGAAGGTTGTGAATTAAATATTAGCACTGCCTAGTTGCCATTCTTTGTCTCTTTAGCAAGGCTCATAAGCATCTGCAATTTATTATATAAACTACTGATAAACACATGACTGTTTAAAGTGAGTATCCATGGTAAGCCATGACAAAGAGCACAGTGAACACACCATGATAAATTGTGAAAGCTAGTCTGTCCTCCTGGTTTGTTTGCCAAATGTCAGGAGAGGTTTTAGTTTATGAATGGATGCTGATGTCTGCTGCCCAAGTGTCACAGGAAAGGAAATGTGTACGGTTTCTGCGGTGGCACTGGATTTAATTACTTGTCCTGAGGTTTGGTGGGGTGTGGAGACAGAAAACAAATCTACTGAAAATATGGATACTGGGCACTGCAGGGGAATTGAGCAGCTATTATAGGAGGAAGGGGAGGGGTGGTTAAATTTGCTCCTGGCACAAAATTATGGTTGCTGGCCACACTGATGTACAGCTACAGAGATGCAAAAGGTCTCTATAACATTCAGTACCAGACCCAAATATCCAGTCCTTGGGTCTTTGCTCTAAGATGTTAATAATGTGTGACACTTTCAGTAAATCTATGTAATCAGTGTTTTAAGTAGAAGATATAGTTGTATGTTAATACAATTTTATACTACAGTGCAACTGAATCAGAATCACGAATCAGAAGGCGTTCATTCATAATTTATAATAGCATGACTCTGACAATAATTCTGCCTATAACATAAATGACAGGTTTATATTAATATGTGTAATCGTTTCCATAGTAACAGCTCATTCACTTGTATGACTGATGCTCCACATAATTCAGGATGAATAATACATGGATAAAAATCACGTTATATAACCAAGAAAAAAACATTGTCATTGATATGTTTATTGATGTTTATTTAAATTGTTTGGAAGATTTATTTGTTTATTGAACATTTTGGAGTTTTGCACCACTTTGTGTAGTTTGTCACAACTGCTAAATAACATCTAAATATACACTGATTTCAAAAGTTTTAGAACTGTTTTTTAAGGTTACTATATGTTATAGGACATGATTATAATTACCCTACATTTAGAGGTGTAGGGTTTGGAATCATTTTCAGTTTCTATTCAAATGAGTAATTTCCTGGACAGTTTGCAACATATAAAAGATGAACAACTTAGAAAACAAGAAAATATTTTTGATAGTAACTAAAAGAATCTAAGATACAAACCATATTCTATGAAAATAAGTGACATATAAGTTCTCTGCAAATATTCATAAATGTGCTTAAGCTCAACATAGATGTTTAGCAACACAACACATACCCGCCAATCAACATCTGCCACGACCAGGTAGCATCCAATAACCTGCAGTGAAAGTGAGCAGGAGTGATCCAGAACATGTCCTGGCACCTTCAGTAGCTTGAAAAGTATAGAAATGTGAGTTTTCTGCATGTAATGTTGCATAATGCACAACAGGAACGAATCTCCAAAGAATAAAGTCCAATGATCTTTCACAGCTAAAATGTAAGAGAAAATCTTGTGACACATTTAACATAAGTTGCCAAGTTTATTGTCCAACGTGCAATCTGATAACAAGATGAGCAAACACTGGCTATGTTTACATGCAAGTCTTCCGCAAATCCATTTTAGAGAAAATTCTATATGTATCCTACAAAATCTATATATAACTTACAGTATCTATTATATTTGTGTCTCTCTCCATTGAATAGGTTAAAATTTGTGCTGCACCCAGTCACTAGAGGGCATCTGAGACATTTAGTTTTGCTTTTCAGCCACGGTCGCATTGCCCATCTTATTATATGGGCTATGATATAAACAAACAGATTTTCCAGGCGTTCCTCAGAGATTCTCTGTAATGTATCCCGCAGGACTTTCTGAAGGTTAGAAAAGCTGCTTAGACACCTTTCTCTAACCTTTCCTTTCAGCTCTTACCAGACTAGCGTTATTAGGTTAAGGTCGGGTGACAAGGCAAGCCATTCCATTAAAAACAGCATTACTTTCTTCCTGTTGAAATATCTCTTGCACAGCTGTGAGATGTGGTTGTGGTTGCTGAACATACAACATTACTTGGAAAATGCAAAGAAAACAAAGGTGTGCTCTGAAACCTTTGTTGGACAGTATGTGTTATCTGTTCCCTGATCATGTACCGTCTCGGACGATCACGTGCATGTGGGTCATTTCATTAAAAAAAAAGTCCTTTAATTGAGCTTAAAGAGAAACAAAAGCTCAAGCTTATTTAAGTTCATTTTAAAATGCAGATAGATCTCATTTTAGATAAACCATATCATTATGTGAAATCATATTGATGGGACCCATGAGTGGTAGAAAGATGTTAATTTAGTTCATGCAGTGTTTGTCTTGGCTTAACCTGTCACTCCATTATCTCTCACAAGAGGCATATTGTTGCAGTCATTGTGTCACTCGCTCTGGTCTGTCATTTATCACTAGTAATTGCTGCTGTCAATTTCTGGCCTCAGGGCATCTATTCTCAGTTTAAAGCTGGAGAGATCTGATTCTGCTATGAGTCTTGGTCCTTGAGAAGTCTAATCTTGGTCAGTCTCTAAAACAAATACATTGTAGACACCATTACTTACATATTAGTGATGTGTTGGTTATTGAAATGATCCATTTCACAACAACAACTGGTTAGTTAGGCAGAGATTAGGTATTTTCAGATAATCGACATCAGCCAATCAGCCTGTAAGCATGGCTGATTAATAAAGGTCCTCAAGCTTTCCCTTTTGTCTACACTGGCAATCACATACTGCCTCAATTTGGATGTAGAGGAATAACCAATTCAATTTGGATTCAGTTGTGTATTCTAAAAAAAATACTACTACTACTGAAAATAATAAAATTGAACTGTATCCTTTTAAACACAATGAAACACATTTGAGAAAAAAGCACCAGCACTGGAGTTCTTAGAGGATCAGATGGTAAGAGTTCATTTCTATCATTTAAACTATGAATTAATTTAAACTAAACTTAGTTGTATTTATTTATAGCTGTGTTTACTTACTCTCTATATAATTTACTTGATTCCTGTGTATTGAGAAACTGTGATACTAATCTATGAAAGCTAAAAGCATATTTGCAGCAAAAGTCAGTTTTTTTTTTTGTTTTTTTTTGATGTGGCCAAAAATGCTAGATTTTGCTATAGCTTTTTTTTCCCAAAATTTGAGACACACAACTGGAGAAACACACAGGATTCTTTTAAACTATTACTATTCCTTTACGTTTACCATTAACCATAAAATACTACCATTGAAAACAAATATGTAATTACTTTCCATGGTACTCATGTTAGACACATGTGAATCAAAGAGGGTTTTGGCTGAAAATATGATGGTGTGATAATGTGACACCTGGGATGCTGTGGTGATTCTGAAGGTGTGATTCTGAAGGTGAAGTAATTTGGAAAAATTGCAAGCTCCACCGAATATTGCAGATTTTGCTTGATTTTGTATAAATATAAATATAAATAAATATAAATATATATATATCAAACACAAAATCCTACAGGGACTGAAAAGCATTATGCTTTGCAGCAATTCTAATTAACATTAAACATTAACATTAAGCAACATTACGTTTTGTAGATCAAAAAATTTAATTTTTTTAATTTAAATTTAATTTGCACTTTTCATAAGTATTCCTAAAGAGAAACTATTTTAAAACCATGTTAAAATGAAATCTAACTGAAATCAATCTAATTTAATCTAATATGATTTAATCTAATTTAATGAGTTGACATGGACATTTATTCTTCACATGCACTTACATGTGTATGTGCTCTCACTTTGTGCTGATTTATTCTTTCACAAATGAAAAAGAAGAGAGAGCAAAAATTGCATTATTAATATGCACAGAAACTGCTAGTAAGAACTGCTGACGTATGAGATATTAACTACAGTAGAAATGTTTAAAAGCAAATATATGGTATTTCCATTTTTTTTTAAGACTGTTCTATGGTATTTGATGGGGGGAAATGTCCTCCCTACTTTGTACATACTGGCATAGACTACTGAAAATGCATATTAGTCAATCACAAGTAAAAATACAGCTGGACTCTATTTCCAGTGTTTTTTTGTTTGTTTTTTTCTCAGTAGCACTGATTTTATATAACAAATTTATTTGCAGGACTTCAGGCACCATGTTTACATATTAAATCCCAACCTATAACAGCAAAAATTCATCTGTCAAGAGAAAAATCTGTAATATTTCACGATTCATTTACACTGTCTAAAATACATATTTGATGATGTGAATTTCCATCTCACCAATCTGGTTTACAAACATTACACGTGTAAATTTAATTAAATAATCCTTACCTTTGACAGTTTGATGTTTAAGTGATTACAAGCTGAAAACAGACAGACATTCAAAGATTAATCCAACAGGTAGACTTACAAAAATCCAACCATAAATTCCCCATCTGTGGCAGCACGATTAGCAGTGAAAGAGACAAATAAGGATGGATTGTGGAGGGGAGGTGAGCAGGCCCCCTGAGCTAATCACCATAATTAAGCAGGTGGTATTTTCCCTTGCCAATATTTCACCCACAGTCACCATTGAGAAGTCTATGCCATAGAGGCTACTTTGAATAATTAATGTTCCTCACAAGCATCCATAATTGAGGCCTTTCTCCGTTAAACGTCTGAAGAAGCAACATGGGCGGCGTACCGTATCGTTCTTACTGACTTTATCGTGATCCTCACGGACATACTTATAACTCTTATAGGTTTATATAAATCAAAGATTAAGATGATTATAAACTTAGTTTGAGTTTTATACAAATGTCTGTCATTTACAGTGAAATACTGTTACTATTTCTAACATGAAAGTCACATTGTCATAACCCAGAATGTGAATCATTTTTCATTGCTTTCCCACAAAATGCATTCACTGAACACATCTTCTAAAATCCATGATCTCTTTTATCATTCATACTCCACTACCTGCAAAATATTCTATATTCACAGCAAATATAAATGCTAACACTGCTTTTTAAACACATTCAAAACAAAATAAGAATTAAACAATAATCATTTCCAACATAGCTAATAGCAATTTTAGCAGAAAGCCTACCCAGATGTAGGCTGTAAAGATTTTTTGAGACTTGTTGCCTTCATTTAGTAAAAGAAGCCAGCCTCAGAATGATTCTATTTGAAAACATGGATCAAGCAAGACAGATTGATGAGGAAACAAGAGTGGCAGTGGAAGGGAAAATGATATATTTCTGTATAGAAATAGAAAAAATAAAGGATATTGAAATAAATTGCAGCATTTTTTATTTCGTTCTTGCACAGTGATTTGTTCTTGAGAACATATATTTTAGTACAGCCAATAAAGAGAAAATGTTTTCTATAATGAAATACTGACTATTGTGAAAAATCATTCTTCACAGTACTCTCCAAAGTTCATCAGTTATTTAATGCTCCCTGTTAGTGTTTTTTAGGTCAGTGTGTTATGAGTGATAATGTAAGCTTTCGGAGTAAGCATTGCTACATTTGCTACCATTTTGAGACATGTATGAAGTACTTTGGAGTTTTGAATGAGTTTGAGTTTTGGAGGTGAGATTAACTGTTTGCCTAAGATTCATGTTAGTAAAGGTGACTGTATGAAGAGTTTTGAAAAGGTGACTTTAGTATTGACTGATGCTTAAGTAATAACAGTTAAAAAATACATTTCCAAAATAAACCGTAACCAACCCTATTATTTTGACTGTTAAATTTTAAATTTATACTGACTCATAAATAATGTATATATATATATTTACATTTTTTTAAAAATACTTTAAGGGTCTATTAGGACTTTATATGTGTGTGTGTTATCCACAGTACAATTCTTATTAGATGTGGACCACTGCAGAAATAGGTTTGCATTCCAACTAAGCTGCTTTAAGGATCTTAACCAGCTAATCATGTGGAATTGTGATATGTGACTCCTGCAGTCCTTTAAATTTTTAAATTTTTTTTCATGAACATTTGAAACCTTTTCATCAATTAGTGCTTTTTTTGTAATTGTATAATAAAAAGAAAAAAAAAAATTTAAATTTAAATTTTTAATTTAAATTTTTTTTAAATTTATTTTTTTTATTTTTTTAATTTATTATTTATTTATTTATTTATTTATTTCACAATCAATTAATGGACATTTTGTGAAGAATATTGAATGTCCCTTTCCAAGGCATTGGTGGCTCAGTGGTCGGTTGCTCGCCTATCATGGGGAAAGGGCCCCTGGGTTCGATTCCAGCCAATGTCTCAATCCCAGCCACTGGATGCAGTGCCGGTCCCAAGCCCGGAAAAATGGGAGGGTTGTGGCAGGAAGGGCACCCTGGCGTAAAACATTTGCCAAGTTGTTGTGCGGACCAGTTGGTCCGCTGTGGCGACCCCGAACAGGGAGCAGCTGAAAGCAACTTCTATTGAATATCCCTTTCCCTAACCAACACTAAGTTTGTGATTATTTGTGATTGACAGTATCATTATAAGGTTATTTGAACATTGTTTTTGCTCCTCAAAAAGGTTTGTGAGGAAGCAAATAATTGAATGTAAACTCACACTGAAAGTACAAACACTGATGAATGTACACACACTATTTTGCAGTATTACAGTATCTGTTGGCTCTATTCTACATTCCACAGGGATCCCATTAAAGCAATACATAAACCAGAAGATGCAGCCTCACCTTTTCTCCCAGGATTTTGTTGCTGCATAGATGTAAGATACCTATATGCAGTTGCAGGCTAAGATTGATGTGCCTACAGCGTCATTGTCTTGTTACAGATGTTTCAAACAGGAGAAACTCACACAATACAAATGTTTTCATTGAAGGACACTGAAACATTGTGCAGAAATAGGTAGGAGAGGTGAGGTTACAGCTAATTACTGATTAATAGTGTTTAGCTTTTGAACTCAGGCCTAGTTTCATATGAAGTTCAGTTCGCTTATTTTCTATGAAGCTTGTACCTTGGTAATTTTATAGATTCTTGAAAATGTTGATTCCTTTACATGAACATAAAAAGAGCTCCAGGTAAACATGAAGAAAACTGCAGCTGATTTTTTTTTCCACAGCAAAGATTTATGTAGCATTACAAGAATTTTTCACCTCTGCTAATATTGCCGGGGCTCTGATGTAGGAAAGTACTTAGCAACAGCGTCCAATGCAGCAGCTGGGTTTCTTAGATCTCTATTGCCTTTGTAAAATGAGTCCTTCTGGTTCTGTATGATTAGCATATGTGACTTGTTATGGTTTGATTATGTTTTCTAAAAAAAAGAAAAAAAAAGAAAAAACATAAAGGTGTAAAAATTCTGAAAAAGAAAATTGTTTGTAAAAAAATTCATAACCTCACTTTTCAGTGAAATCCAAATTTAACTTTAACCTCTTCAACTCCACACCTATATTTCTTACTTTAGTAATTACATATATTTTACAATTAATTTCAGTGTGTTTACTAAATAATTGATAGTAGTTACTGGAGTATCTCTAAATTGTCCGTAGTGTGTGATTGCGTGAGTGAATGAGAGTCTGTATGTGCTCTGAGATGGGTTGGCACTCCATCCAGGGTGTATCCTGCCTTGATGCCCAATGACGCCTGAGATAGGCACAGGCTCCCTGTGACCCGACAATAGATCGGATAAGCGGTAGACAATGAATGAATGAGTTACTGGAGTTGTTAGTAGCTACTACTAGTGCTTACTATTTTAAGATAAAGAACTAAATATTCTGGGTTTGAAAGGGACATAAAAATTGCAAGGCATTATGAAAAATTTGTAATCATTCAAAAAAATATTTTACAATTAATTAATTTGCTAATTAATAACATAAAACATGTGCACTTAGCTTTATTCAAGGATATTTGAAAGGTTTTGCTAGTGCTGCTACTTTCACTTACTACTGTCATGTCTATGGCATAATCAGCATCAAACTCCATATCCCAGAATGCACCACGAGCTACAAACTTGGACTCCTTGGACTTCAATGCCCACACACCATGTTTAATGTCACAATCACTAGATTACTGATCACACAGACACTCGTACTCAATTAGCACCATGTCTATGTAAACACAATACTACTATTGCTGTTCATGGTAATTTGTTTCTGCATTGTTTATCTCAATTGTGATTTTGTCTTGAGTAGAGTATTATCTCTAATACTCTGTTAGTTCACTGCCTGACCTTACACATGTCTCTCCATCTTGATTACGTCTAGTGTTTTGGATTTGTTTTTTGTGATCAACAGTGCTTTAATTACCCCATGTTTATATTGCATGTGATTTAAAAAGGTGGGTGAGTGGTTGGTTTGTGGGTCTAAATCAAGTTGGCCTTAAATAAGGCTTTTATAAATTAGAACAAGTGATAACATGGACCGTGCAAAATAATAAAGCACAGTCTCTGCCAAGTAATGATTGGTGGCTGCCTTAGACATGAGTGTTACTAATAAATCAATAGCTGTTGCTGATTTTGTTGAGCCTACTTGCTTGGCTAGAGTCCACTGTGGTGATTATATCCAAACTCCTCTTTGACTCTGACACTGGATAAGCTGCACTCCTGCTCCTCAGCCCCTGACAGAAAGCATGCTGCTCAGAGGAGATAATGAACTGACAATGACTTATCTTCCTCTCCTGCCCTATGTAACCCCTACATATTACTTCTGATACCACACATCCAGCACAGAATAAGGTGCTAGCCTTCATGTCTTAGAAGATTGGTGAAACTAGACTTTATATTATTCTATGAAAGTTCTGTTTGCCCATGCAGGAAGGGCCAAGCCTGGAATATGAGTCAGATACTAATTTAATTCAGCAGACCAGGTGTTTAGTTTCTATAATGCGGGTGTTGCAAGAGAAATGGAAACACTATAAGGACGCCACCTGATGGCAGTTTCTCCCAAGATACTAAATGAGATAAGCATGACTAGACACCTTTTTTAGATAGTATGGGACAAATAAATCTTCAAAGGTCAAGGATAAAGTATAGAAATATCAGTGAGAAAAAAAATACTTACTAGTTTAGTGCCTCAAGTCTGTCTGCCTGTCTGTCTGTCTATTTACAAATGCTCACATAGCTAGCTAGATAGCTAGACAGACAGACAGACAGACAGACACATAGATAGATACATAGATAGATAGATGGCACCAAGCGAGTAAGAAAAACATTTCAACCTACAAGCTGTTTGCCATATACCTAACAGCACAAGCATGAACCTCGTACCTTAATGAAAGCTAAATTCATATCTATTTACAATGTGTGTTAAGAGTGTGTGTGCATAGATTTCAAATAATGTCTAACTTGAAATGTAACATTAACTCAGTGATGTTTTCATATCTGGTGTAAATTAAATTTAAATCCAATGGAATGGTGCAGCCTACAGCAAGATTGACACTTGCACAGGTTTCAACACCAAAATATACATTTCCTTCAGGTTTGACATAAATGGCAGAATCTGTAGGTAGGTCAGCTGCCGGCAAACTGAAATGTCTTGCTTTCTGTCACTCACTGCGTATCTTAGTATGTCCAGTCCAATAGACTGACATTTTTAATTACATTTCTTCACAGCTGGAGGTCAGATGAACACTGTCTCTGAAAACCTCAATGAACAGCAAAAAAAGAAGGGGAGGTGGTGGGTGGTGGTAGGGATGACAACGAATTATATTTAATATCATCAGTCCATATTTTCTTAACATTTATACCATCAGGAAGTTGACTTTATACGAAAGTGCTTTGTAGCCTCAAGTAAAAACATATCCTCACTCTAGTACAAACAAGTCATTACTGCCAAGCTAAAAGTTGGTACTGAAAGAAAACAAGTCATGTCTTTCCCTTAAAACTGTGGAGGTGCACTGAATACATTGTTCTAAATATGGAAGTAGGCTTCTCACTAAATCATTTTATCCAGTAATTTATTAATATTAAATGAAAATTGCCTTCTAACTCATGCAATTGCATTTGAACCTTTCTCTACAGCACCATTCACCAGTGTAATGCCTGTTCCTAGCACAGGACCAATCTGTTTTGTTCAATAATTACGCAGAGTTTTTTTGTCATCCTATTCTTGCAGCTCAGCCATTTGCTGCTCCACTTAGCTTGACAGTAACAGATGTGAAAATTGCATCTCCTATCAGAGTAAACAACAGCTGATAACAGTCGAGAAACACTGTTAGACATGGAAGAGGCATATTTGTTTCAAATTAGTTTATCTACAAGCCTCTCCATGCCTGCAAGCAGCCACCAGCTCCAGCTGTGAATTATGAGCTCACCATAACATGCAAATAGGAAGCATATATAAGCGAGGAATATTGTACTTATCATGTACAGTTCAGCAAATGTCAGAGCTCTAGTGACTGCTTCTGCATGACTGTAATGATAATACTGATAAGCATTAATGTTATTACTTCATATAAAGGAGTTATGTTCATAATGGCATTGAGTCACAGGATAAGTGTTACAAATTTATACAAACACAGAAATGGGTTAAGTTTCTGCAAATCATTTATTTTAAAGGTAGCTATTATGATTAAGTGCCCATTAAGTTCTGATTATCTTAAACTGAGGATGCATGCATACTTAAAATGAGCACAAAAAGAGCTTAGCTATATCTCAGTAATATTCAATATAATATAAAATATAATAGAAAAGTCACAGTTACATATGGAATTATGAGGATTCCAGGATGAGAGGATGAGACATGAGGAATTAACAACTAAAATGTAACAATAGTTACCTTTTAATGTGTAACCATTGATGATTCATTTATGGCTATAAATAAGACATTTCAAAGTGAGTGTTTTTGTCATACTGGTGCTGTGCTTAAGTTGATCTGATTTCAATCTGTCTTTAAAATCTTTTTTATTTATTTTTTTGCTAGCATTCTGCTAAGTAATTTCAATAAATGCATGTGATAAACTGACGTAGAAGATCGGATATGCTACAAAATGGTTATGGTTAGATAACTAGAGACACTTAATAACATCCAGTTTTAGTTTCATTCCATAGGTTTATTCATTCTGCTATATATATTACTAAATGGCTAAACATTAAAAAAGTCAGTGTAAGTAAGAAGTAATAGTGGAGCATTTTATAATATATTCAGTGCAGTCCACTTCATTGGAAGAGGTAGATATGGCCTGAGGCATGAAGGTGAATGTGGATCATTCATTCATTGTCTACCGCTTATCCGATCTATTCTCAGGTCACGGGGAGCCTGTGCCTATCTCAGGCATCATTGGGCATCAAGGCAGGATACACCCTGGATGGAGTGCCAACCCATCGCAGGGCACACACACTACAGACAATTTAGAGATGCCAATCAACCTACAATGCATGTCTTTGGACTGGGGGAGGAAACTGGAGAACATGCAAACTCCACACACACATGGTGGAGACAGGAATCGAACCCCCAACCCTGGAGGTGTGAGGCAAACGTGCTAACCACTAAGCCACCGTGCCCCTCTGATTATGAATCAAATACATGTAAATGATTATATAATATTTAGTCTTGCCTATGTTTTATTTAACCCAAATGTAATACAAGAGAAAATACCAAATCATTTGAAAGAGGAAAAAAAAAGACTCTAAACGATTTCACAGAAATTACCATAAAGGTACCTTGACCATGTCTGTGTTACCACACGTCCATCTGCAGTTGTCACGTTCAATGTCCTGAGAGCTGGTTTTCTATTTGGTGAGTAATGCAAAAAGATATTGAACCTGACACAATTGGCCAATGCATATTGAAACAGCTCCTCTGTCTGTAGCTGTGCAGGTAGACGTATGTTTTGCATAGCACATCTGTTGGCACATTGTGGTGAGAACGATGACATCAGAGTGGTGTGAAATCATGTTGCCATTTTGAACCTGCTGCTCAAACACAAGGGTGATAGTCTTGACATGCAAGTGTAACCTTTCCTTTTCTGGAAGTGGATCTTAAAGATGGGAGGTGGTAAAAATGCTAAATACTGCCTCCTAATATAAAATATTTGAAGAAGTTCTCTACTAGTCTCAAGAAGGCAAATACAGCCGAAGAAAAACAAAACAAAACAACAACAAAATAAGTGTGCTACTAATAACTAAGATGTCAGTAACTTTCACATATACTTGAAGTCTTCTATACCTTACAGCATCTCTAAGAAAGCAGGCACAGTAAGATATCTCTGTGGTTATTTGTCTTAATGAGGTACCTTGAAGGCTGTCAGATTTATGCTTGGGAGGGTTTGTAGGAGTAGAGTATTTAAGGCACTGAATGAGGTTGTGAATCTCTGCTCTCATCCCCAACAGATCCCTCAAGTGAGCTATGCTTCCACAGCACCAGAGCTGAGTGACAACACACGCTATGATTTCTTCTCTCGAGTGGTTCCTCCAGACACCTACCAGGCCCAGGCAATGGTGGACATTGTGCGACACATGGGGTGGAACTATGTTTCTACTGTAGCATCCGAGGGAAATTATGGAGAAAGCGGGGTGGACGCCTTCATCCAAAAGTCCCGTGAGGATGGTAAGTGTCAGTCTGTTGATTCAAGATTCAAGATTCAAAGAACTTTATTAATCCCAGGCGGAAATTGCTTTCCCATGTTACAGTTGCTCTAATAAAAATGGAAGAGAGAAAGAAAGAAATATATACTCTATACAAGGAGAAGAAAAAAACAAGTAAAAATAAACCGTAAAATAGAATAAATAAATACATATTCTATATAAATACTGTTACCAAAAAAAGTTAAAAAAGAAGGATGAAATAATGGGTAAATTAAGGTAAATTAAAGGTAAATTGAAACAGAGCAACTGAAACAGGATGCTGCCAAGATTCCTTACCAAGACTGGGTGTTTTAAATAAGGCTCAATTTTTGGCATTGTTAACCAATGACATTAATTGATTTTTTTCCCTTTTGTGCAACTAAGAGCAATAGTACCACCAGTGTTCTAAGTGAAAATAACCAGAATGGTATGAAGTAGAGGGTGTGGCTGATTTACAAATGAGAAACTAGAGCAAACCTTGCTCAATCAATGTGAAAATTCTTTTTTTTTTTTACTATATACATAATGGACAAATTGTTTGGCCAAGTACATGGAGCTTCTAAATAGTTGATTAGTGGTTAGCATGTTTGGCTTGCACCTTTGGGGCTGAAAATAGAGGGTTTCTGTATGATTTGATTTATGTGCTACTATGTTGTACCCTTTCAAGCCTCTAAAGCTATAGGTATTTCTCAGCAAGGTTGCAAATTCAGTTGATTGACAACTTGGAAGATGTTTTCTGCCTATTGTCAAAGGAAATGTTTGGCTTTATCTCTTGTCACAGACCCACCTCTTGATAAAGCCCACTGTCAACATGCTCTCCCCATATCAAATGGGGGCAGAGTGCATAGGCTCTTGCTTTGAAATAAACACTACTAGAGATAAGAGCAACACTATAACCTGGCAAAGAGGATCATTTAAGTAAGTAAAGATCTAAAATTACACTGCTGAATCACACCTGATTCAACTCATTAATTAATTAGAAAGGTTAAAAGATGCAGTCGAGCAGAATAAATGAGTAAACTTAACCTAATGAACTTGAGCTAGTCTTCTTGTGTGCTCTCTTTTACCTGCGCTGTTAAATAGCTAATATACTAAAACATTAAATTGTTGCATATACAGAATTAACTTACTTTCTTCATTGATATGCTCTATACACATCTTACAAGATTTATTTTCAGTGAAGGAAAGTTTTCATGAAAGCTCTCAACCATTCAGCCTCTACGGTCACCGTGAAGCCATTTGTTAGCACATTTGTTGGTTTGCTCTGTGTAGAGACAGTAAACAGACACACACAATGAGCACAATGGTGTAGTTATTTAGCAAAATAAGCATCTCAAGCCTTTGTGCTACAAAGTGTGCACGTGGGTAGCAGATTTGATTTGAAAGTATCAAATTACATTCAACAATGAGAAAGACAAATCAATTTGGAAGCCAGGAAATATTTAAGCACCATGAAATTAAACTGCAATTTATGGAGAGCTGAAGTAATAAGATACTCTTTTGCAGCGAACGTATTATACTTCTTATAGCCTTGGAAAACAACAATGAGCCAAGCAAAAACAGACAAGCTCATATCCCAAAGGTGGCATTTATTTGCTTTAAGCCAATACACTATTCAAATATAGTTCCCATTACAATTCCCAGAGAATGAATATTATCCAAACATATTTCACTAGGTGTTGAATGAGAACAATCTCCATAACCCTTTAGGGGCACAGAGCAATAGCTGTGTCACACTGTGTAATATTACCCTGAAATTTTCTATGAGAATCATACATTTTACTACCTCTTTCTCACATTGAGTGAAATTGCATTTTAGTAGAACAAATGGCAGGATGCATTTTATCACATGGTAGGGAAACTACCATCAACAAGGTAATTATTTTCAGGTCTACATCTCCACTAGCTAGATTTAGGATAGCTGGTGTAAGATAGAGGGACACATTGGGGATGGGATATGTCCCCCCGCCCCCCTAAAATGGTGGCATAGGAGTGTAAAGCATTTATTCTTATGCAGGTGGGAGTGTGCAAAAGGAAATAATGATTTTGGGACAAAGAGAGATAACACCTAATCAATGTGGGCTCAGAAACAAGAGATTACCACCTGCCCTCTTGTTTGTTTGGGGTTTTCATCAGCCCATGCATCCAGGGTTCACAAGTTTGTTGGATTAAAGATTACCTAGATGAGTTTGTTAAGTGTAAATTGGAATTAAGTGTTTCCATCATTATTCTTTTAAGTTCCCAAGTCTTTTTCTATTTAAATGAATAAGCTTTTCTGCCTGGCAATTGCTATTCACATTCAGTCAGTCCACTTTTGGCTTGTTTTATGCTAGCAAATGAGTAGTCTAAATGTTGTGATGGAAAAGAACTGGCTGATTTCTAAGTTATTTCTTTAATGTTAGAAATGAAATAAGGAATGAGTAAAATAGTCAATTGCATAGATAAAGAAAACTATCTGCTACATTAGGTACATTTTAACGTGTTATTGCAAAGTACTTTCATTTCCCAGTGGCCATTAATGCAGGCAAAACTCGCAGCTCTACTATGATAAAAATTCTTTTTAGCTTAATTCTTGAAAAATGCCAGGAAAGTTAATATATGCTTGGACACAATGAGCAGAACCATCTTGAACCATTCAATTCAATTCAATTCAATTTTATTTGTATAGCGCTTTTAACAAAGAGCATTGTTTCAAAGCAGCTTTACAGAACATAAGAAACAATAAACATACAAACAAACAGTCCTAGATGTTAGACAAAATTTTCCCTAGTGAGCGAGCCTGAGGTGACTCAGGCGACTGTGGCAAGGAAAAACTCCCTCAGATGGTATTAGGAAGAAACCTTGAGAGGAACCAGACTCAAAAGGGAACCCATCCTCATCTGGGTGACACCGGAGAGTGTGATATGAACAATGTCCTTTCTGCATTAGTTGTGTGATGCAGATACAGCATGTGTTATGTGTAAAATGTCCACATAGGGTTGGCAGTGCTGCTTTGATTACTCCAGTCCTCAGAAAGCAGAACCCGGCTGGAGCTGGTCCATCTCTGAATGCCACTGGAGCTGGCACAATCTCTGTGTGACTCGGGGGTGGGTAGAAGAAGGGAAACAAATGGAAAGGGATTAGCGTAGCTGCTATTCATAATATTAGGAGGCACTAGATGATAATGTGCATTTAATCGGATGTATTGGAGTACAAGGTTATGGCATTTATTAGGTGTATGCCTGGCTAAAAAGATATGTCTTTAGTCTACGTTTGAACTGGGAGACTGTGTCTGAGCCCCGAACACTGTCAGGAAGACTATTCCAAAGTTTAGGAGCTAAATACGAAAAAGCTCTACCCCCTTTTGTAGACTTTGATATTCTGGGAACTACCAGAAGTCCGGAGTTTCGAGATCTTAAGGAGCGTGATGGATTGTAATGTGTTAGAAGACTGGCTAGATACGTGGGAGCTAAACCATTTAGGGTCTTGTATGTAAGTAGAGCTAGTTTATAATCAATTCTAAACTTAACAGGTAGCCAGTGCAGGGATGATAATATTGGGGTTATATGGTCATACTTTCTTGACCTGGTAAGGACTCTAGCAGCTGCATTCTGGACTAACTGTAGCTTGTTTATTTAAGATGCAGGACAACCACCAAATAACGCATTACAATTGTCCAGTCTGGAGGTCATGAATGCGTGAACTAGCTTTTCTGCATCAGATACAGATAAAATGTTCCTAAGCTTGGCGATATTTCTGAGGTGGAAGAAGGCAATTTTTGTAATATCGGAAATATGTTTTTCAAAGGACAAACTGCTGTCTAATATTACGCCCAGGTCTTTCACTGTAGAGATAGTAGTAATAGAACATCCTTCTAAGTACAGGTTGAATTTTGAGAGCTTCTGTGTACTGGTTTTTGGACCAATCAGTAATATCTCCGTCTTATCAGGATTTAGTAATAGAAAATTATCAGTCATCCAGTCTTTAATATCTTTAACGCACTCTGTTAATCTAGACAGTTTAGATATTTCATCTGGTTTTGATGAGATATATAACTGTGTATCGTCAGCGTAACAATGGAAACTAATCCCATGCCTTCTAATAATGTTGCCTAAGGGAAGCATGTATATTGAGAAAAGCAGAGGTCCTAAAACTGAACCTTGTGGGACCCCATATTCCACTGGCATTACACTGGACATTTCTCCATTTAAATCTACAAAATGGTATCGATCAGACAGGTAGGTTCTGAACCATTTTAACGCCTGTCCCTGAATACCTATGTGATTTTGTAAGCGGTCTACGAGAATGTTATGATCTAAAGTGTCGAATGCAGCACTAAGATCAAGTAAGACTAATATTGAGATGCAGCCTTGGTCCGAAGCTAAAAACAAGTCATTTGTGATCTTAACTAGTGCAGTTTCTGTGCTATGATGGGGCCTGAAACCTGACTGAAATTCTTCAAGGATATTGTTTTCCTGTAAGAAGGAGGAATAATTGAGTAGACACAACCTTTTCTAATATTTTAGATATAAAGGGAAGGTTTGAAATCGGTCTGTAATTTAATAAGTCATTAGGGTCTAGTTTAGGTTTCTTAAGAAGAGGCTTAATAACTGCTAGCTTGAAAGGTTTAGGGACATGACCTAAACATAACGAGGAATTAATAATGTTGAGGAGAGGCTCTCCAGCTGTGTGTATCACTTCTTTCAGTAATCTAGTTGGAATTGGATCTAACAAACATGTTGTTGAATTAGCCATGGTGATAAGTTTATACAGCTCTTCCTTCCCTATACCTGTAAAGCATTGTAGCTTTGAATGTGGAGCTTTAGGTTGGACTAGGTCACCGGATGCTGTCAAACGTTGAACATCCATTATTTTATTCCTGATTCTATCGATTTTGTCGGTGAAGAAGTTCATAAAGTCCTCACTATTAAGCTGTGATTGAGTACTCTCTTCAGATATCTGATGTTTTGTCAATCTAGCCACTGTACTAAATAAGAATCTGGGATTGTTTTGGTTTATTTCTATAAGTTTGCTCAAATGCTCAGCCCTAGCAGCTTTTAGAGCCTGTCTATAGTTGGACATACTGTCTTTATACGCAATTCTAAAGACTTCTAATTTAGTTTTTCTCCATTTTCGCTCTAGGTTACGGGTTGCTCTCTTGAGGGCGTGAGTGTGACTATTATACCATGGTGCAGGTGTTTTATCTCTGACCCTTTTTAATCGGACGGGGGCAACAGTATCTAGTGTGCTGGTGAAAATAGTGCCTATGCTGTTAGTTAATTCATCTAAGTCATCTGTATTTAGGGGTCTGGTGAGAAGTTGAGACAGATCCGGTAGATTACTTGTGAATCTGTCTTTAGTGGTCGGGATAATAGTTCTACCGAGTCGATAACGAGGGGAGACATGTCTAATATGTTCTACGGGTAGAGTGTACACTAAGAGGTGATGGTCTGTGATATCATCACTTTGAGGTAGAACAGCTATATCAGTGACATCTGTTCCATGTGATATAACTAAATCTAGTGTATGGTTAAAACGATGAGTTGGTCTAGTAATGTTTTGTTTAACCCCAAAAGAATTTAATAAATCCATAAATGCGAGTCCTAAGGCATCATTGGAATCATCTACATGAATGTTAAAGTCTCCTACAATCAACACTTTGTCATAATTAATCAGTAGGTCTGAGAGTAAATGTGCAAACTCTTTAAGAAAATCGGCGTAGGGCCCCGGGGGTCTATATACGGTGGCCAGCGCAAGATATAGTAGAGATTTTTTATTTATGTCTGTGAGTGTAACATTAAGGACAAGCACTTCGAATGAGTTAAACCTGGGTACTGTTTTCTGAGTAATGTTAAGAGAGTTGCTATAAATAGTTGCAACCACCTCCACGACCAGTCTGACGGGGCTCATGCTTATAGCAAAAGCCTGACGGAGTGGACTCATTCAGACTAATAGGAACCATCATAGGTTTAACTTGCTAAATCATGACAAAGAATTGTGATCCCAAGACATCTGAAGTTATATTTTAATTCATACACCAGTATTTCATGTTCAGATACAATAGGAGTGTTACAATGGGCAAAATTTAAACACACATTAAAAGCTGCATATAATGAATGCAGAATATAACAAGATTAAACATAGCAAATTAAAAACTCTTTGGCCAGTTTTTGCTGGTTTGGGGACATGTCTGAGCTCTTCAGTTCATGTTCATTGTTAGGTAGTTGTGCTGTTAGTCAGATAGCTCTCTGTAGCTCTAGACATGTCTTTGAGTCCTGTAATGTCTACTACCAAGTACGATTTCAGTCTTCCCAATAGCCATGATGATTTCTTTAGCCTGAATTGATTCATCTGTGTATGTTTTCATCTCTTGCTTCTGACAGACTCAGTGCAGATGCATGGACATGTTTGTGGGAATAGTGCCAGTGTAATGTTGCGGTCCACCACTCGCTGACCATCAGCATACTGAGATATTACTTACCGAGAAGCCAAAGTGCTCCCCTACACCAGACATTAAGGATTTGAGAGAATGTTCCAGTTTCTGCTTGCTACTGACTATAGCCACTGATGCTTTTCTCAAGCTAGTATGTTAGAATATTCACACATGAAAAACAACGTGCTTAGGAGAAACCTGTTTTTTAATCCCTGTTGAATGTCCTGAAGTAAAATACTTTGTGAGGAGTGATTGTGGGTATTATACGCAGCATGTTTTGACAAATCCTATTTTTTGATGTACTTATATCAAACAATACAATATGATATGCAATATAATTAAAAAATGTTTATTATAAATGTATGAAACAATGTCATGATATGATAATAAATATACCTTCTAATATACAGTAGAGCATTGGCTATGAAGTTAGGTCATTTAAGGTATATTCCTGGTTAGATAATTGCACTAATTTGACCATATAGTACACTGTTAGGAAATTATTTATAATCATGCTATCTGGTGTCACCTGGATGAGGATGGGTTACCTTTTGAGTCTGGTTCCTCTCAAGGTTTCTTTCTAATATCATCTTAGGGAGTTTTTCCTGACCACAATTGACTCTGCCTGGATCATAAGGGATAAATTTATAAATTTAAAATTTATATGCTGAGTTTATAATATTTCTGTAAAGATACTTTGTGATGATAGAATCTTTGTTATACACTGTTAAATGTGCTTTACAAATAAAACCAAATTTAATTGAATAGATTTTGCATCCACAAACTATTCCCCAAGTTAGTTCCTGTTTTCTTGTTTTGAGTTTTCAGCAATACCTGCTGTACACCCACATGCAGCATGTAAGAGAAGCTGATATTTATGGCAGAAACCTTAGTTGATGTTCTAAAACAAAACATGATTTCAATTTAGAAAGTTGTTTCTTTCCATGATGATGCCACTGTTAATGTGTCCGACTTAGTACAACATTCTCGCTATCTTCAGCCAAGTGACTGCATAAGAACACACAGGATGTTAAGAAACAGAGGATGTTAGCTGGACCTCGGCATGAAAAAAATTCCTGCAGGCATATGAGCAGCCATGAATCTCTGCAACACTCTGCTCTCTCTTAATAGCCATGGGGGTGTTTGCATATCCACCCTGGAAGCCAAAAGAGCAAGCAAGCAGGATAACAGTTATAGCTACAAATTTGGATCTGCTGCATCATGAAGGCTGTTCTTTACACCCTGTTTGATGGCGAATTGTACATACATAGCAGAGCAAAGAGTGTGTAATATGATGCCTGACTGTAATGTCCCATGACAAACATGTTATTATGTACCATTTAGTACTCAGGCTGTTTTCATTTCGCACTGCTGACTCACCCTTTAATACGATCAGCAATGTCACACGGAATTGAGGGACTCAAAATATATCAGTATAAGAGCTGAGATTTGGCTGAGGAATTATTTAGCAATAATTCACAGAGATGTACATGCCTGTGATTACACTGATTACATAAGGCATTTGTCTAGGCTACTAAATGTTGCATGTGCATGGCTCAGATAATATTTGAGGCCTATTCCATAATCATCTAAGCAGCTAGAGGTTATGTCTAAAATCTGTTTTTTGTTTGTTTCCCAAGTGTCACAGAAGGGATATAAATAAGAGAACAGTCTAAACCAGGAGTGCTCACATCCAGACCTAGAAGACACAGTTAGAAACATTTTCATTCTCAGACACATCTGCTAAAGCTGACTGGAGACAGTGGAGTTTGGCACTGCTGGTCTAATGCCGGGTCTAATACTGATAATACACAGTGTGTGTGTGTGTGTGTGTGTGTGTATGTGTATATATATATATATATATATATATATAGATAGATAGATAGATAGATAGATAGATAGATAGATAGATAAAAAAACATACACTGATCAGGCATAACATTGTGAGCACTGCCAGGTGAAGTGAATGACACTGATCTCATCATGGCACCTGTTAGTGTGTGGGATATATTAGGCAGCAAGTGAACATTTTGTCCTCAAAGTTGATGTGTTAGAAGCAGGAAAAATGGGCAAGCGTAAGGATTTGAGTGAGATTGACAAGGGCCAAATTGTGATGGCTAGACGACTGGATCAGAGCATTTCCAAAACTGCAGCTCTTGTGGGGTGTTCAAGGTCTGCAGTGGTCAGTATCTATCAAAAATGGCCCAAGGAAGGAACAATGGTCCAACAGACAAGCTATTGTTGCTCAAATTGCTGAAGAAGTTAATGCTGGTTCTGATAGAAAGGTGATAGAATACATTCTCAGACACATCTGCTACAGCTGACTGGAGACAGTGGAGTTTGGCATTGCTGGTCTAATGGCGGGTCTAATACTGATAATATACAGTGTGTGTATATATGCATTGCAGTTTGTTACGTATGGGGCTGCATAACCACAGACCAGTCCGGGTGCCCATGCTGACCCTTGTGCACCGCCAAAAGCGCCAACAATGGGCACGTGAGCATCAGACCATGAACTGGACCATGGAAGAAGGTAACCTGGTCTGATGAATCACGTTTTCTTTTACTTCACATGGATGGCCGGGTGCGATGGCAAGAAGGCAAGCCGGAGGAGGCAGTGTCATGCTTTGTGTAATGTTCTGCTGGGAAACTTCGGGTCCTACCATTTATGTGGATGTTACTTTGACACATACAACCTACCTAAGCATTGTTGCAGACCATGTACACCCTTTCATGGAAACTGTATTCTCTGTTGGTTGTGGCCTCTTTCAGCAGAATAATGTGCTGTGCCACAAAGCAAAAATGGCTCAGTAATGGTTTGATGAGCACAACAACAAGTTTGAGGTGCTGACTTGGCCTCCAAATTCCCCAGATCTCAATCCAATCGAGTACCTGTAAGGATGTGCTGGGCAAACTAGTCCGATCCATGGAGGCCCACCTCGCAACTTACAGGTTTTTATATGTGTATATTTGGACAGTGACACAAATTTCAGTAATTATGCTATTGCTTAATTATCTTAAAATTATACACAATTATGCAATTTTAAGATTGGAAATTCATTCATTGTACAGCACCTAATACTTTTAACTTAATATGTAAATCTCTTTTAATTCTTATTTCAATTTACTTTAGATTGTACTGTGTGCAAATTAACAATTTCCCTGAGGGAATCAATAGAGTATTCTGATAATTAATACCTCCATTTTATATGTCCCTCCATATCATATAGTTTTTATATGTGCATCGATGGGGGGCACGGTGGCTTGGTGGTTAGCACGTTTGCCTCACACCGCCAGGGTTGGGGGTTTGATTCCCGCCTCTGCCGTGTGTGTGGAGTTTGCATGTTCTCCCCGTGCCTCAGGGGTTTACTCCGGTTTCCTCCCCCAGTCCAAAGACATGCATTGTAGGTTGATTGGCATCTCTAAATTGTCCGTAGTGTGTGATTGCGTGAGTGAATGAGAATTTTGTGTGTGTGTGTGCACCCTGCAATGGGTTGGCACTCCGTCCAGGGTGTATCCTGTGTGACGGGGCTCCGCCAGAGGCGGAAGTGTCCGGATCCATATGCTGAGCTGGCAGTAGGGAAAACACAGTATCGGAAATCGGGGACAGGGGAATAAATCGGCAACAGGTAATCCACAGTCCAGGCAATCAAATCCGACAAGGGTGATCCAAAGGGGGAAACACGAAAACAGTCCAAAGTCCGAAAACCAAACAAATCAACATCCAAGAAAGAGCAAAAGAGTATCCAATACACAATCCAAGTCAAAGCCAGAAATCCGTCAGGGTAATTGCTCAGTATAGTCATAAAGAACATTACTTTGCGTCGAGCAGGTAGTGCGCACCGTATTTAAATCTCCAGTGCGGAGATCTCTAGTGCGAGTCGTGACAGAGCCCCCCCCTTTAGGAACAACTCCCGAGGTTCTACGCCGAGGGCGCCCCCGCGGGCACGGAGCAGGCCTCCCCGGATGAACGCGGTGGAAGTCCTCAATCAGCGACAGGTCGAGGATGTCCCTGGAGTCCACCCACGAGCGCTCCTCGGGTCCGTACCCCTCCCAGTCCACCAGATACTGCAGACGGGACCGGACTCGCCTGGAGTTCAGGAGGGCCCGCACCTGGTACGCCAGAGACCCCTCAATGTCCAGGGGTGGTGGCGGTGCCGCACCGGTCCCCGCCTCTCTGACCACAGGGTGCGCTGACTTGAGCAGCGACACGTGGAAGGTCGGACATATACGATAAGATGCTGGGAGCCGGAGACGGTAAGCCACTGGGTTGACCTGGCGAATGATTTCAAACGGGCCGATGAACTTGGGGCTAAGCTTTTTGCAGGGCAGATGAAGACGGAGGTTGCGGGTCGACAGCCAGACTTTCTGTCCCACCTGGTAGGACGGGTGCGGTCGGCGACGACGGTCCGCCTGAATCCTCTGCCTCCTCACAGCCCTTTGTAGTCGAACATGAGCGCGCTCCCATACCTCTTGGCTCAGACGGTACCACTCCTCCACAGCAGGGACGTCGGAAGGTTCCCCGGACCAAGGGAACAATGGTGGCTGGTAGCCCAAGATGCACTGAAATGGCGTTAGTCCTGTGGAGGAGTGAATAAGGGAGTTCTGAGCGTACTCCGCCCACGGCAGGAATTCACTCCACCGATGCTGTTCCCTGCTACAGTAGGACCTGAGGAAGCGTCCAATCTCTTGGTTGAGCCGCTCCGCCTGCCCGTTAGATTGAGGGTGATAACCTGAGCTTAGGCTCACCCCGATGCCCAGACGGGCACACAGGAGGTGAACTGCGGGCCCCGATCTGACACGATATCCTCGGGTAGGCCGAAGTTGCGGAACACATGCTGGAACATGGCGTCGGCCGTCTGCATGGCCGTGGGCAGTCCTTTTTGTGGAATCAGCCGGCACCCCTTGGAAAACCGGTCCACCACGACCATAACGGTAGTAAATCCCACCGAATACGGCAGGTCGGTTAAAAAGTCCACCGACAGGTGCGACCATGGGCGCCTGGGAGTCAGAAGGGGCTTCAGCAGTCCCTCCGGGAGATGGCGACTGGTCCGCGACTGCGCACACGTCGGGCAAGTATGCACGTACTCCTCTACATCCGAGCCCAGGGAGGGCCACCAGAACCGGCGACGTGTGAGGTGCATCGAACGGTGGATACCTGGATGACCAGAACTGGGGGCCTTGTGCACCCACTGCATCACCTGTTGCCGGAATAGTTGGGGCACAAAGGTCCTATCTGGCGGACAGCTGGCGGGTGGCGGCTCGTCGGCGTGAGCTCGCCGAATCTCCTCCATGAGGTCCCAATGGACCGGTGCCAGAAGAGCGGTGGCCGGCAGGATGGGTTCAGGTTTGCTGGGGTCATTGGCCAACTCGAACTGTCTGGAGAGAGCATCTGCCTTGCTGTTCTTGGACCCAGGGCGGTACGTCACCGTAAATACAAACCGGGTGAAGAATAGCGCCCACCGAGCCTGTCGAGGGTTCAGCCGCTTGGCTCCTCGGAGGTACTCCAGGTTACGGTGGTCAGTGAGTACTTGAAATGGATGACGTGCCCCTTCCAGCCAGTGGCGCCACTCCTCTAGCGCCGCCTTGATGGCCAGTAGCTCTCGGTTACCGACGTCATAGTTCCTTTCAGCGGCCATCAATTTCCTTGAGTGAAAGGCGCAATGATGGAGTTTCCCGGGCTCCCCATGCCATTGGGAGAGCACCGCCCCTATGCCACTGCAGGAGGCATCAACCTCCACCACGAACGGCAGCTCTGGGTCAGGGTGCCTTAGGATGGGTGCTGTGGTGAATCGATCCTTCAACTGAAGGAAGGCTGTACGAGCCTGGTCCGTCCAGGACAGTTTTTTGGGCTTCCCCCTGAGTAATGACGTCAGGGGCCCGGCTACTGAGCTGTAGTTCCGTATGAACCGTCGGTAAAAGTTGACAAAGCCCAGGAAACGCTGCAGCTCCCGCACCGTAGAAGGTTCGGGCCACCCCGTAACTGCTTGGACCTTGACTGTATCCATCTCTACTCCCTGATGCGAAATCACGTATCCCAGGAACGTTACCTTGGAACGGTGAAATTCGCACTTCTCCAACTTGACGTAGAGGTGGTGCTTTTGCAATCTGGCGAGTACCTCCCGAACCTGAATCACATGTTCCTCCATGGAGGCTGAGTACACCAGGATGTCGTCAATGTAGGCGATGACACCTCTTCCCAGCAGGTCCCGGAAAACCTCATTGATAAGGGACTGAAACACTGCTGGGGCGTTGGTGAGGACGAAAGGCATCACGCAATACTCGTAATGTCCATGAGTCATGTGAAATGCAGTCTTCCACTCGTCCCCCTCTCGGATGCGCACCAAGTTGTACGCACTACGGAGGTCCAGTTTGGTGAACACCCGCGCTCCCCGCAGCTGCTCCAGAGCTGCGGGCACCAACGGCAGCGGGTAGGGGTACCGAATGGTGACAGCATTCAGTCCCCTGTAATCGATGCACGGCCGAAGGCCTCCATCCTTTTTCCCCACAAAGTAGAACCCTGCGGCTGCTGGGGACGTGGATGGCCGAATGTGGCCTGCTGCCAGTGACGACTCGATATACTCCTTCATGGCCTTGGACTCCGGAAGAGAGAGGGGGTAGATGCGCCCCTTTGGGGGAGAGGCGTTAGGTAGCAGGTCAATGGCACAATCCCAGACCTGATGATGAGGTAGACGAGCTGCCCTCTCCTCACTGAACACCATGTGGAAGTCCATGTATTGGCTGGGAAGGTGACCGCCAGCCGCCTCGAGGGGCCTCTGCACCTGAGAAGTCCTGCACGGTCTTGCTACGGGGTCCCGTAGGCATCCCCTCAGACACGTGACGGACCAGCGCACCAGCTCCCCCAACCGCCAGGAAATGTGTGGATCGTGGCGCCTCAACCACAGGAACCCTAGAATCACGGGGTTAGCTGGTGACGAGGTGACATAAAACGCCAACCGTTCATAATGAAATAGTCCGACCTGGAAGTCCAGCAACTCTGTCTGGTGTCTCAGATAGCCCTCTCCAATGGGCTGACTGTCGATGGCCGTAATCCTCAAAGCTGGTACGCAGGGGAAGATGGGGATCCCAAGTTCCTCCACCAGGCCCCGGTCTACGAGGTTCACGGCCGCTCCAGAGTCAATTAAGGCTGAAACGGGGAAGCAGCGGTCAGACATATGTAATGAAGCTGGCACTGTCAAGTTCAGAAATGAAGAAATATCACCCACCAGTGTCGATGGGAACCTTTTGGGGCACCGAGGACTCAGATGTCCAGACACCCCGCAATGGTAGCACAACCTCATCTGACCTCGAGACCGGTGTCCCTGAGCCGCCAGACCAGATCTCTCCAGCTGCATGGGTTCAGGCTCCTCCTCACGATGTGAAGAGTAATCCATACGTCTCTGGGGGCGAGCTGCGGAAGAAGCATGAGCCCCTGCTCGGTGTTGGCACCGCAGATTGTCCAGGCGAATAGCCGTAGCTACAAACTGCGACAGGGTGGTGGCCTCCTCATGACACGCAAGCTCGGACTGGAGGGTGGAGTGCAACCCGGCACGAAAGACGGCCCACAGAGCCGCGTCGTTCCAGCCTGACTGGGCAGCTAATGTGCGGAACCGGATGGCGTAGTCCGCTGCTGCCTCGGAGCCCTGGCGTAGCTCCATCAAGCGGACAGAAATGTCCTTGCCGCCCGCTGGGTACTCAAATACCTCCTTAATCATCCCAGAAAAATAGTCATAGGAGGCTTTGATCTGTGGGTCAGCATCCCACACCGCCGATGCCCACTCTAAGGCCCTGTCCGTCAAAAGTGACATAAGAAACGCGCACTTAGTCCCCTCCTCGCGGTACATTCCCGGCTGGTGCGAGAAAAACACCTCGCACTGTCGCAAAAACCCACGACAACGATCAGCTGATCCATTGAATTTTTATGGCAGCGCCAGCCGGGGTGACTCACCGTGTGTAGGTGGCGGATCGCGAGGAGAAGTGATCGCCACTCAGCTCAGCTGAGCCTGCATATCCGTCAGCTGATCTTGATAGGCGCGAATAATCGCTCCTTGCCGCATGATGATTTCGCGCAGCTCCGCTGAATCCGTGATAGGCGAAGTAATCTGTGACGGGGCTCTGCCAGAGGCGGAAGTGTCCAGATCCATATGCCGAGCCGGCAGTAGGGAAAACACAGTATCGGAAATCGGGGACAGGCAATAAATCGGCAACAGGTAATCCACAGTCCAGGCAATCAAATCCGACAAGGGTGATCCAAAGGGGGAAACACGAAAACAGTCCGAAAACCAAACAAATCAACATCCAAGAAAGAGCAAAAGAGTATCCAATACACAATCCAAGTCAAAGCCAGAAATCCGTCAGGGTAAGCGCTCGGTATAGTCATAAAGAACATTACTTCGCATCGTGCAGGTAGTGCGCACCATATTTAAATCCCCAGGTAATCCGGAAGTGAACTCAAAATACGGGCGAGGGCTCCCTCTCGCGGTCACCTCTAGTGCGAGTTGTGACATCCTGCCTTGATGCCCAATGACGCCTGAGATAGGCACAGGCTCCTCCGTGACCTGAGAATAGATCGGATAAGCGGTAGACAATGAATGAATGAATGTGCATCGATGACTTATATACAAAATATTAAAGCACACACGAATGAAAGTTTTCAAATGAGATCATGCAGCATACAGGTACCACTGAATTGCCAACATTTACAGTACGCTTTGCCTAAGGCATAACTTACATTAGAGACAATGGATACATCTTCCCACACCTGAAAGTGTAGTCAGTTAAAATGTTTCTTTTTTTATTAAAATATTATTTTTTATTTTATCTGCTCACATTTTTTAACAGATTTAATAACTCAAAGCAGAATAGATTTTTGCATGGTGGAAATCAGAGGAGACATCATTAATCAGGGGCATTGCTAATTCTCAAGGACTTCATTTTAGTATTCTACTTAACAAAAGCAGATGAGTCCTTGGTCAGCTTGTCCTTCAACCCTATGGACATGGTTTCTTTATAGGAAAATACATCAAATTAACAGAAACACAGGCATTATTTTATTGAACTGAATAGTGAATTAGAAAAAAAGCATGCAAACATAAAACAGCCTATATCATGTGCTCACATTAATAACTTGTGGTTCCATTAAACTTTCTGCAACAGTTGGTCATTTTTATATTAAAATGACATTTATCATAGCCTAATCTAGCCATGGGGGTCACAGTCCAGTGACTTCTGTGTTGGTCCCAAGCCCGGATAAATAGAGAGGGTTGCGTCAGGAAGGGAATCCGGCATAAAACATTGCCAAATTTCATCATGCGAGTCGTCAGTACGAATTTCATACCAGATCGGTCGAGGCCCGGGTTAACAACGACCACCATCGGCGCCGGTGACCTACAGGGCGCCGGTGGAAATTGGGCTACTGTTGGTCGAAGAAGTAGAGGAGGGATGAGAGTCCGCAGACAGAGAGAGAAGAGGAAAGGTAAGAGTGTAGGACTGAGAACAGAATCTCTGAATGTTGGTACTATGACAGGGAAAGGTAAAGAACTGGCTGATATGATGGAGAGAAGGAAGGTGGATATACTGTGTGTACAGGAGACCAGGTGGAAGGGTAGCAAGGCCCATAGTATAGGAGAAGGATTCAAGCTGTTTTATTATGGTGTGGATAGTAAGAGAAATGGGGTAGGTGTGGTCCTGAAAGAGGAGTTTGTGAGGAATGTTCTGGAGGTGAAGAGAGTGTCAGACAGGGTGATGAGTTTGAAGTTAGAGATTGAAGGGGTGATGTTGAATGTTGTTAGTGGTTATGCCCCACAGGTAGGTTGTGAGTTAGAGGAGAAAGAGAGATACTGGAGTGAATTAGATGAGGTGATGGAGAGTATTCCCACGGGTGAGAGAGTGGTGATAGGAACGGATTTTAATGGACATGTTGGTGAGGGGAACACAGGTGATGAGGAGGTGATGGGCAAGTTTGGAGTTAAGGAAAGGAATGTTGAAGGACAGGTGGTAGTGGACTTTGCTAAGAGGATGGACATGGCTGTGGTTAACACATATTTTCAGAAGAGGGAGGAGCATAGAGTGACTTACAAGAGTGGAGGTAGGAGCACACAGGTAGACTACATTCTATGTAGAAGAAGAAATCTGAAAGAGATTAATGACTGTAAAGTGGTAGTGGGAGAGAGTGTAGCCAGACAGCGTAGGATGGTGGTGTGTAGGGTGACTTTGATGGTCTGTAAGAAGAAGAAGAGGTCAGAGATAGAGAAGAAAACCAAGTGGTGGAAGTGGTGGGAAACTACAGCAGAAGTGATCAGGGAGACAGGGAGAAAGGTGCTGGGTGTGTCATCTAGAAGGAGGAAAAAAGATAAGGAGACTTGGTGGTGGAATGAGGAAGTTCAGGATAGTATCCAGAGAAAGAGGTTAGCCAAGAAGAAGTGGGACGTGGACAGGACTGAAGAGAATAGACAGGAATACAAGGAGTTACAGCGTAGAGTGAAGAGGGAGGTGTCTAAGGCCAAGCAGAAGGCATATGACGAGTTGTATACTAGGTTAGACACTAGAGAAGGACAGAAGGACTTGTACAGGTTAGCTAGGCAGAAAGATCGAGATGGGAAGGATGTGCAGCAAGTTAGAGTTATTAAGGATAGAGATGGAAGGGTGCTCACAAGTGAGGAGAGTGTACAGAGGAGATGGAAGGAGTACTTTGAGGAGCTGTTGAATGACGAAAATGAGAGGGAAAAAAGAGTAGAAGGGGTGAACTCTGTGGAACGGAAAGTAGATAAGATTAGAAAGGATGAAGTCAGGAAGGCTTTGAAGAGGATGAAAAGTGGAAAGGCAGTTGGTCCTGACAACATCTTGGTGGAGGTCTGGAAGTGTCTGGGAGAGGCAGCAGTGGAATTTTTAACTAGTTTGTTCAACAGGGTTTTAGAGAGTGAGAGGATGCCTGAGGAATGGAGAAGAAGTGTGTTAGTGCTGATCTTTAAGAATAAGGGTGACGTGCAGAGTAAGGAAGGTAGTGGAAATTTGTGAGCAGCAGTATGGCTTCATGCCCAGAAAGAGCATAACATGCAATTTTTGCTCTGAGAATTTTGATGGAGAAGTATAGGGACGGTCAGAGGGAGTTGCACTGTCTGTTTGTAGACTTGGAGAAAGCGTATGACAGGGTGCCAAGAGAAGAGCTGTGGTACTGTATGAGGAAATCAGGAGTAGCAGAGAAGTATGTCAGAGTGGTGCAGGACATGTATGAGAGGAGCAGGACAGTGGTGAAGTGTGCTGTAGGTCAGACAGAGGAGTTCAAAGTGGAGGTGGGACTGCATCAGGGATCAGCTCTGAGCCCCTTCCTGTTTGCTATGGTGATGGACCAGTTGTCAGAGGAGGTCAGACAGGAGTCTCCTTGGACAATGATGTTTGCAGATGACATTGTGATCTGTAGTGAGAGCAGGGAGCAGGTGGAGCAAAACCTGGAGAGGAGGAGGTTTGTGCTGGAGAGAAGAGGAATGAAAGTCAGTCGTAGTAAGTCTGAGTACATGTGTGTGAATGAAAGGTAGGGAAGCGGAACAGTAAGGTTACAGGGTGAAGAGGTGAAGAAGGTACAGGAGTTTAAGTACTTGGGGTCGACAGTTCAGAGTAATGGAGAGTGTGGGAAAGAGGAGGAGGCAGGAGCTAGAGGTAGCAGAGCTGAAGATGTTGAGGTTCTCTTTGGGAGTGATAAGGTTGGACATGATTAGGAATGAGTACATCAGAGGGACAGCCCATGTTGGACGTTTGGGGGACAAAGTTAGGGAGGCCAGATTAAGATGGTTTGGACATTTTCAGAGGAGGGAGAGTGAGTATATTGGTAGGAAAATGTTAGTCATGGAGCTGCCAGGCAGGAGGCAAAGAGGAAGGCCAAAGAGGAGGTATATGGATGGAATTAATGAGGATATGAAGCTAGTGGGTGCAAGTGTTGAGGATGCGGAAGATAGGGATAGGTGGAGAGAGATGATTCACTGTGGTGACCCCTGAAAGGAAAAGCCGAAAGAAGAAGAAGAAGAAGAAGAAGAAGAAGAAGAAGAAAAAGACATTTATCATAGCCTGTCTAGTCACTTTCTGCAGCTCTCAACTGTAGATAAAGCGTTTTTCACACTATTAAAGCTTCACACATTCAGTAGCAGATGCTACTTCAGATTCAAATTTGCCAGCTGATGCAACTGAACTGTGCAGTGGTAATTGTAATAATCTGAATGGGCTGTAATAATCTGTATCTTTAATAATCTGTAATAACCTGAGTATTATTTTTCCTGGCTCCTTTGAAATGCTCTTGTATTTTTTCTTCACCCCAAATTTGAATAAAGCATCTCACCTTTTCTCTGTACCTCCTACAGCTAGTCACGGGGTCTGTACTGTAGTGTACTTCCTGGTCCGCAAGGCAGCTTTCACATTTACAATTTTTCATGCAATCCGTGCTCTTTTTTTGAATAAACTGCCAGTGAAAATGACCCTGAATATGGAAAACATTGCCAACATGCCAACGTAACCTGTGAACCTAAGTGTGCATGAAATGTTTACAGCCCTTAGTATGCACTCTTTTCTTCTCAGTAAGTAAATGTATCCATAACCAATACGTTAGTAGCTGCATTTATGTGAACTTCCTGAATTTACTAACTTCCTAATAATGCATAATGCATATGATTCAGTCTATCATATAAAAATAAACAGAACCATTTGGTTTGTAGTGCATTTTGGATATATTTTCAAGAATTGTACATTTAAATTTCCTTTTCTAATTTTTAAACCATGGACATCTGTTTTTCTTATTTGCCTTGTTGGGACTTCAACCATGTTGTGAAAACAAGTCTGCTCCCAACCCGGCTTTCTGAACTTATTTTCTGGTGTTGAACTACTGTGAGCTGTACTCTGCAATAAATTAATGTGTATGACAGGTCAATAAAAATCTAAACCTAAGGGGGCGTTGGTAGTCTTAGTTCGTTTAGATTTTTTAGTTCATGTTTTATTCAAGATAATAGTTCATGAGACTTTAGTCTCCAGCAAGTGCAGGTCCAGCCATGTGGGATTCAAGTGTGTCTCCAGTCCACTTCTCTTGCATAGGACTCTAGAGATTCAGTCTGCCAAGCCTAAAAGCTAATACTTTTGTTTCTTGATTATGAAACTGAGTGACATTAGCAAATATGGATGAGTAACAACATGGTGTGAAATCTAGCATGGAAGGTTTCACACTATGTATTCAGTTCAACTTTATATCACCAGACCTTGTCACAAAGCAACATTACAGAAATCTGGATGTAGATTTAGATCCCTAATATAAACCAAAGGCAACAGTAGATAGGAAAGACAAGCTCCCTTAGACAACATGAGATGTGAAACCTTGAGAAACCTTGAGAAGAACCAGATTTTTTGGTACCTCTTTTTCTTATGGGTGACACCAGACTAGATTGAGAAGATATCCATCCATCCATTTTCTGCTGCTTATCCTACACATGGTTCTGGGGAGCCTGGAGCCAGAGCACACCCTGGACATGGTGCTAATCCATTGCAAACTTACCCACTATGGAGAATTTACAGATGCTAATCAATCTACCATGCATTCTTTGGACTGGGGGAGGAAACTTAAGACAGTCTCCAAATCACAGGAGAACTCCATGTACACAGGACAGAGGAAGGAATTGAACCCCCAACCTTGGAGGAGAGAAGCAAATGTCCTAAACACAGAACCACCATGCCCCCCAGAGAAAAGACAAACAGTAAGGGGTAAATATTTTTTGGATTGATCCTATTATGAAGTAGAGTCCTAGAATCATCATAGGACACGTTTTAATCTATTGTATCCAAATGACATTATTCACTGCAGGAGCAAGATAAGTCTTTGGCATAAAATATTTTGGAGCTTGCTCATAAGATAGCTCGGTGCTAAATTACTCAGGAAGAATCAAGCATAAGTAGAGCATCAAGATGAAGAAGACTAGTCCACAGGTGGAGGTGAGCTAACGCAAGAAAGGCATATCAGGTTCTGGCACTGGCATTGTATTAGGCAACAGGAGTACATATGTAATTCAGTGGACAGAGAGAACAGATTATCAAGTATGATAACTGCATACATGACCTAAAAGGATGTATATTGTAATCAGAGAGCAAAAGGAGACCCCAGCTGGCTTAGCTGTAACAGTATAATAAAAAGGAATAGCCAGAAGGTAGCACAGGCATGAGGGCACTGTGGGACAAAATACATCCTGCTGCTCCACCATCAGCAAGCATGGGAGTGCAAGAGCATCAAAAACTCTCAGTTTACCAAAACAATTTACCCGTGAACTCCCCCGATCTGTGCCTTTACCTAAGCCTGACTAAACAAATAGATTTTCAGGGTAGAGTGAGTCCGAGTCTGAGCAATCACCACTAACTGTAAGATTATTTCATAGCTATGGTGCATTGCAGAACAAAATATCTTTTCTCTGCTGCAGTCTTTATTATTTTATGTTTTAAAAAGAACCTGCACTTTTTGATTGAAGCATGCTCAGTCGATCATAATAGACCAAAATTTTTGGTTGAGACCACTGAGATGTTCTGTGGTAAGCAAAGAAGGCAAGTAGGCATATTTCAAGCACATTGTATGTGTTATATGTATATTTACAATTGTAATGCTAGTCACTTTACCATTTAGTTAATGTTAGCTTGCTAGAAGACCATACTCATCAAAGTTGCATACAGGGAGGAACCAGCTAGACGGATACACAAGTCAGCTCAACAACCACAAACTTTAGAAGACATTTGGCTGACTATGTAGTCTCGCCTTGGGTCACAAATAACATAGTTTCAGCATCGCAAATTGTGCAATTACAAAAAAAAACAAAGTTTAAAATAAGCATGCACTATATCCTTATTCATTAGTTTCTTCTTTGACATATCTGCATAATCAAACTCACATCTTTTCTGAACTCGATCTCTTTGTAACAAGAAAGACAATAAGTAACAAGAAAGAACAATAAGTACAGGCGATATTAATTAGGATAATGTAAGTAGCAGTGTTTAAAAAGAGGGAATAACACTGAAAACCACAACTGCATGCATTAAAACCGTGTGCTAAAATATAGGAAATGGGGTTTAGTGTGAAGTTGTTTATATGCATTGGTGGCTCAGTGGTAGGTTTCTCGCCTATCATGTGGAATGCCTGGGTTTGATTCCCAGCCACTGGATGCAGTGCCGGTCCCAAGCCTGGAAAAATGGAAGGGTTGCATGAGGAAGGGCATCCAGCATAAAACATTTGCCAAGTTGTTGTGCGGACCAGTTGGTCTGCTGTGGCGACCCAGAACAGGGAGCAGCCGAAAGCAACTCATTGAAATTGTTTATATGAACTATAATGTACAAATATCAACTTTATCAGCTTATTACTCCTAGAGTTCATAAACAGGTGCAAATGTTTACAAGATGCATCAAAAAGAGCCACTTTGATGTGGTCTTTGGCAGACAGTGTGTCTGTGTGTGTGTGAGTGTGTGTGTGTGTGTCATGGGCATAGATTTTGGAGGGTTTAGTGAAGTGTGAATGGGTATGCTGCCATTACACATTTTTCCTCTGCTTATTTCTATTACTTTTCTGTTGAGTTTTCATGTCACCTCAGATGTTCATATAGCCAACGACATAGAAATAGAAATGAAATAGAACTTAGCCATCTGTTAATACAAGATAGGGTGAGACAATGTCTAGTGTGAACAACATTGTTGTTGATGGGGAAATAAAATTTAGCTAACATAACACAAGGCTGCTATATTGCTATATTGATAATTATGGCTAAATTGCAATAAATTAGCTAGCAGTGGCAATATATGCGGATTATATGACTAGATTAAGTCATATTATCCTACCTCCTCTACATGTTTATTTTTTTACTATCCATCTTACATTTTACATAGCATCTGCAAAGCTATCTGTGCTCTTCCAGTCACACAGTAATCAAGTGCTATGAGCAAGACCCAATAAGTTGGGTGTTACTAACTTGTCTAACAGAGAGGGCTTAGAGTATTTTTAACTCACAATTGATCCAGAACACTAATAATCTTACGAAATAAATGGCTTGCAAATGTTTCAGTTTATCTTGCAATAAATATTGGGGTTTTGTAACTGCTAGTGCTGAATATTGTAGGGGTTACTCAACCCCACCCCTCAGAAACTATGCCCCTGCTGGGTGTCATGTGAGATCATGACATGGTGAAATTAATTTAGGTTACTTACAAGTGATTTTTCCATAATCTGCATTCTGTGAAATCTCTACAATCAACAGTACAGGAATTTGTGTTAACACATATGGACCACTACGATCACAGTCTCTTTCATAACAACTTCTCACTTCCAATTTTAACATTAACACAAACACCACAGAACAATGTAAGACCAGTAATGAATCCAAATGGCAAATAAAGAACAAGAATTTGTTTCTTTCAGTATTTCTTTAATGTTTTTGGTTGACTTGAAACAATAATAGATTAATAATAAACAAAAAATAATAATTTCCATCAGCGTGTGCTGCCCTTGTCTGAAACTAGAGTCTAGAAATCTCCACCACACCTGCATATCAATAGAGGGCTGTAATTATATAGTGATTGCATTTCATTATGGGGCTACACTGATTAAAATAAATTGAAATGCAATTATAATAAGACAATAGCATTTGCAGAAATCAGTAAGGTAAAATTAGATTTCATTTTGACTCATTTAAGGACACACATAGCTAAATGGATTGCAATTTAAGGTGCTTGCTTTTGCCATTCTGACCTCTAAAGTCAAAATTTCTTTCTTTCAGAATAAAACCTTGTCTTTGTTTTTTCTTATCCAGTTTAAACAAAGGCAAAGCAGTCACAAAGATTGGAAGGCATGAATTCTACAGACATTCTCTGAGATCTGATAGGGTAAAGGCAAAGGTTGAGAAATTAAATCTAAGGGTTGACATCCTATCCAAGCAACCAGTAGTTCTTAATGATGTTTTACACTAACTTAAGGATTCATTTGCTCTTTTTTATTTTATGCTTAACAGTAAAGAATCATAAAAGAGCTTATGGATTTTGAGAGGACAGCTTGTTTAACTCATGTCTGTGTAATACCTGTAAACTGACTCAATATCTGTTATTTGCATATTAATACCAATCCAGCCCCCTTTGTTGTTTAAAAATTCTTTTGCTGTAATAGAGTGATATAATTTGATATCACGTTTTATGAAGTGTAGAGGTTTTCGTGGGACTGTTTTTTTCTCCCACCCAGTGTGTGCTCTGGAAAGAATTCCTCCTGCAATTATTTTTATTGCCCTTTAAAGGTAAATAATATTGTAATAAAACCCTCAGAATGTGGCACTACCCCAATCCTATTCACCTAGATTAGAGTTTGTGCAGTGGAGCCTGCCAGCACACAGAGGCTGATTCTGACACTCACTGTCTGACACTGCTGAGGTCAGAGTTTAACCTGGTGGAAAATCCTTCCACATGCTGCTATAAGCATAGCATCCTCCATCCAAGGAAGCTGGTCACTGAACTATAGGAAGCAACCGACATGATCTGTGAAGCTGTGCAATCTCAGTTCCACCCGATTGCCTGTTTTTTGAATTTGATGATGCCACAGCTATGCCATGGCCAGGAGCCAAGGAAGAGAAATTAACCATGCCGTTTAGGTTGGAGTGATGCCATTACTCTCTTCACTATCAATCAGCAAGACACTAGCCAGTCATGGGCTTCTGCGAGGTCGTGTACACAGAAGAGGGCAGATAGTGCTTTCCACTGAATGTGTTACTCTGACCTGTGATCCAGTATGAGCAGCTGTTAGAAAAGATATGCTTGACAGAAACTGTGTATGGTGGAGGAAATGCATGTTAAGCACTCACCCTCCCTGGATGGCTGTCGTCCGATAGGGGATAGCAGGCTAGTGTGTGAATATTGACAGGCGACAAAAAGGGAAGGTGGTGGTTGTAGGTTTGAGGGTTGTAGGTTTGGAGCGATGGGAAAAATGGGGAAAAAAGAATAGGTATGTCCTTAAATTTGTGTAATATAATACACAGTTTATTGAATTGATATAGTTATTTTGTTGTTAATAGTGCAGTTTACAAAATCATTAGAGCTAATAATATAGTCTAAAAACCTGAACCAGTTATTGCTGTAACCATGGGAAAAAATGATTAGCTTAGATTTTTTTTAATTACTGGTCGACTTGTAAAAATGATTAATTGTGCAATATGTAATCTCATATGAAGATATTACTCATAAATATATAAAATGGAAGATAATTAAAGATAATAAGGAAGATAATAAGATAACAACAATTTAATCATATGGTGTTCTAATGATTTCCAAAGGTTTAGCGAATTAAAATATTTAAGCAAATCGCACATGTTTAAATGGCAAATAGTGGATCTTTTTGTATTCTTTTATCTATTTGCTCTGTTGACTGCCCTTGAACCACAATCATGTTCAATACTTTCAGTTTCTTTAGGATTGCATTAACAGGCCAAATTTATAATGTGGCTACCGCTGAGGGACCTTAAAAAGTCGATTTTTCAAACAGTGGATTAAATTGGATGAGTTTTGAGGGGTGACAGTCACCAACATGCTGCATGGGGGGGAGGCTGTTGGCCAGTGTTAAGATGGAGTCTACATGGAACACCACTGACTTGATAAGTCATTTTCAGCCACAGCAGGTTTTAATAACAGACACGCAAAAAACAGTCCACTCTACACACTGTAAACATAAAACTGAAATTTTAGATAAACTGGATTTGCCTACTAATTGATTCCACACAGAGATCCTAATCAAAGCCTTAGAGGTCTTGTTATGTTTATATACACTTGTTATATTCCTGAGGTTATTCATCTGTAGGCAGGGAGAGTTCTGAATGCTATTTTAGATCTTAAAGCACAAAAGCCATACAAATCCACTTGTATTTAATACACATTTTTAGTTCTTTTGTACACACTTAATAAACATATTAATAATGTTTTATATGGTAGGTATTGCTTGGACAAGCAAATTACGTCTGTTCCAGACAGCAACCCTAGGAGTACTAATTAAATGTAAGGTTGCTGAGAAAAATGCATAATTTATTATTTATTCATAATTCACTCTCTATGCCAGTGCAAAATGAATTCATAAGTTACTCATATGAAAGTTTTAACCCTAGATAATTTGTGAAGCATTTTTGTTCTTCAAGATATTGGAGTCAGCTAAGGATATTGGGAAAATTGCGTTTGTCCTTGTTCTATAGTGACTTCCTGAAAAAAAAAAAAAAATCCAGTTCATCCAAACAGACATATTATTGCTTTGGAAATGTCTAGAATAATATTTCTGTTCTTTGGCCTCAACTGAAAGTTACGTTTTAAGTAAAATGTATTACAAATGAATCTTTCTTCACTTCGCTCATACACTGACACAGAGGAAGAAAAAGAAGTAAATAACAATTGTGAGTTAATTGAAAAACAAAACAAACAAACTAATTATTATTTTGATTGATATGTTGTTTTCCTTTATTTAAAAATCTTTTAATCATTTATATATTGTGTAAGTATCTAATCATTGATCCATGTCTTGTTTAGTATTGTTTTTTAATTTCCATGTTACAGGCTTCCCTTGCAGGTTTTGTCAGGTTTTGTACAATTATGATAACTTGTAATAATGAAGCTCATCTAACATAATATACCTTATAAGCTATAAGGTGTAACAAATGGCTGTAATTAATTTAAAACAACAGAACCCACACCATTAGTACAGAACATCACTATCAGCATAGTTAATGTAATTCTCTTACATCAATGCAATTCCCATGCTGGGGATGCTTGAATTTTCTGTCTTTAATTTGAAAAATATGCTAGACTAATTTAATTTTGCTTATTTAAATCAATTCATTCAGGCGGCACTGTGGCGCGGCGGATAGCTTTGCTGCCTCACAGCTTTAGATTTGATCCTGAGCTCAGGTTACTGTCTGTGTGGAGTTTTATGTGTTCTCCCTGTGTCCATGGGGGTTTCTTCCTCCCTTTTCAAAAACATGTCAGTAGGTGGATTGGAAACTCTAAATTGCCTCCTAGACGTGAATGAGAGTGTGAATGAGTGTGTGAACATGGTGCCCTGTGATTCATCCCACTGAAGGTGTATTCCTGCCTCGTGTTTCTGGAATAGGCTGTGGATTCACGATGACCCCGACCAAGATATAGTGATTACTGATGAATCAGTATGAATCAGATGAATGTACATGACCTTTGGAATCACAGTAAAACTGTAGTAGATCAGCAGCCTCAAAAATGAAATTATACTTGATTTGAAGTATTACACAATGTTCCCAAATTGGTGGATATTTTCTAAGCCAAAAGAAGAGCTTGTAGACATTACACCCATTTCAATAATTTAATTTGAACCTTCCCAGTAACAAAAATGTTTATTGTCATTATGGGTTTATGTGAGATATTTGTTTATTTGATTATTAAATATATGCTGAGCTAAGCATCAATAACAATTTTCCCTTATACTCTTATTCTCTGTATTCACTGAGTGCAATTGAGAATCTATGGCCCATTAAGTCATTAATATAATGGACCTTCCTGGAAAGGGCCCTATTGAAGCCTGATGTCCATCCCAAGCTGTATGCTACTGCTGGGAAAGACTAGAGAGAGTCCTTATTTATTATTAATTAATTAATGTACCTTATATCTCAATAGTATTTGTTACACTCAGAATATCTCACTTTATGTTACTGCACAGTTGGCCATTACAGTGTGCAGTGTAAAGCTATTCAGATCTGAGTGCTTGTTTAATGAAATTTATTTTTGCAAAGCTGAGGCAAGAAAGCGTAAAAAGTGGACACAGACAAACAATAAAAGCTTTGGCCGCATGACCATCATTTCAGAGGCGACAGAGGATTTGCATCAGTACTGTGCATTCTTTTCAGCAGTCCCATTGCCTGTGTAATGTTGCGCTATATCAATTCTTTGTCTCACATATTCAGCTCAATAAAGTGGTTTAAAACGGTGAATCTATTTAAATAAAACTGTCCTATTTCATATTTTCACTCTTTACATGTTCTTGGTCATTTGCAAACTTGGTTAAGATAATTTAAAATTGCTGCCTAGAAATATAATGGGAAGTTAAAGAAGGGAAAGAAAGTGAGGTGATGTATCAGTGAATTTTCTGTATAGTGTGCAAAATTGCATCAACAGAAGTGAGTGCTTGCTTCTGTTGATGCAATTTTGTGCACTATACAAAAAATACACTGACACTTCATATTTGGCAACTCATATATTACAGCTGAACTAAAATAAACAGTAGTGTGATGAGTCACAGCTTGACTTTCCCTCACAGTTTGGCTTTGTCTCTATAAATGTTCCCTTCGCTCATTACCCTGTGGAGACAAGGTCTCTTAACTACAGTTCATCAGTCATCCCAAATGCCCTTTGGTACACTGGAATATATAGATAGCCCTGCATATTTCTATATCCACTCTCATATGGAAACATTTGCTTCTAAAGCTGTGCAGTGGTCTTTTCTGAACAAATACAGGCTAAACCCTTACCCCTTTTAAGAGGGAAATAAATAAATCATCTTAAAGCTGTCAAGAGCTGCAAAAGTTTGGGGACATGAAAGAGACTGTGGAAAAAGAACTAAACTAAGAAATTTCACTCATAATGTGTGAATTCATCATAAAAACTTGCTGTTCAGTGTGCAGAATATTATTTGATGGCTGCACCAGGATGTAGAGTTGACAAGTATAGGCAACTTAGAAAAAAAGGCAGTCTGAAACTTAATTTAGGAGTCAATGGGGAGCAAAAAATAGAAGAAAAAAAAATCAAGTTTACACATTTTACAACAGTACTTGATCAGTACTTGAAACATGTCTAAGGTCCTGTTTTTGCTTTTTTTTAGTTATGTACTGGACTAATAGACATCTATCTCTCACAAAAATGTTCGCATAAATAGATGTTCAAATTTTCATACATTTACCTAACATTAATATGCTACAGAGTCAAACACGCAATTTTGTAAATGTAAATGTATTGTATTTCCCCCCATGCCCCTGTGCAACACACGGACATTTCCCCACCCCCGTCTGTGAAAGAAGCATCTTCCTTGATCTCTGATGATTGTGGTGAAGACGTTTGGATTTAGCAACCACATAGCAAATTAGCACAGTAAGTAGGTCAGAATTGCTAAAAGACACTACCCCTTGTCACCTCTTCAGTGCAATGATAAATTGCTCTAAAGAAATAGCTGATTCTGGTGGTCCAAAATCAGCTGGTGGGGGTGGGGTTGGGGGTGCTAAAGGCAAGAACTTATGTTTGAAGGCAGTAGTCTAGACTAGACTTTGAAACCCCTATCCGTAGCAGATTCATTTATTTATTTATTAAAACATACATACGAAGAGTTAAACTGAGATTTCTAGGCAGAGCAATTATGTTTTGGATCTGGCACGAGATCTCTGGAGAGAGCTAGTTCTTCTAGAAGACCTGAAACTTCTTTGTTCTTTGAGATGACAGGATCTGAAAATGGCTAAACTGTTAAATAACTTTTGCTTTTTTTTAAGTAAAAAGTGTCCTTAAAATAAGACATTTGGCAAAATGTTTAATGATTCAAAAGATGATTAGCTCAAAGCAAAGGACACATGAAAGTTGTCTTTTTTTTATGCAATTCTCTTTCTTGTTGTTTCATTTCATCTTTTCACAGGAAGCGTCTGTATCTCCCAGTCAGTTAAGATCCCCCGTGAACCCAAAGCAGGTGAATTTGACAAGATTATTCATCGCCTGGTAGAAAACCCGAATGCCAGAGTGGTCATTATTTTTGCAAATGAGGATGACATAAGGTGAGTCTTGTGATAACACTGCTTTCTTCATCATTAATCAAGGTTATTTGCAGTACATAAGGTTCTATTATGTTTATTTACTGATTGGAATTAAACAGAATATGACCCTATGCTGTCACCTAATTCTAATGTAATTACTGACCTGTAAGATTCTGTATACTTATTACATACTTTTGGTCCAGTCAATTTACCCATAATAAGCAAGTTAGCCTTTATTTCTGGTTTTGCTTTTGAAAGGAAGGGCATTTAAAGGCTTGACAAAATCACCGTCTTGAATTCTCTGCCCGATTGAGCATCCTGCTGCATATAGTTCATTGTTAGACATGGTCAATACGGAATGGTCAATAATGGATCGATTTACAATTATTCTAAATTAAAGTCTTTGACAGGCTTGATAACATGTCGCTTTTTGACAAAGTACAATTGAGGTGTCTGGCTTTTGAGGGAACTGGTAAAATAAGGCTTAAAGTATCTGTTTATTCTGTTCTCTTTGAAGGAGGCTGCTGCAGGCAGCAAAGAAAGCCAATTTAACTGGTCACCTCTTGTGGGTAGGATCAGATAGCTGGGGTTCTAAAATTTCTCCTGTGCTCCACCAAGAGGAGATGGCTGAGGGAGCTGTGACTATCCTACCTAAGCGCCAGTCCATTAAAGGTAAAGAAGCTCCAACAAATAATACAAGGGCATTTCTTATATGTAAAATACTGTATCTTCCAGTGTATTGCTTCATGTATATATTAAATATATGCCAGAATGCAAACAATAAAATGAACCTTAAATAAAAGGTCAACTTCAAAAACTTTTGGGGAAAAAGCATTTTCATGCCTATTTTCATGCATTACAATTTAATGGTGCTATTATCTGATAAGAATGTCCATGAAGTATCTAAATGTCCCCAAATGTCAATAAAAACACATCATATTAAATAAACTGCACAAATATCAGCATAGTATAAGTATTTACACTCTAAAATCTCATACTATTTCCATCAAAAGATTTTTATTTTGTATTTCTATTAGATTTTCTAATTAAAATGCCTTAAGTGAGCATGTTATTGAAGAAATAGTTAATCATCTTATAATACTGTTTGTCCTCTAAAGTGTAGAGCTGTGCCCTTTCATTTGATTTTGACAGAACACATTAAAGTAACACTTATTTTATCGATCTACTCTCAGGATTTGATCGTTATTTCACCAGCCGGACACTAGAAAATAACAGGAGGAACATCTGGTTTGCTGAGTTCTGGGAGAACAATTTCAACTGCAAGCTCAATCGACATGCCTTGAAGAAAGGATCGGGCATAAAGAAATGCACAAGTAAGAATTCCTGGCTTCTACACCACTGACAAAACCCTCTTTCCTAAAGCGCCATAAAAGCAAGGAACAGGAGAGAAGGGAAGGCGAGAGATGGTGAGAGAGTGTGAAAGGCACAGAATGTGTGTGTGTGTGTGTGTGTGTGTGTCTAGGTGGCTGGTAGGGGATGAGGGTAATGGAGAGGAAGGAGAGAGAATGAAAATACACACAGGATTCTAAATCCATTCAGAAGCACTCAGGGCCAGATGTACTAAGCTGTTTGTGCCTGTTTGTTTTTTGTATGGTTTTTTTTCTGTCCAAAAAAAACCTTAGCGTGTTATGTCTGAAGCTGGCATATGAGCCTAAATTCGCAATTTAACACAACATTTAACATAACACGCAAAGTGCGCTTCCCTCCCTCATACATAGTGCATGCATTTAAGGGAGGGAAGCGCAAAAAGCAGGATGTCAGCTAAAAAAAAAAAAGGCTGAGAAATAAAAAGTGCTCCTGACTACATATTTCATTTGATGAACTAACCCTTGGGCAATTAGACTTCCAGTTTTGCATGTAATTTGGTCTGCCTCCTAAAACCAGGTGTAAATTTTCACCGTGTGCCTTGCTCTGAGCTTTACAGGCGGTGGTTTTCTTGCAGAATTGGTCTACTTTTAAAATGTCAGTGTAGATATTTTTTATATCTTTAATTTATGTCAAAATGTGTAGTAATACAATTCCATTTTAGGACCATGGTGAAACAGCTATTTAAAGAAACTACACCTTTTTCCTCTTGTCAAATGGGCTGCATTTGTTGACAATATCTGGCAACATTCATCATATCACATTATCACAACAGCTTTTCTGAAATCTACAATCATATCGCATCAACATATTATAAAGGACTTGTGTGTATCATCAATCCCAAGTATTAAAAACCTGTAATCTACCAAAGGAATGATGGAACACAATTTAATTGCACACAGTCCCCTTCATATTAAAAGCAATTAGCAACTAAATAGCATATTAGCTGTATTAATGTTCTCAATGACATTTGCTTGTTCTGATAATACAGTGTTTATTTAATAAGAATTACTTTCATTAACAAATTGTCTCCATTACTGAACTTCCAGTTTCTCTTTTTCACCACTTTAGATAGACAATTTAAACCAAGTAGGCATTTTAGACTCATTTTACATGGTAAGCTACAGGCTTAGTAAACTGAATGTGAATTTCAGATGTGATGAAAGGCCATTTTACAGCTGCATTCAGTTGCATTTTGCATGTTTGCTGATGTGGGTACATCTAGTTTGTGTTTATGTACACCAGAGTCGGGTAAGTCATAAACCACAAAGCTGTTTCCCACAAAACACCTGGGCTAAGCATCACTTTCAGTGCACTACCTTTATAAAACCAGTTAAATCTACTAGAGAAGAGCTGATGACCTGTAATTGATTCATGTCTCGAGGGAGTGGCATTCTACCACTGTGTCCATCTGAAGTCAGCACTTGACCCTTTGGACACCCAGTGCAGCTGTCTCATAGCAACACACCTCTGGCTGTGGCCAATCACTGTGCGTTGTGTTCTTATGAGAAGGATGCAGGGCTTTCTAGAGGCAGATTTGCTGGAGGATGCTATTCACACAGCATGTGCACTGCGGCAGTGAACAGGGCAGGAGGGATGTCAAGCTCTGGCTTTGCAGTCAAGTTGATTTTTATAGCTGACTGCTTCCAAGATGACTCATCTGACCATAACTTCACAGTTCACTAAATGTCATCTTTATGAATTTTTGATTTTGCACACATTCATAAGTATACAAATTTTTCTATAGGCTTTTTTTCTTACATTGCTGTGCTGATACAGATGTAACTAAAGCAGCGGGCTTGCGCTTCTAACAAGAAACTTACACATGCATGAGTCAACATTCACCCACAGATCGACCAAAATTCCCACTGACATTGTTGATGACTAATGATGATATCAGATGTTCAAAATGTGATGCCGAATGACTGAACCAATGCCATTAAAAAAGTCATTTCTATTCACAAACCATGAATTCTAGCTCATAAGTTGTAAATTATGACTTAAAAACAAAACAGCCAGAGAAGTTAGATGTAGACTGCTAAAGGAAAAGATAAGCATTCAGATTCAAGATTATTTGAGTGCAATGTTCAATTTTATTGTAGCTTTCTGTTTAGGAAATAAAGAAACAAATAATTGTGCATTTACAATTCAGTATAATACAATATATGTTTCTACATGCTTAGGTTGTCCCTCTAGGGGAACACTTGAAAAACACAGGGAACTCTGTGAGTGTTTCCCTGTCAGAATGGGTCAAAGTAGAAATCTTTTTGGAAGTTAAGGACACTTAGTTATCCAATGAACTCTTGAAGAACCTGCAAAGAGCCCCCTTTTCTAAAAGTGTAATCACATTCACTGATGTAAGATGGCAGAGAATAACATCAATGCCCTGATTACCCATCCCTTCCAAATACCCAGTGGTTACTGGAGGAATAAAGGGCTGGATATCCCTGCTTTCAGAGCTGGCTAGCTGGCTCTCTCTCTCTCTCTCTCTCTCTCTCTCTCTCTCTCTCTCTCTCTCTCTCTTCTCTCTCTCTATCTCTCTCTCTCTCTCTCTCTGTCTCTCTCTCTCTCTCTCTCTATCTCTCTCTCTCTCTCTCTCTCTCTCTCTGTTAACACCATCAGAATTATGTCCCCCTTTCAGAAGGAACAAACAAACTTAAAGAGACCAGATTGGTCTCTGAGTTTGCAGTTGATATACACGCTTCCACAATGAACATAATTTCAGTCATCAAATGGATTGAATCATTGAATCATCTTTTTTAAACTGGATTGGTCATACAAGAAGCTAGTTTTTCTTTTTTTTTTTTCAATCAGCCATTGAAACTGTCGAATATGTGATGACTGGTTCTTTAGCAGATGATATTAGTCAATCAGTCACAGATTACTGAGTACTGTTGCTGGCCTGTAGTTTGGGTTTCTTTTAACTGCAGGAATGAGAGAACAGCAGTGAACACCAGACTTTCAAAACAGATTCTGTTGGGAAGTCATGAGAGAAAAAAAGGCCTACTTCAGATTGTTTTGGTACACAACAGATTATGGCAAATTTATCAGCAATACACAAGAGGGTCTTGTCATATTCCAAATGATTTTGTTGCAGTTGTTGTCACTATTAATAAGTCTTAGCATCTATACTGTCAAATCCAAAATCTCTGGTGACGCAAGGGCAAGTTAAAATGCCTTTGCAGCACTCTGCTATGTCTCACTGATGGCTTGTGTAAGCCAAATCAGAGCAAGGGATAGCTGATGTCTAAAGGATTTTTTCTATAAGAATTGTATGACAGGTGCAATATTGATCGCAATATGAAGGAACAGTGGGGTGGAGCTGATACCTTTTGTTTCCACGATTAAAGCAAAGAAGTATTTGGGTGGGTTGCACCGAAGATTAGCTTTAGAAGGGCAGAACATGTGATTATTGTCAATGATGTTCATGGATTCCTTTGCAGAATTTCTCTGTGTTTGAAGGATAATATACATTCATCTTACATGGTTAGAAGCCCCATGTGTCAATAAAATGATTCACAACACACATTTCAGTATAGGACTCAAACAGACATGCTGAATAAAAAATACTTCTGTCTGGCTGTTGGACACATACCCTCAAGCTGTGTGTGTGTGTGTGTGTGTGTGTGTGTGTGTGTGTGTGTGTGTGTGTGTGTGTGTGTGTGTGTGTGTGTGTGTGTGTGTGTGTGTGTGTGTGTGTTTTGCATCACAACCAAAAGGGCAAGTTGTTTGAATTTTGTGATTTGAGGCTCAAAACAAAATGCATACTCATTGCATTGTGTATTAATTATACATTATAGTTGCTGCAGTATGTTTGATTAGAAAATTCTCATGCCAAAACTCACGCCTAATGAATATACAAAGAGGAGTATGTCTCCTCCACAAATATTTTATCACAGAACCAGTAACATACGGACACTATGTATAAATAAAGAGGGAAAGGACAGAAAAAGATGTGTAAAGCCTTAAAAAAAGCATGCCTCAGCTAATCCAAATGGTTTTCTCTAAAAGCAGTGTGAGCCAGCTGAATATGTGTAGGCATGCTCTGATTTGAGGATGTTGACTCTCTCTCTCTCTCTCTCTCTCTCTCTCTCTCTCTCTCTCTCTTTCTCTCTCTCCCTCTCTCTCCCTCTCTCTCGCTCACTAACTCTCTCTCTCTCTCTCTCTCTCTCTCTCTCTCTCTCTCTCTCTCTCTCTCTCTCTCTCTCTCCCCCTCCCTCTCTCCCTCTCCTTCTGTGTACGTGTGTGTTATAGTGTGACAAACTGCGTACATGGTGATGGAAAACGTGTGTAACTGTATGGGTGGGTGGGAGACTGTAGAGTAAATACAACAGAAGAGTAAAGAGAAAGCATGTGTGTAGAGACAGGGGGAGTATGTTTGACAGTTGTTCTCTTGTTATGAGATTGATATAATTTTTTTTCCCTCTTGGAACAGAAGCTACCCTGCTAGTCTTAACACAATCAAATGATGGCAGGTTTTTTTTTTTTTTTTGTATTTTTTTTGTCTTCAGCAGTAATGCTTATGGCAAACAATTACCGCTTCTTTAATTTGGGCCTTTAAAGATTCATGGGCTTGTCAAGACTGTTAAATTGCCTTTGGTTTTCTGGAGCAGGCTGGGCTGAAATGATGCTAATTACAGTCCCTATAAAATAAAAGACTTACACATTATCTAAGAACTACAGTAACTTTTTTGGGCACTCTGAGTGTCTCTGTTTCAATAAGGTCCAGACAATGGGAAGGAGTACCAGCAAAAATCTATAATTGAGTTAACCACCCTTTAGATATTTCCATATTGATGTACTTAATACATTAAAGCTTTCCAAAGCTACTTGAACAATTTGATTCTTAACACAAAGTCATAGGGTTGGTGATAACACAAGAGAGCACTATCATAACTGTTGGCAAGCTCTGATGAGTGCACTACACAATTGAGATCTGCCACCATGACATCTGGTAGCACGCCTCCCAGTTTAATTCAGCTGGGTCATAATTGAAACTTCTCCTAGCCAATTAAGATCTTATAAAAAAAAAAAACAGGCCAGTAAATCCAGCTCTAATGAATATACAGCTGTCTGGCATGATTATATGAGCATGGAAAGATAATTAAACTTGCTTGCTCTCTTCACTGCATGTTTTTTCACCCTTACATATTAACAGATCTGTTCAATTCATCAGACTCAGTCCATGATGCAGGGCTAAGATAATGCAAATGAAGACACATTAAGTCATTCCATCAAAATCTATAAAGAGCTGTCTAGACTTTTGTGGTTTTGGATTAAGATATATTTCATCCAAAAAAAATAGCTGTGCTAAAAATAACCCAATCTGGGTCAATTTGAAAACTCAGGCCAATATGGGCTTTTTATGTAGTGAGGTTGGACTAGTATGAATTAGTTGGATCAGAAATGTGTGTAGAAATATCTACACTTCTGTACTGTAGATACCTCTGGACAACAGAATTACCTCTTTGGGGTCATTCTTTGATATCAGAGGTGGTGTAATATTTTTGTTTTCCAATTAACTTTCTAAGTTTCTTGGGATATATTTAGCAATATGTTTAGTAATATTTGTTTCTCATGAAAAATGAAAAGAAATAAAACAGATTAAAAAAAACAACAACAAGGAAATGACAAGCACAGTTAAAAGTTATAGTCTAGCCTCTCCTCAACCAGCTCTTTATTTACCACATTTATAGTGTATGTAATATAGACAAAAATTTGACGTGTTTCTCTGCACCAGAATGAAAAATGTGTTTACCTCAATCGTCAAATGAACTGTAACAAACTGTAAATGAGGGAACAAATGAACTGCAATGGAAGGAATGGTTTTTTAACAGAAGTGTTACAACACTGATGTAAGTTATAAATTTAGGTTCTACTTGCTGCATTGGTAGTGTGACCTTGTGTTGACACTTTCTTTAAAAGGTGTTCAATTGTTAATGTCCTACTAATTAAATAAGGAGAGATGAAAAAAGAATGAGAATTACACCTCAAAGGTTTTTCTCCTTCGAGAAAAGGTTTTTCTTCCTGTTCTGCCAAAGATACCTCAAGCAAGATACCTCATCCTCACCATAGTTAGAGTAAATATGGAAGAATAAACCTAATATATATTATTAGTAATAATAATTGCAGGCTAGTTCGTCAGTATTAGCTAATACACAGTGGTAGAGCTGATACTAGCGCTTCAGGCAGTTTTTCTCTACAAACAACACTCACAACTCAGTATCATATCTGTGTAAATTTTGAAACCATGAGCAATGAAAAAAAAAAAAATCAAAAACAGCTTATAAATAAGCTTGACTGAGATCATTACAAACTGTTATAGAGAAAATGCATGGTAATATTTGACTAACTAGAATTGAAATTAATACATATACAGCACCCCAAAATAAGGTAAATTAAGGTAACTATTAATATTTTAAAAATGTATATATTCTTATTAAACTATACAAACTATACAAACTATACAAATTGGCATAATTTATTGCATGAAGCCAGCTTTCCCCCATAGCTAGCATACTTTTTGTTAATACTAGCTCTCAATTTACGCATTAATAAAGTTATTGCCAACATAATATCTGGTCATTACTGAAATATTGTTGAGAGCTTAATTTATAACTAAATTGTAAATGAAGTTAAATGTGAACAAAAACTTGCATTTCTTATGGTTTATTGTTTTAAACATAGCTTGTTTATTTTCCTTTTCCTTTTTGCTGCTCTGTCTCAAAAGGCACAGTGGAAAATTGGGGAAAATGAATCTTACCTTTCAGCTTCAATTCCCAAATCTAGAATGCTGTATTTCCTGTATCTACCCAATTTGGTTCATGTTGTTCCAAACACACAGCCAACAAGCTAAATCCATCAACTGAGTTGTAAAAATGACCCAGCATTTTCTATAGTGTATGCTTGTGTCTGATGAGGCGGTGCAGTGTTTTGTTCCATCATTCTGGGACAAAATGGCATCATTCTGAGGATAATGATGTTACTATTACTATTATTGCTTTAGATATTATTATTTGTATTAGGAGTAGGAGGGATAGGTGGAAGTGGAAGGTGGTAACTTGGTGGTTAAAATGTTGGATTACGAATGAGAAGGTTGTGAGTTTATATCCCAGGGCCCAAAAGTTGCCACTATTGAGCCCTTGAGCAACTGAACTGTTCAGTATAGTAGTATTCTTTGCTCATTTACTTTAAAACTGATTGAATTTTGCATATCTCAATGATCTAGACAATATTAGCCTATAGAAATGCATTTGCATTGTCACCATTTCTTTATTTGATACATTATTACTTACACCTATTTGGCTATGTCTATAATGTTGACAGTGTAGTGGTACAGTTCTGAAAGCAGCTGTATTTCTGGCCTCTTTTCGATTTCCAGATCAAGAGAGGATTGGAAAAGACTCAACCTATGAACAGGAGGGAAAAGTAATGTTTGTGATCGATGCTGTATACACCATGGCCCATGCTCTCCATAACATGCACAAAGACCTTTGCCCTGCCAAGGTGGGACTTTGCTCCAGAATGGACCCCATCGATGGAGGACTCCTGTTAAAGTACATCCGTGAAGTGAAGATAACAGGTACAGTGCAACTTATACATCTTACCCGACAACATCAGTTTTATCATGTGTGAAGCCACACAGTATTTCAAGGACAAGAGTTTGTTAGCCTAAAACAGTTTGATCAATTTGACTTATTTACAATATCCACCTAAATAGTGCCTGTCCCAAAGATAATAGAATGGTTTATCAAATAGCAGGTCCTATAGGCAAGGCAAGTTATCCATATATTATTTAGGTAATCTCATCTTTTTCACTCTTTCAGTGGCAGGGTTATCTAAAAGCCATGTCTGATAATAGTGTCTTCATTTTTTATCTGAATAGGGTCATGAATCTTTCAATGACTCCACCAGTCTTTTTAAAGAAAAACACTGACACAACACTGCTGTCCTGGTTCATGACAGGCTACATGCAATAACTTGCTCTAGCAAATATCAGAAAATACCTAGGAAACATGTACTTCTGGCAGTACACTGAGAATTTCCATTAACAATTTTATAAAAATTATAATAATAAATTAAGTATCAGGTCATTGCATAGTTGATACCACATATTAAGCATAGTGGAATATATGGTCAAAAGTATGCACAGCCATACGTGCTTGCTGAACATCTCATTTGGAGCAAAACAATTGGCATCCCCTCATTGCTCCTATAACAACCTTCTCTATTCAGTGTTCCAATTCATCCCAGGGAAGTTAAGTTAGGTCAGGGCTCTGTGCAGGCCACTTGAGTTCTTCTACTCCAACTTCTACTCAAACCACGTGTTTATGAAGTTTGTTTTGTGCACAGGGGCTGTTATTGTTATTGTTCACAAACAATTGCTATTATTCTGTTATTGTTGTTATTCTGGAATAAGTTTGGCCTTAGCTCATTAGTGCCAGTGAAGGGAAATCTTAATGCTACAGCATACAAAGACATCCTACACAACTGTGTGTTTACAACTTTGTGAAAGACCAACATATGGGTGTGATGGTCAGGTTCCATGTACTAAAACTGTACATAACACTGGAAAAGGACCTGGTGATTATTTTTTCCCCCAATCTTCAACTGTCCAGTTAAGGTGATCCTGTGCCAGTTATTTCCTCAGATCCTTGTTTTTGACTGGCAGGACTGTAAACTAGTGTGATGCTGTTACTGTTGTACTCCATCCACCTCTAGCTCATGCCATGATTAAAGTTACAGAGATTTTTATTCATTCTGACATGATGTGAAGCTCTTATCCTGTATCTGAATGATCTTTTGCATTGAACTGCTGCCACATAATTGCCCGATTAGATAACTGCATGAAAGTGTAGCTGTTCAGATGTTCCTAATATAGTGGACATAAAGTGAGTGCAGCTTTTATATTGTAATCTTTTTTTGCATCTTGTTCTCTCCTCTTAGTTCTCAATTAAGCATATATAGTAGCTGATAGTTTAATAAGATTTGCATTTACTCTTTCTGATCATCTTTTTCAGTGCTTTCCTTCATATCAGTTTACAATGTATTCCAATGGATTTCATTGGTTTTGCTCATACCACAGCTTCTTTACTGTAGCTTCTTTACTATGCCCTCAATTTCTTTTCTCTTTCTATCTTCTTTCTCTCTTCTTCTTATTCCATCTTCAACACTAGGTGATGCAATTCAATCAATATATCAAAACCCAATTAGCACCAGACATGCTAAGTTTCTAAAGCAATTTTTCACACACACACACACACACACACACACACACACACACACACACACACACACACACACACACACACACACACACACACACACACTGCCTCTAACAGCCTCCCATGTCTTCCTGCTTCGATGGGACTTTGAGTGAGTTCAGTTAGTGACTTCAATAGGCTGAGACAGAATGGAGAATCCCAGTCGGTTTCCCATCCATGCAGCATTCACTCCAGGCAAAGTGCACTCTGCTTTAGAGCATAACTGAACTGCTACAGCAGTTTCTTTGGCTGCCTAGCATACACACTTACCAAAAGCACAACTTGTCCAGATTTTGTCATTATATAAGATTGAAATTCCATGGTCAGAAAATGTATAAATAAATTCAGTGCCGGCAGAAATGAAGAAGGAAAACATTTTCAATTATAAATCCTGATCTTGGTAATATATTAGTTATGAATGAATGGGATATACTAAGGTCATGAAATATTGGACGGATGAATCAGACCCAATATATACAGGAGCAAGTAAAGCGTGGAATCAACTGCAATTAGATTTTTTTATTCCTTGTGGTCAAAATATTGCTACTTCTTGCATCATCACTGAAGTTGACTGTTGACAAATTTCATGAGCATCTGTTGCTTCATATTATCTCCAACCAGCTCTTGTAAATCTGTGTCGGCATATCATACCTCCTAAACATGTTCTGAAGCCTGGCAGTGCTCAAGAACCACATAATCTGTGCTGAATTGCTTATAGATTAGGATATTAGAAAATTACCATGTGGTGCTAGAAGTGTCAGTGTGATTGTGTGTAATGTTCAGTGATTACACCTTTTGAAAGGATTCTTGGCTGGTCAGATTGCCTGCTGTGTAGAGGAGAAAGTAGCAAGGAGTATGTTCTCTGAACTCCTGACCTTATCAAGTGAATTGATGAGCCATACCCTCAGACGTTCAAAGCAACTTTCTCTTCAGAATTGCGCTTTACAGATGCAAACTTAACCACAAGATTTACAAGTCAATACATAGTTGTATTAATGGTAAATCAATCATTCAATTCAGTTCAGTTTAATTCAATTCAAGTTTATTTGGGTAGTGCATTTAACAATAGTCACTGTCAAGCCAGAGGCAACAATAGCAATGAAGAAAACTTGAGAGGAACAGTACACAAAATGCAGGAAACTGGATAGTGCTAGTAAAAGTCAAACAATTTATGTGTTAAAAGGTTGTTTATTGTGAGAATATTGTGAAAAACACATGGCAGTCTTTATAATTACAGCAGCAGCAGAACGTGAGTCACAAGTGCAGAAGTTTCAAACAGAAAAAGCACATCAAGGTATGTTAAAATCAGGCAACAGAGAGAGAGAGAGAGAGAGAGAGAGAGAGAGAGAGGAGAGAGAGAGAGAGAGAGAGAGAGAGAGAGAGAGAGAGAGAGAGAATAGGGTTATGAATTTTAGTCTTGCCTCTGCATGTTCTTCCCATGCCTCAGGGTTTTCCTCTGGGTACTCTGGTTACCTCCCTTAGAGACATGGGTTGTGGGTTGACTGGCATCTAGAAATTTGGATCTCTAAATTGTCAGAAGTGTGTGAATGGGCATGTGTGTGTCTGTACTTCATTGTACCTTGCAATTGGTTAGCATCCTATCCCTGGCATAGGCTTCAGGCTATGAGAGCATATTGTGTGCTTAAAGAGAGCATATACTGATCAGAGTGCAAACAGGAACTCTTGCAGGAATAGCTATGACAACATAACTGAGGGACAGCCTGAAAGTGACAGGGGCATGAGGGAATCCCGGGACAAAAATTCATCCTGCCATTTCACCAACAGTAAAAGCAAATACTTTTATTTGTATCTTATCTATGTATTGTCAGAGTATCATATGTGACAATATGAAATGTGAAATAGTAGTGATTCTGCAGTTATCACAAAATGTTCACCAATAAACAAACAAATAAATAAATAAATAAATAAATAAATAAATAAATATTCATTGATGCACAGTGATGTGGACTGGCCATCTTGCATCCTAAAAACAGAGGATATTCATCAACAGAAATCTACTTCTCTTTCAATCACTCATAGCTTTCGGCAAGAAAGCCCTATGAGGATTGCGAAATAGAAAAGTAAGCCAAACATGAGCGCCGAAAACAATTGCTTTTGCTGCACACTTGGCTGCTCTGGGATTTGCCAGAATGGGGATTGGGGTTAGACATAGTCAGGTTCTTTGAATACAGATAGCTTAGGTTTGAGCTAGAGATTGGCAAAATTTTGGCACAGGCTTTTATCAAGAACAAGACAATGCGAAATTCATCATGAGGATGTGGAAGCATTGTTATCCTGGCTTCTTTCCATGCCTTTTTCACTCACTCTTGAAAGAATGAATTTGCATTCAGTAAATTTGTTTAATAAAATTGTGAAGTTTTATTAAGTATGCTATGTTATAGGTAAGCTGTCATATTCTGATCTTAAATTCTGCTGATAGATTTAAATTGTGTTTCATTTAGTGATATTCCTTAGGCAAAGCTATTTTTTCATATTGCACTGCACTCAGGATGTCAGATTTAAATGAGTTGATTTCACATGATAATGGTCAGAAGTAAGATTTTTTTTCATCTCAGAGTTGTTACTTTTTTGTATTTATTTGTTTGTTTGTTTGTTTGCTTGTTTGTTTATTTATTTTCTAATAATCTCTCCCTTCTTTTGTTTTCAGGCATAGCTGGCAATCCAGTACAGTTCAATGAGAATGGGGATGCTCCTGGTCGCTATGATATCTATCAATATCAGATAAACAACAAAACAGCAGAGTACAAAATCATTGGCCACTGGACTGACCAGCTCCATCTTAATGTAAGCCTCCTCTTATAAGACTTTTACAGAATATAACAGAACATACTATATATATTTCATTTCTCTTATGCCTATTCCATGCTTCATGTTGTGGGTGTCTTGTTCCATGATTAATGCCTGATTTACTTAATGATTTGTTTGAGTAATGATTGAAGAAATGCCTAGGAGAAACCCCTAATTATACATTTGTGGCAAGCTGTGAAAAAAAAAATATATTAGTCAGTACAGATTTTTAAGCAAGACTGATTTTTAGTTATGAGCTGTGAATAATGAGTGATATTTTTTTTGCATCCCAGATACCTGAGATTCAGTGGCCAGGTGGTATAAAGCAAACACCTTCCTCCATCTGCAGTCAGCCTTGTAAACCAGGCTGGCGTAAGAAGGTTGTAAAGGGCATCCCATGCTGCTGGCATTGCGAACGCTGTGATGGCTACCAGTACCAGGCAGACGCGTTCACCTGTAAAATGTGTCGCTTCGACTTACGCCCCAACAAGAACCATACAGGCTGCCAGCCAATCCCAATCATCAAGTTGGAATGGAGCTCACCATGGGCTGTCATACCTGTACTCCTGGCCATCACGGGCATTATGGCTACATTGTTTGTGGTGGTCACCTTCATACGCTACAATGACACTCCAATCGTGAAGGCATCAGGAAGGGAGCTCAGCTATGTCCTACTTACAGGCATCTTTCTTTGCTATGCCACTACATTCCTGATGATATCATCTCCTGATGTCGGTATCTGCTCACTTCGGCGCATTTTCCTAGGACTGGGGATGAGTATTAGCTATGCTGCATTGCTAACCAAGACCAACCGTATATATCGTATTTTTGAGCAGGGAAAGATGTCAGTGAGTGCCCCACGCTTTATAAGCCCAGCATCCCAATTGTTGATCACATTCAGTCTGATCTCAGTTCAGCTATTAGGGGTTTGTATTTGGTTTGTAGTGGACCCTCCTCAGGCTTTTGTTGACTATGAGGACCAGCGCATGGCAAATCCAGAGCTGGCACGGGGTGTGCTCAAGTGTGACATCTCTGACTTGTCACTCATCTGCCTGCTAGGGTACAGCATGCTGCTAATGGTCACATGCACAGTCTATGCCATAAAGACACGTGGGGTGCCAGAGACCTTCAATGAGGCGAAGCCCATCGGCTTCACCATGTATACCACCTGCATTATCTGGCTGGCCTTCATACCTATCTTCTTCGGCACGTCACAGTCCACGGAAAAGGTAGGAAATGACTCTATAACAACAAAGCATACCAGAAATTTGACATGGTATTTGCAACATGGTTTTTCGCATAATATTCGTAGAATACAGGTAGGCTGAAGAGGGCTAGTGAGTCAGGTCAGGCTTTAATCAAGCTGCAGCATATTTATGAGCTGTAATATATAAACAATTGAAGACTATATTAACAATGATGGGTGCACCTGGATAACAAGGAGCTTCTGCTGATCCTGTACTGTGTCAAAGATGAAAGAGGCTTTGAAACAGCAAGGCCATCGAACGCTGACTTTCCGCAGATGATGCAACACACTGATAGCAAATGTCTCTGAAAAAAAATAACAGAAGAAATGAGGAAGGACTCAAGAGGGAATCCTTTCAAGAATTCATTTAGTTTCAGCTCAGACCTTTATTCTGCTTTACTCATTTTAATCAGAAAACCTAGGACCTTCTGCCTGTAGGATTTAGATAAGAATCCTTTTTACCCCACTCCTCTTTCAGTTTCACTATACATTATTGAATTAGTTTTATCCATTAGATCAAGCTGAGCATGCCTTGCCAATATAGGAATTTCTTTGCCTAAATACAGGTTTTCTTTAAACCTCTGACCAGGTAAAAAGGGTAAAGAACAATAGCAAGAGCCATTTGAGTACAAGGAAGTGTTAAACCAAAAGAATATATGTGTTATAGTGTGCAAATGCACAAATGGATTTAATGGATGTAATTAGCAAACCACTGTGCTAACAGAACCAATATTTTTCTTTGGTAAACTCCTTCTCTAAACATACTCCATAAATAATGAATCATTATCTGTATTTTAGTGTTTGCTTTCAGAGGGATACAGGAGAGAAGCAGAAATTTTTCTTTGCTCACTTTGGAAGTTGCATGTAGGGCTGATGATAAAGATGTAAGTGTCACGTGGCATATTTACACCACTATATTTGCCACAAATTCTGACAGAAATCTACACTTCAAAACAGGCCAGGCTTAATATCATCCAAGTTGACAAGCAAAGCTGAGCCTGGCATGGGTAAGATGGCTTGTCTTTTAGAGCAATTAAATGCATCTTTATCCCCTGCCACTTAATTTACCTTATCTGTCTGCCTTGTCACCCACTTACCGCCACGTGTCTAAAACAGAACGCCCACTCCATCATTTGTGTGAGTTTTTTGTGTCAAACTGAAGACAATGAATGTCACTTGGGACATTATGAATCTTTTACACCAGGTCATGCGGTTTGGTCTCTATTGTATATAATAGGTCTGCTGAGTGCTTGTTACAAAGGTAAGACTAATGTTGTGTCTTTCACATCATAATGAAAGGGCTAGCATTTCAAATTGGTGAATACTGTGAAACTGTGCAGGATGATTGCTTGTACTCAGCCTGAAGCATGGAGGAAGGTGTGGCTTACAGCATTAAATTCCACTGTGTCACATCTTTGTGGTAATTTATTTGCTTGTCACTATAACAATTCCTTGCAATACTGTAGTCTAGCAAATGAGACAAGGGCAACAGGACACTGAGATCCAAGAACAACTGTCTTTATTCGCATCTTCGCTATGCAGAATTGCAGTTGTTATGATGTTTGTGGGAGATTCTCCTTCGTTTTTGTTGTTGACAGAGTAATTACTGTCTGTGTAGTGAAAGAGCATTACATACAGGTGTGTGTTTCAGAGCTTGAAAGCATCAAGAAGCACTGAGTTATCTGTTTTAGAGGTGTAAAGTGTAATTACAAAGTAAAATTAGTTTATAATAATAGTATAGTAATAATAGTATAATAATCCCATCCAGGGTGAATTCTTCCACCTTGTGCCCAGTGTACCTAGGATTGGCTCCGAATCCATAATGACCCTATCAGAAAAAAGCTGTTACTGAAGATGAATGATGAATTAATGAGTGTGCTTATGTCTTTTTTGTTTAAGTATCTGTACATTTTACATTTCCATGCTAAATTTCAAAAGAAAAAGCTTCTTGCTATAAATACAAATACTACATCACTGCATTTCTATATGATCATATGGCTCTAAAGTCATACTGTGAATTTTCAGTCTCAGACATGTGACCATGAGAATGAGACATAATATCCATCAGCATAATCCTATCTGCTGGTACTTATACTTTATTTTCACTAAAATACATGCATTATGAAAGCTAACTATTACCATTCAGCTGCGTTATTATCATGCTAGCTGATGTTTAAGAGCTTAGAAATGAAGCTGCTCTTAATTAACCTTGGATAATGTTTTCATATGTCCTTGGCTCCATGGTGAAAGGTGCACAAATTTACCTTCAGTAACTAAAATCAGTGTGGGATCTGAGGAAAATGATTTTTTCTACTTTTAATTTCATGTAAGAAAGTAATATAGTACAATTATAGCAACTGTACTTTTCGAGCCTGATGATCTGTAATATAATTATTATATTATTATTATAATTATTCTTTATTTGAACTTGAAACTACATATATATATATATATATATACATACACAAAAATCATGCAGGGTGACAGAAAAAGTTAAATAATACATAGAATAAATATATATATACAGCACTGTTTATCCATTTTTTTCATGCTATTGGTGAAACCCTTGTAACCTGGCTACTGATATTTACATTAATACTGTATGAAGGTCGAATTTTAACGAATGACTATGGATGAAGGAGTGGTCACCGGCATACAGCTAACATTTTGAGGAGGCTAGGTAAAACCTGGATAAAAGGATTAGGATTATCTTTCCATTATTTGGATTTTGGTTGTCAGCAAGAATCTCTGGTGGACAGCAAAAAGAAATTAAAAGAGGATATGGTTTGGATGCCATGCTTTTTCCCACTGAGCCTGCTGCCTCAATTCAATTGGTCTGTGCACAAACTTGCCTACAGTACACTACTACACATTCTCTTGTGCCATCCATCCAATTCACATCACTTACAAAGCTGATTCCAGAAAAGTTGGGACACTGTACAAATTGTGAATAAAAAAGGAATGCAATACTTTACAAATCTCATAAACTTATATTTTATTCACAATAGAATATAGATAACATATCAAATGTTGAAAGTGAGACATTTTGAAATGTCATGCCAAATATTGGCTCATTTTGGATTTCATGAGAGCTACACATTCCAAAAAAGTTGGGACAGGTAGCAATAAGAGCCTGGAAAAGTTAAATGTACATATAAGGAACAGCTGGAGGACCAATTTGCAACTTATTAGGTCAATTGGCAACATGATTGGGTATAAAAAGAGCCTCTCAGAGTGGCAGTGTCTCTCAGAAGTCAAGATGGGCAGAGGATCACCAATTCCCCCAATGCTGCGGCGAAAAATAGTGGAGCAATATCAGAAAGGAGTTTCTCAGAGAAAAATTGCAAAGAGTTTGAAGTTATCATCATCTACAGTGCATAATATCATCCACAGATTCAGAGAATCTGGAACAATCTCTGTGCGTAAGGGTCAAGGCCGGAAAACCATACTGGATGCCCGTGATCTTCGGGCCCTTAGACGGCACTGCATCACATACAGGAATGCTACTGTAATGGAAATCACAACATGGGCTCAGGAATACTTCCAGAAAACATTGTCGGTGAACACAATCCACCGTGCCATTCGCCGTTGCCGGCTAAACTCTATAGGTCAAAAAAGAAGCCATATCTAAACATGATCCAGAAGCGCAGGCGTTTTCTCTGGGCCAAGGCTCATTTAAAATGGACCGTGGCAAAGTGGAAAACTGTTCTGTGGTCAGACGAATCAAAATTTGAAGTTCTTTTTGGAAAACTGGGACGCCATGTCATCAGGACTAAAGAGGACAAGGACAACCCAAGTTGTTATCAGCGCTCAGTTCAGAAGCCTGCATCTCTGATGGTATGGGGTTGCATGAGTGCGTGTGGCATGGGCAGCTTACACATCTGGAAAGGCACCATCAATGCTGAAAGGTATATCCAAGTTCTAGAAGAACATATGCTCCCATCCAGACCTCGTCTCTTTCAGGGAAGACCTTGCATTTTCCAACATGACAATGCCAGACCACATACTGCATCAATTACAACATCATGGCTGCGTAGAAAAAGGATCCGGGTACTGAAATGGCCAGCCTGCAGTCCAGATCTTTCACCCATAGAAAACATTTGGCGCATCATAAAGAGGAAGATGCGACAAAGAAGTAACTAGAAGCCTGTATTAGACAAGAATGGGACAACATTCCTATTCCTAAACTTGAGCAACTTGTCTCCTCAGTCCCCAGACGTTTGCAGACTGTTATAAAAAGAAGAGGGGATGCCACACAGTGGTAAACATGACCTTGTCCCAACTTTTTTGAGATGTGTTGATGCCATGAAATTTAAAATCAACTTATTTTTCCCTTAAAATGATCCATTTTCTCAATTTAAACATTTGATATGTCATCTATGTTGTATTCTGAATAAAATATTGAAATTTGAAACTTCCACATCATTGCATTCTGTTTTTATTCACAATTTGTACAGTGTCCCAACTTTTTTGGAATCGGGTTTGTACTTTCTATTTGCACTAAGGGGATAAAAGTAAACTTATATTAAGAAATTAGTAATAAAGATTGTCAGGTATGAGCCAGCTGTTCAGATTTTACCCACACAGTTCAATAAATATAACAGAAGTGAAAGTGACAATGACTAATCAGCAATCTTGGTGTTAATTGTGATCACCCTATATGTATCATTATTGTGTAGACACTTTCAACACTACGTGCTGCACAATGACCTTATCTCATAGTAAGTGGAAGCATACGGTTCAACATCATTATGAATATAAAGAGAGAGAGTGTAAAGGTAATGCAACAGCGGGCTTGCATTTTATGCGTGATTCAAGGAGCCCTTGCAAATAGAAACACTGGTGGAAATGATGTGTGTGTGTGTGTGTGTGTGTGTGTGTGTGTGTGTGTGTGTGTGTGTGTGTGTGTGTGTGTGTGTGTGTGTGAAAAATTGCTTTAGAAATTTAGCATGTCTGGTCTTAATTGAGTTTTGATATATTGATTGAATTGCATCACCTAGTGTTGAAGATGGAATAAGAAGTAGAGAGAAAGAAGATAGAAAGAGAAAAGAAATTGAGGGCATAGTAAAGAAGCTACAGTAAAGAAGCTGTGGTATGAGCAAAACCAATGAAATCCATTGGAATACATTGTAAACTAAAAAGCAAACAAACAAAAATAAAAGCAAATATATAATAGCTCTAGTTCATGACCCTTCAAAGGGCTCACAAAAGGCTGATGTGGCCAAACCCTTAGCTGAGTTTAATATCCTTGCCTAAGATTCAGCAGCTAATGGAGGAAATGAAATAGTAGAGGTCTACCTATTTGTATCCTATATGTCTGGCCTGAAGCCTAGGTAAAGTCAAATTAAATCTTGGTGAATTTTAGACAGAACATAAATCTTTAAATTATCTTATTTCATTCATCATCCCATTATATGACATTGAACCTCTGTTTAGAAGAATGAGGAAATGAAAAGGGAACCACTAGGGGACCCAAAATGCAGTTTCAGTCTGAAACTTCTAGGCTTACATCACATATGATATGTTATTGCATTTTATAAAACATGATATTATCAATCAGAAGGTGTTCTCTATTTTTGATAGCAAGGGGTTTTAGAGAAAGACACATATAGGAGAATGAGGGCAAGTTTCCTTATTGAATTGAAATCTGGGAGAAAAAAATGTTGTTTATGTGAGCCAATGCTGAACATAATGACGTTATTTAATCAAAAACAAAACTTTCCACTATCTTCTGTGGAATTTGCTTTTTTACTCAATCATAAGACTTTTCAGTGTACATTAATAGGATTGCATACACACACATATAGTCAGCATCTGCACAACATTCTCAATGACACTGCATGCTGCTTGTGTGCTTGTGGATAATAGCGAAGATTTTTGCACAATGCCATCTACGAATCAGTGTTAATGGACATTCTTAATATTTTACTTTTTATAGCTTCAGACAAGTTACAATATTTATTCAGTTGCTGACTGTAGTCAATCATGTGTTTCTGGCTAAATGACACCCCAAAAATAGATTATCCCAATTAATCATGGGAGAGAATTTGCATTAAAGGAACTTTAGATGGATATGCTTACTAGATGGCAAGAATATTTTAAGAGGGACTGCTGACTTACAACACTGGCAGCATTAAATCAAACAAAATGAACGATGGCTGAAATTAGCAGATGATCAAAAACATCTTCTCAGATAGCAAACAGTGCATTTTGTTGACTACTGGGATAATATATCCTGCAGACAGACCTTAATCTAATGATATAAACAAGCTAATTCATTGACTTACTACATAAGTAATTAATTTTGATTAATGCACAAGCTGCATTTCAAGGGAATATCAAGGGAATCAGCTATCTGAAGTAAATTCATTCCATTAAGTGGCTACAGAAAAATAGAAGAGTGTTGCCTGTCTTCATTGTGCCTTGAAAGGTTTGGGATCAAACTGAGTAGTATTTGTGATAGAACAGGCTTTAATATTGACTTTTATGGAATTTGGCAGACATCCTTATCCAGAGCAACTTACATTGCTTTCTTTTTCTTTTATTACAACTGAACTTTTGGGGTTAAAGGCCTCATTCAAGGGCCCAGCAATGGCAAGATTTGGAAACACAACATTTCAATCAGTAGTCTAACGTCTTTACTTTACTGCCCTATTTTTGCCATTATGTAAAAAGCAGTAGGTCGATTTGAGCTTTGCTGCTGATGGTTGTAGGCAAACATCAGAGCTCTGAATATAACATGGATGACCACATGAACCTGAGAAAATTCAATACTAAAAAATTAAAGAATTCAGGCTGCTATATTTTGTATCCGTTGCAAACATTAAACGGCAGGTGCAGGTGGACTACTCAAGTTCCAAGTTGGACTAAAAAAGCATAATCATTATATCCAGCTTACAGTTTACGGTAACTCTGCAGACTAAATAAGTTTTCCAATAAATGCCAACAAAACTTTTCATATGCTTTCAGATAAAGTGATCAGGGAGTTCACAAATGGAACTGCCAAAATGAGAATTTTGACGAATTGGAAAGTAAGTATTTGATGAGGGGATGGAGAGGATGAGTGGAATGTCATAAGCATAGCTGTAGTAGGGGAAACCATGTGAAGATGTTGCATCACTGGGAGAAGGGCTTTGGAGGGAAATGATAAGTAGACCAAGCACTGAATCATGTAGGATAAGTTTGAAGTAAATCAAGTAAACCACTGCTGGACTTTGCTGTTCCAGTAAATCCAAAGCTAATAAGGATGGTTTAACTGTGCTGCTAGTATGATGCTCAGAGAACACAGCCAGCCCAAGCTAAGAATATATGTGGGATTTTTATTTTGGCTCATACCTTTGTGCCTTTATCAAAACTTTGCAGCTTTCCAGCTTGCTCACTGCTTTCTGCTTTGCTCTGCTCATGGCCACACAGACATTCTGTTTGTTGTCAGGGAAAAAGAAAGTGAGCACATAAATATAAGTGAGACATCAGTCAGGTGTGCCACTAGCTGGTCCTTTCAACATCTCATGACAGTGCATTGACACGCCAAACCACACCCACACGTATTGCTTACCCCATAGCCAGATACCTGTTATGATGCCAGGCATTAGAGAAAATTCAGCTTGTAACTTGAAAACTTATGCTCTACAGGGCAGTAAGAAATGGTCTCCTAATGGGATTTGAGTAGGATTTATGTTTCTTGAACACTCCTGTTCCAACTCATCTCCTCACCCGCCATTACCAGAACAACTCTCTCAGCTACTTGAGAATGTTGATTTGGTAAATCTGCCAATTCGTCTTGGAGAGTGGTAGAATGCAAAGGCATGGGATAAAGCAGCTGTTGTTGTTCTAAAAAATGCTAAGTATATCAAAAGAGATTTGAACATGCTGGAACGTGAACAAACAGTAAAGAAGAAGAGTGTAAAAATTCTGTGATATATAATTCTATCATATGCAAGCAAATATTTGGAAGAGGAATAGGTTGAGGACTACAAAGAGGTACAAAGAGAAAGAGGTCAGACAGTAGAATGAAGACAGTGAAGAAAAGGAAATGAGGATAGAAGATCTTAAATGCAATAAGGGCAACTCTAACTGAAAATGTTCTCAATTATGAAATTAGATTAAAACAATCCAGTGGGCCTATGTAGTAAAATATCATTTTTAAATAATTGTTTATGAATCCATTGCTCCACAATTTGTATTCTCCTATTTAGTACAGGTTGATAATTGGATTGAAGCACATCCTCATTTGCTAATGGGGCATAATATTCTCCATTTTGGAGTGCTATTGAGTTTTTGGCATCATGAATGCACATCTTGTAGATACATTTAAGTAAATACATATTAAATATACTGTAATTCAAAATATGCTGCATTTTCTTCCCAGGGGCATTGCATTGTGGATGAAATTTAAGATACAGTAAAGAAATGTCCATAAAACCTGACTTATAAACATTGTAGTCTTCATTGTAGCAGTATGATTTAGTTAATCAAAAGGCAAACAGGTCAGGATTTTGAAAATAATATGTATATATTTATTTAATTAACACATTTCCAATGGTTGCTATTTGGGGGGAAAAAAGATGTTATAATGGCTGAGAATTTCTAACCTAGTTACCCAATGAGCACTGAAAGAATCCATACTTGAATGAGGCACAATATCCTGAGGCAATACTGCACCTGAAAGGTTGCCCAAGAGCAATCAAACTTACCATGTAATCCAAAATCCATATTCCTGGGCCAGGTGTTTTGCTAAAGAGGGTCTTGCACTATTGAAGAGCTCAGGAACAGATGCTGGTCACAGAGTCACTGCTACACACCAGGGATCTTTGTGCTGCCTAGAGGCTATATAAAATACAATTATTATATACACTGAACAGAAGGGCAAAGGGTCTGTTTGTGCATATGACCGATGAGCTTTGAAATGTCTGAAATGTCTAACATCAAGAAAACCTTTGCACCATTACATTAGTTGCTACACTAAGCCAGTTGTTTGAACACTCACAGTGCATTCAGATGCTTTATGCTTCCAGCGTTTATTGTGACAGTTTTGACTTTAAGCATCTTAGCCACTCACACTTATGCATACAAATATGTACACATTATAATCGTTAAAAGTGAGATAACAATTTGCAATCAATATGTTTGGGTAGATTTCATCCCGTGTATTTTACGTTGCAGATATTTCTGTTAATAACCCTGTAGGTTTATGTTTTCTGGAATCTAGGGTGCACTTGATTTCTATAAATTGATTATGCTATAAAAGTGTAGTCCTGTGCTTGAAAGCTTCAAATGTTTGCATGGTACATTGGGAACATTTCTACATTTCTGATCAGCCCATAGTATTGAAGGACATAGTATTAAAGTATTATATATTTTTTGTTATTCTCTCCATTGTTCTTGATACACTAGCAATTATTGTTGTTGCAAAGCACTAATATCTAATGAAAGACCTGTTTTTTATCCCAAAGAAGCTCCCCCACACTGGCTAGGTTCTGACACGGACTCTTTCCCCAGGACAGTGGACAGAGATCACAGCGATGAGTCACTATTAATAATATTGTGCCAGAATCCTAGTGCTGAGGTTATGTATCAGGGAGGACAAACACACAGCAGTGTTTTAAAGCAACAGCAGGAGGTTTGCAGTATCGCTGAGATGAAGATGAGCCATTAGTGCATTTTGGTAATGCGAGAGCTGGAAAACATTGTGCACACACACACATAAACTCTTTCTGAGACTGCTTGCTTAAAAGTTGAACATTGTTGAAAGCTTGCTTCATCTTTAATGGACAGCATACACATACAATAGTCACCAGAATATCCAAATACTGCACCTAAATTTCAAGGCAATTTGTATTGCATAATTCTTTTGCAAATGTGCGTATCTAAACTGAACATTGAAAAAAATCTGTTGTATTGTTAAAAAGAGAACAAACCAAGCTTACATAACACAACACAACTGATACAATAGTGTATTATATGTTTTCTTCCTGAGTGAATTCACTCATGGTAAAAATATAAATGATGTGAACATGTCAAACCAAATTGCACTACGTTGCATTGTGAAGCTGCATTCACATGACAGGCAGATGGTGAACATTATGTGAATAATGAATGATCTTTGTTGTTTTTCTTTCGTTTTGTTGTTTGTCTTGTACAGATGTACATCCAGACAACAACTCTAACCATCTCAGTGAGTCTGAGCGCTTCTGTGTCTCTGGGACTGCTCTATATCCCCAAAATCTACGTGGTGCTCCTCCACCCTGAGCAAAATGTGGCTAAGCGGAGCACACGCAGCTTGAAGGCTGTGGTCACTGCCGCTACCATGTCCAACAAATTCAACCCGAAGGCCAGCCTGCGGCCTAATGGAGAAGCCAAGACTGAGCTGTGTGAGAACCTGGAAACTCAAGGTAAGAGGGTTTAGAGGGAAAGCTATGACTGTCCTGTTTGAACATGTGGCTAGTTCCAGTTATAGGCATCATAGGCTGTTGCCTAGGGCCTCTGTGTTGCCTGGGGCCTTCACTTCAATGCGCTAAATCAATAGAAACAGCAAATTCATTCTTTCATCTGCAGTAACCACTTCAACCTGGTCAGTGTTGCAAGTAGATTACAGGAAACAATACACATATAACTTTGCACAATCTTTTACACCTGGGTCATTTTAGAGTTACAAGCCACCTACACACATATTTTTGGGGGGATGGAAGGAAACCTACACAGACATGGAAAGAACATCTGCAACACCAGACATACATTAACTTGAGCTGGGAAATGGGAGCCCTGGAGCTGTGAGGAGAGAACTGCACTACTTTGCCACCTGCGAAAAAAAATAATTAAAAAAACAATAATAAATTAAAAATGTTATATATATATATATATATATATATATATTATACATACACTATATTAAAAGCAAAACGTTAAACAATTTTAAAGTGTTGTTGCTAGTTTAAAATGTTTCCACCATATGTTTTATAGCAGCAAACGTATTGTGGTAAATCAGATGTGACAACTATGAAATAGCATTGTTTATGGCACAACCTCACTTGGACAATTTCCTAAAACATGGGTTCCACCAGGGCCACTACTTCTAACGTAAAGGCCTATTCAAAATGTTGCTACGTGTAAAATATTTTCAAGCTTTTTTCACACTACAATCCTTCATATCAAGCCTGTTATTTGCCAAATGAACAAACAGTTAGCAAAAGTCTGAAAAGGCTACAACATAACACATAAAATAATGTCAATAGTCATTGTCGATAATGGGTACATGCAATTCTTTTAAACAAAGGCAGAATAGTGGAGCTGACATAAAAAGTGGTACTATAATATAGATAGATAGATAGATAGATAGATAGATAGATAGATAGATAGATAGATAGATAGATAGATAGATAGATAGATAGATAGATAGATAGATAGATAGATAGATAGATAGAGATCCCATGAGGGAAATTCTTTTGTTACAGCAGCTTAGATACATATACATATATACATACATACACAAAAAATTAAGACTAAGTTGTGGAAACACAGTTGTGGATTTACCCATATTTAGATCAGTATTTACATTACAGTACAGTACACGTGCAAACGGGCAGTAGATAATAAATATGAAGAACCTTGTGGGTCTAGAAAAAAGTGTTAATAGTTGTAATGGTGCAGTGTGAGAGTGTTATCACCTGTTAGAAACAGGTGAGCTATTGTATAATGTTATTGCGAATGACATGAATGATTTCCTGTAACGTTCTCATATATTTATATTTACTTATGTTAACTATAACTGACAGGTTTTGAATAAGTGAGAATGAGTTGCTGTGTTCCTGCAAGTTTTGCACTGCCTCTAAACAAACAAAATAAAAAATCAAACTGCATTTTTTAAATAAAAAATTTTTAACTTTTTTTAAACTTTTATTATTAATAACAACTGTAAATCCAAAAGCTTTTATTGGCTTTCACTGTTAATAACTGTTTGTTAGTTTTAGTTCAGTACTGACACATACTAATTTCACTTAGTTTCAGCTGTTTCTATCAGTACAGGATGTGCCACTAATGTTTCATTACTTGGAGTTGTTGAATGATTTATGTAATGCTTTTCATCAGTGCCATAAATAAAAGTTTACTGTAGATGTGTTGCTATGTTAATCTTGTAACAGATTTTCAGTGATTTAGAGTATGGAAGTCTGTATTGGACTGCTTTTTCAAATCTTACCTCCCATATTCTCCTGAAAGAAATTCTATACAGCAGGAATTAAGCTGAAATAGCATCTGTAGTGCATCTGTAGTATGGTGAATTCCATTGTGACCAGTGCTGTGCTAAAGATTGCTTTCATTGCCACTCAGTTTCAAGCCAGTCAGAGCATGCAAGCTGACAGATGCTGATCCAAATACATTTTTAGATGCTACTGAGGCCAGTGGAAGTCATTATATCTTTGAGAAATCCTCCTCAATGCTGCTGTAGACATAGCACGTTTGATCCAAGAAAGCTGGTCATTGTGTTATAATATGGACTCTGATGACAGCTATGAGGTTCTGTGCCACAAATTCTCAGTTCAAGAATCAGTTATTTTAGTTGACCATACATGAGTGTATTTTAATTTGTATGTCCTTCAGTAGTTTTGTGTGATGGGTCATTATGGGTCACAGATAGATCAATTTAACCTGAACAAGGCATTTAGGTTCATCCTTAGTAAATGCCTGGTCAGATTCATGGTGGTTTAGATTAGACTACTAGTTTCTTTATTTTTTTTATTTTTTATTTTTTTTTTTTTGGGGGGGGGAGAAAAAGAAAGAAAGAAAGAAAGAAAGAAAGAAAGAAAGAAAGAAAGAAAGAAAGAAAGAAAGAAAGAAAGAAAGAAAGAAAGAAAGAAAGAAAGAAAGAAAGAAAGAAAGAAAGAAAGAAAGAAATTGTTTAGGCCACATCCACTTCAGGTTTAACTTTGAATACATATATAGATACAAATATTTGGAGCACTAGACAGAAACAGATACATATACAGGAATAATGTTACTCCCCTAATGTAAATGTAGGCTTAGGTCCAAAATCAGCAATTAGGATGAAATTTCATTTGAATCAATGCACCAGCAAATTACTGGAAAGCATTATCCATAAAGGACATCTAAACCAGCTCTCCAACTGATCCAAGTTTTTCAAAAATACAGTATAAACGTTATTCCCATCTAGTAAAAGTTGAAATGGCTCTTTAATACATTACTTACCATTTCACGAGGTGGCAGATGATTTGCTCTTCAAACATTACTCACAGCTAGTAAAAGGTTAAACTGGCAGTCTGATTCACAGCTTGGGCATGGCCCATTGTAAATTATCAAAGGCAAACTGGTTTACTCACAGTAATCAACCAATGACAATAAGTCATTAATTTGAATATGTAGAAAACCATACAGCAGGCAGATGGGCTGTACAAAAAACAGCAATCAATAAAAAATAAACAGCTGAGTCAGCAGTAACAACTTTCTGTGATTGTGTGTGCCCTCTCTGGCAACCTGTCCAGACCGAGACAGGAAAGTCTGAGAAAAGAAATAGCTTCAATATTATAGAGAATTTACACTTGGCATAATAACACAGATTGTCACAAACTCATACAATATAACTAGTGACAAATCTATAAGAATGTGTAACACTAATCCACAGGTGATGTTTAAATTGATTTAAATGCCACTATCAGAGACAAGTAGAAGGAGAATTACAATTCTGATTAGACTTTTTTTTTCTATTAAACTATCCATGACACCAAAAGCCTGCATGGATTAGAGATAAATATATCCTGCTGTTTCCTCTTTTTCAGGACTTAGCCCCAAACAAACATACATCAGCTATAGCAACCATGCAATCTAACAAAAAGTAAAAAACAAAAATACAAAAAAAAGGCTGATTCCTAAGAGTGACTTGTGGAAGACAGCCTCATAAGGTGAACCAATCTTCTGGTTTCCAGATGGAGGAGAGATTTAAACAGCCTGCTGACTCCATCCATACCTTCTGGTCTAAGAAGATCATGAGAAGACCCTGAGGGAAAAGTGGGAGGTCCATGAAGTTTCAGTGATGGTACTGTATGTCACATCAATATCTGGCATCTGGAAGAAGTGACCCCATGCTGGAACCATCTGCAAAATCTCATTACAACTTCTTTTGTCATCTGTCTTATAATTTGATGTCATTGCTGAAGTGACACCAAAATAACTACCAGGCTTCTACATATCACTTTCAGGTGTTCACACATAGGGGGAGTGGCTGAGATCTCTCTTTCCCAGCAGGGGTTCTCATGTTTTCCTCTTGGTGATGGTGACAAGAGCAAAATCCTTTGTTTACAGATGTTGAGCATGCTGGTTTGGTTTGGGCATCCTGTGTTGTGTTTTTTTCTTTCTTTCCTTTTGTTAACATTTCTGGAATGCATTTAAACCATGTTGCTGTGCTCTTATCACACTATGAGCCCTTATGATAAACTGTTTTAGGTGTAAGGAATTTTGGGGTACTGTTCGATTGTGCTTGAGTGCGAACCCTTTATGAAGTCTAACTAACTAACCCTGCGCTGTGGTCCAAAAAAAACTCAAATATAGCTATCACTGCCAACTGTGCTTTGGCAAAATGTCGAAATCACAATTTAGTACTTAGCGCATTGAAGAGTATTTTACTCCATAAGTCCCCTTGTTGATGAATTACTCTTAAAAATCTAAAATCACAAGTTCCCTATTCTTATGAGCAATTTGAAAAGAGAAAATTAAAAGCAGGATGCATAAGGACTGGAAAAAGATATTAATTTCAAGAACTGTCAAGTGATATATTGCAGCAATGCATTTTGTGGATGTCCTGTGAAATTAAGATTCACCGCCTATGATTTCTCCTCTGTTTATTTTTGCACTATTTGTGTTGCTGAATGCAATATGTTCATATTGACCGTGCTAAATAGCAACTTAATGTGTGTTCCGGTAATGTTTGCATTTGTCTAAAAATGCAAAAAAAGATTAAAAAAAAAAAAAAAACAAGAAGAAGAATAAGAAAAATAAAATAAATAAATAAATAAATGGTGCCTGTACTAAAGTATTTGTAAAATATGAAAATTGAGGTATGTGACGCATGATCATTTTTATACATAAGTTGTTTCTAATAAAAATGTTTTTTTTCCAAATTCATTGTATATATTTATTATGTCCTTCATGGGTGAATGTGATTTTTTTTTCATTAGTGACAAAATAATTATCTTGCCATATAAATAATTAAATGCGTATTCATCTGCAAAATTAGTGATATTAAAACTGTTGGATTAGCATTAGAGTTGTACAATACTGTGGTTAGCCGTTGTGTTCAGACAATGCAGTATGGGAAATTCATGCATCTGAAATCCACAATGCCATAAAAGAAGGAATATAGATTATTTATTTAAATGCAAATCTCCTTTATATATTTCCACAAAGAACATTTTCAATTAAGAAGGACATTTTCTCTTTCATTAATAGTGATTAAATACTCAGGTAGACAGAAGTGGCAACAAAAGAGGGATTAAAGAAATGTGTTTAGGTAGAGATATATATTTTGCAGGAAGTAGCCATCCATCATAGATTGAATTTAAAAAGGCCCATTAGTATTTGTGAGTTATGTGGGCCATCAGTTCAAACAGTGCAGAAGCAGACAGGTGCTATAAAGTAGAGCTATGGTAGTGAGACTCGTTGATGTAAAACAGCACAGCTAGAGATAAATTACTAGCCACATCAGACTTATTTAGGTTCTGCTGTAATATAGGGCATAAAACAGGGGTCTGATTGGAATGATAATCCATCTTTCTGTCAAACATGACAGCAATATAGCAGTAGGAAAAAAAGAGAAGCAAAGGCAACAGAAGATACAATAGCAGAACACAGTAAACTGTATTGGCAAATTTGGACATGTACAATGAACTGTAGATAAAATGAACTCTACATTAGGCTATTCAATGTCGTAATAACTTTATGCATATTTCAGATGTTCATCTGAATAGAACTTATCCGATTTATTCTCGGGTCACGGGGAGCCTGTGCCTATCTCAGGCATCATCGGGCATCAGGGCAGGATACACCCTGGACGGAGTGCCAACCCATCGCAGGGCACACACACACTCTCATTCACTCACGCAATCACAAACTACGGACAATTTAGAGATGCCAATCAACCTACAGTACATGTCTTTGGACTGGGGGAGGAAACCGGAGTACCCGGAGGAAACCCCCAAGGCACGGGGAGAACATGCAAACTCCACACATACATGGCGGAGGCAGTAATCAAACCCCCAACCCTGGAAGTGTGAGGCAAACGTATTAACCACCAAGTCACCGTGCCCCCCTTGTATATGTAAATGTGCATATTTTAGCACATCATGACGGGGCATGTTCATTCAAACCCATGCTTAGATGGGGTAGACAGAGTGTAATGTGTCCCAGGTCAGTGAAATAGCACCACTGTGTGGTTGGTCCATAAAGCCTCCAATGTGGAATCACACAGAGACAAACAAGCAAACAAACACACATGCACACACACACACACACACACATGCACACACACACACACACACACACGCACACAAATGCACATGTGCATAAATACAGAACAAGAAATAATAGTTATAGAAATAACAGGTGAATAATAAGTTCACCTGACAAGAATGCACCTGTCTCTAGAGCCATTGCATAGTAAGAAAGGTCAATAAAACTATGTTTAAATAATCTGATTTCACAAATGTAACACAAATTCAGATGAACGGATTATGAGAAACAAGGAATCTAGGAAAGAGCAAAAGTAAAGCAATAGTCATTGATTATAAAAATATAAAGTCTGTTATTATTGTCTGATTTTCGATAGATTTCAGCTGGATTCCTAGAAAATCATCTTTCCAAGAGGGACTGTCCAAAACTCAATAGCATGACCAAAAGTAACACAGAAACTCTTACTCCAGTATGTTTGCAGAGTTAACAATCAACAATAAAGTATAGTAAGAGAAGCAAATCTGTATTATTTTATTTGAATACATGCTCAGCGAAGCTTTCATGTTAGCATGGCATAAAGATTTTTATATGGCTGTGTCACACATCCTTCCCGTTGACTTTCGGGTACCATGTCCAATTTAATATATATTTTAAAATAAAATAAAATAAAATAAAATAATAAAAGGCACAAATTATTTGAAATTACTTGCTCAGTCTAGCTCATTTCTCCTTTTGGCCAATGATTCCTCAGTATCTGTGTGTGAATGTTGTGCAGGATCTATAGGTGAATCTTATGTTCTCCCTTTCATTCCATTGCTACTATACCTACATGGCCATTTGATTGATGACAAGTGACCTGTAGTTGCTGTGATAAACAACCTTTCTTCAACTTGGGTTTGACATTTGATGTAATTTTTCTTTTACTTGTCAGCAAAATGGACTGTGTTATTTTGATCAGTGCAATCGTAACAATGCCCAGGAGAATAAAGCCTGTAATCAAATCTCCATTGGGTCGGGCTGTACACTGCAAATTACTTCATGTTGGTGTTGTGGCGGTATTAATTTGCACTTGCTAAAAGATGAAAATAGTGGTGCATCCATTCAGCACGCAAAATGCATCATACAGATCTACAGCCCTATACACACAGCAGGATTAGTTTATAAAAAAATCAAACTGTTATGAAAGACTGCTATTAAGCCTTGGAGGATGAAGTACATTTTACTGTAACCAATATGTTCAATATCACAGAGACATAAAGTTCTCGGAATCAATTCTGAGACAACACTAAAGAAAAATCAATGTAAGCAATAAGGATCTGAGGATGCTGCATTATCCAATTCCAAGTGCATTACCTTAAGACTGTGCTAATAATTTATCAAAGGCAATGTCACATTGCCGAAAAAAATTGTATTGCAGATTAAAGATTATACTGATTAATGATGGTTTGTCATTTTTCATAAAAATGTAACATCAACTTAGAGATAGTCCTTTTACAGAAGAATGTTCTAAAGAAAATGTTCTACTTGCAATTTTAAATCTCTTCACTGTACACTATATGGCAAAGTATGGACCATCATGTCCATATGTGTTTGTTCAACATTCCTTTTAAATGGCCTATTTGCTGTTATAATAATGTCCACATGTCTGGGAAGGCTTTTCACTAGATTTTGGCATGTGGTTGTGAGGATTTGTCCATCCAAGCACAAGAGCATTAGTGCAGTCAGGCACTGATGCCAGGTGAGGAGGCCTAGGGTGGTTTTCAGTGAGGTTGTGGGCAGGGCTCTGTGCAGGCCACTCGAGTTTTTCCACCCCATCCTTGGTAAACCATTTATGGATGGAGCTTGCTTTGTGCCAAAGGGCATTGCCATGTTGGAACATGTCTGGGCATCCTAGTTCCATTAAAGGAAAACTGTAGTGCTACAGCATACAAAAACATTATAGACAACTGTAAACTGTATACAGTTTGGGGACGAACCACACATGTGTGTGATGGCCAGATGTCTACATAGAGCACAAAAAAAAAGTAGTGAAGTTGTGCTTCAAATTTCTATTCCTAAGCATGTAGTTTTATGGCTTCCACTTAATTTTCAGTGCCTCCACGATGCAGGTGAGTTTGAAAAGTGGATATGTTATGCAGTGCTGTGGCCCTCCAGGAATTAGGTTTTACCTTCATAGTCTTAAGATTTTAGTAGGTAACCCCTAGTGAATGATTACCACTGTATTTAGTTAATTTCAGCAAATGATTACCTAAATTCACTTTTTTTTGAAGCACCATGTGACATGACACCTAGAATTATTTAGATGCGGTTACTACTAGATTTCATTTTTATAGATTCTGCCCTGGGAGTCTTTTATGCACAACTCATCTGTTAATTAACATGCACTCCATGAAGTGAATCAGGTGCTTAGACGCAGAAAATACACAAAAGCATGCAGTGTGGGGGCCAACATAAAGGCTTTTTATTCCAGTATGAGCTCCCATCCTCAGCTCACTCTGTAGTACCAGCTAAAACCTTTTCTTGTTAGAATTGTGAAGGAAGATCAACATAACAGTTACTTTCCATTAAATCATATGCTTTGGTGTGTGTGTGTGTCTGTTTTCAAGTGATGTATGATAAATTATTATTTATCCATGCCCTGCACTTAACATGTCTATAAGAACCAAAAGACATGGAAATGAAATGGATTAATGAATGTAGTGCCGGTATATAATAGGAACATGAATACAAAAAAGTAATATTATAGCCAAGCAATCTCTTATCTTGTAGTGCTGTGGAAAGGAAGAGAACTCATTTTCTCTGTTCTGCACTTGTAGTTCAAAGCTATCAAACAACCTGTTCACAATATGCTTAATGAAAGGAGCTCTCTGATTCCAGGGTGTCATCATAAATGTTTACTTGTTCAGATCTGCAAATGTTCTAAGTTGTACATTGGAATCTCTCAATACTTAACTGATTCTCAGGCAGAGACAGAAGCTTTTAGCAGTCCCCCAGGCTCAAAGTCAGTCCAAAGTGTAAATCAAATCTGGAAAAAAAGAATGAAAATTGGTCTAACATTTTTACAAACTAAAATGTATTTTAATACAATTGACATGAACAATTTTATTCATTCATTCATTCATTGTCTACCACTTATCTGATCTACACTCGGGGAGCCTGTGCCTATCTCAGGCGTCATTGGGCATCAAGGCAGGATACACCCTGGATGGAGTGCCAACTCATCGTGCCCCACCAATTTTATTCAATTAATGTGAATTTATTTTCTTGCCACACTGCAGAAATACAGATTATAGTACATTGGTTTATAAGAGAATAATGTCTCTGGATTATAGAATATATATTGTCAGTAAGCCTGTTTGCATTTTAACCAGGCTGTAGACCCTCCTGAGCCATATCATGTTCCTGCATGGGAGCTGACACTAATCCTGCTCAACAAGGCTGACAGGGAGCATATGATCCATCCTAGAAAAAAATAAAAATAAAAAAATAAATAAATAAAATAATAATAATAATAATAATAATAATAATAATAATAATAATAATAATAATAAATAGAGAGCATGCTGGCAAGTTAAAACAACCTTGCAGTGTAGTTATTTTTCTGGGAAAATCACCTAAAGACTGTACAACTGTCATAATTACAAAACAAGGAAGACACTAAAAGTAATGAGTAGCATAGATTCTTTCTGAATATATACCACCACACCTCTCAGTTGACAGAAATAGCATATTTGCTAACAAGTGCTGTCAATATCTTACAAATATTTTCAATGTACAAGGATATTGAATGTAGCACAGCCCAAGCAAAGTTTCTTTATTTCAACTGTTGCAGCTTCTTTCCATTGAATACATGTATATTATTTATTTATTTTATCTTAGTGTTTGTCCCACACAACGGCAGGGTCCGGTTCTTTTTAGCGGATCATTTCTGGTCCGCTCGATTTGGAAGTTAACCCTTCAGTGGCTGGGTGGGCACCCTGCCCGGGAATCAAACCCGGGCCGTGGCAATGAGAGCGCGGGATCCTGTCACTGGACCACCAGGAAGGCATTGAATGCATGTTTATTAATGTGACAAAATAGCAATAATTGATATTGAATAGCTATAACCACCTATTTATGAATTTATGAATAGATAGTTTAGCATGCATCTACATATAAAGTTTCCATTCATCTATTATTAGTTTATGGAAAATATTCAATTGATTACTAATTACTATAATGTATTCATTAGAGTATGAGTGAATAAGAAAGCCATCAAAGCTATATATGTTTCTGAATGACTTATTCATTTTTATAATTAAAAATGGGATTCTCAATGGCAGCCAAAATTTATTTTATAATAAGACTTTAAGTTTACTATGTTAAAGTATGGGCATGTTGGTTTCTATTCACTTCCATTAGCTTCCTACATTACTCACACTTACACTGGACTGTCTGCCACTAGTAGAAAGCAGCCCATGCATCATCTGTACTTACATAGAGTATTGCAGCAACTCTTTAGTATTTTTATTTGCCAGGCATTATCACCTCTTCATCTGCTCAAACACCTAGAATGCATTGCATCTCTGAGTTATACAAGTTAGGGATAGTTAGAGATCATACTGGTCATGTTATAGACTGCTAACTAGACAAATCATGCCATAATCTGAAATATTATTACTGTGTGGAAAGCAGAAAATGTTAACACAGTATTACATTATTTTTAACTACTGAGTTATATCTATGTTGCCATTCTATTACTGTGTTATTACCACTGTTATGTGTTATTAGCTTGTTTTAAGTAATTGTTATAACTTTGTTTTAAGTCATTTTAATCTTATTTGTTATCAAGTATGGTCGTGTGTTATTACGGTGGTCTAAGCATGATAATGTGCTATTAAAGCGTTTAAGCATACTGGCATGTTATAATGGTACTTTAAGTATGTTGACACATTATTACTTTGTAATAAACCTTCTTATGTGTAATTACTATGTTATTATGTAATTAATTTGTTATAAGCACATATGTATTTTCTGTGTGAAAAGCATGCTGATGCACGATTGCAACGTTAAAAGCATGTTATTACTGTGTTATAAGTTTTTCATGTGTAAATACTGTTATAAGCATGCTGATGCATTATTACAATGTTGTGTTCTATGTGCAATTACTATGTTATAAGTGCATGATGCATTATTACAGTGTTATAACTGGTTCAATGTGTAATTTCTGTTATAAGCATTATTTTCTGTTAATACAATCTTATAAGCATTTTACTACTGTTTTCTAAGTACACATAGCATTGCACGTTGCATCATTACATTGCTATTACATTGTTAATGCATTTTTACAGTGAGCAATCACTGTTATAAGTGCTCTTAAATAGAATAAATGGCATTAGTTATAAGCTAAACAAGTTAAAAGCATGGATATAAGCGTGTGATTATGTTACTACTTTGTTATAAATTGGGTTTCAATGTGTTATTACTCTGTTTTAAGAATGATGGTGTATTATTACATTGTGATAAGCATGCTGGTGTGTTATTACATTATTATAAGCATTTCAACATGTTATTACTGTGTTATAAGCACATGATGTGTTAATACAGTGTTGCATGATAATACATGTAAGCATGATTGTGTATTATTACAACATTATAAGCTTGTTACTACTGTTTTCTAAGCACACAAATGCATTATTATTGTGTTATAAAATGTAACAGGTTATTACTTTGTCTTAAGTGTAAATACGGCGTTATTAACACACTGATGCATTATTACAGTGTTATAATTATGCTGATGCATAATTATTATGTTCAAAACAAATACATGTAATTACTGTTTTATGAGCAGTCTTTTATTTAATTACTGTTATAAGTTATAAGTGCTTTTACAGTGTTGGTGTACATTTCTGTGTTATAAGCACTCTTACATGTAATTACTGTTGCATGTCAATGTTTTATTACTGTGTTATGAGAGCTTTAATGTTATTATTGTGTTTTAATCAAACTGTGATGTTACTACAGCATTATAAACAGTTAAATTAATGTGCAGTTATATGATAAGAAGAACCTTCACTTAGGGTTTAGCAATATACAATGTTAAATGTTAGATTATGATTATGCATGATAATCTGTAACCCCAGGTAAAGTATAAGCAGTATGAAACATGAAACAAGATTCTGTTTACTCCAGGTTAAGAATGACCCAGGGTTAACTATGTCAAGTGTAAAAAGCCCTACTAGCAATAATTTAGTTCGTCATATTTTATGAAAGCAGGGTTGTACATATGATCCCAAGTTCACTGAGTGGGTGCATTATGATATTGGGCTGCTTCTTTTCAAACAGTTCTGGGCTATTGCATATTATTGAAGGAAACTTAAATGGACATATTATAGGAAAATTGAATCTGAACAGCAAAGAAACTAAACCTGGGGAGAAGAGAGATATTTCAACAACAAACCCATACATACAGCTAAAATACTGGAAGTCTTGAGGACTGATTTCCAAAAAGGAATGTGAAGGTCCTTGCATGGTCTAAGGAATCTCCTGATTTTAGATGATTTGGCACAATCACATTTCTGGAAAAAAAAATAATAATAACTAAAACTTACTCATTTACCACAGACCTCTAACAGCTTAGCTTTGCAACAAAGTATGAATGTTGCTAATTTATGGTGACTGAATGGCTCTTCCCCTATTATTTTTGTAACATATTTTTGTTTATTCTTATTAATACATACTTTTTATTCATATTTGTAAATTCAAAGTAAAAAGATGTGTAAAGGTGAACTGGAATATTGCACTGTAAGTATATTAAATGCAAAAATCAATATTGTCTGAAACATTGCTTATTTTCCCTCGCTATAAAAAAACTTCATGTGTATCATGAAGTGTGTGTAAATCAGCAAGTAGAAAAATACTGTTGGGCATGACCACAAACTCTTATAATGTCCAAATTCTCTTTGTAATTGCATTTGTGACATTCTCAACAACAAGACATTATAAGACATTTTGACAAAGCTATTTCTAGGCTATGCTTCACATGAAGTACACAGCCCTGAAGCATTTGGTGCTAAAGATTCACCTTTAGAAACAACTAGAGCATTTCTTTAGGATCTGCTGCCTTTAATTTCTAAGCACAAATACCTTTGAGTCAACAACCAGGTTCAGAAACATGAAAATATGGACACTGAGGACAAATGACCAGCCTACTAACAACAAATTTTAAAATATTGCTAGTACACATTCTTACACATGCACTGCCACTTTATTTATAACTTTAATTACGGCTCTTGTACATTTTTCACATATACACCATAAAACTGCTCGGCACACATTTTTTAACCTGCCAACCTATATTTTTTTTCATACAGATAATCTGCATGGAAATGTCAAACTGTAAATAACCTGAAGAGTTATGTATATGTATATTTACTCTTTCTTATTTGTGAGATTTTGTGAGTTTATTTTGCACTGTACATCTTGTTCTGCTCTAGTCCTAGTCCTCACTGTTGTTGTTCTTGTGTTGTAAGTGTACTGTACTCTACAAACTTTATGCAAAAGTAACTCTCACATTGAACTGAGTGGCATGGGAAGTACTTGTCAGTGAGCTCCCCAATAAAGAGTCTTGGATAGCAGTGGATAAAGTAAGGAGGAGACTGGGTGGTGGAAGGTGCAGAAGCCTTGTCACATGGAAGCAGGGATGTCAAATGATAGGAAGGGAAATGATCATGTGGAAACTGGAAATACTATAAAGTGCAGATACAGATGTTGCTTATTTGTGAAAATTAGCATGTGTTAAACTGGCTTGTTTTACTTGTGATGAAAAAGACAGCTGGTCACGACTGTGCACCCTGTTATGTCCAGAGTGTCTTTGTAATTACATTCTAAAGAACAAGGTTTTAAAAGACAGTTAAATACACATCCCAGACTGCAAATGCAAAACACCAGAAAATCCAAATATGTGTAACAATGTACCAATTAGACTAAAGTAATGCAATTGTAAAGGTCCTCTGGGCCATGCAGAAAGAAACAAAAATCTCCAACAACAACGTATTTATGCACAAGCAGTGCACTGTATTGCATTTTAAACACTATGGTGCTGTGACAGTAGGAGAGATGCAGATTCACTCCAGTCCTATGATGTTTCAAAAACATATCCTGAGTTGCATACATTATTTTTGGGGCCCTCCACCAAAAACAGATCAATACCATAGTAACATATTCAAACAATTAATCTACTGCCATCAATCCATCATGATATTAAACTTTTTTTCAGTTTCTCTGTAAGGAAGGAGAAGGTCTGAGAAACAAAGCAAAGAAAGACAAGAAAGCACAAAAAAGAGAAAGACAAATAACCCATAATTAGGAGTCTTTGTTAATAATAGAATTTACACCAAAATTACACATTAACAAGTATCTCTACTTTATGTACTTCTGACTCTATAGTTATAAATGTACCAATACCTCAGCAACATCTATGGTATCTTTTTTATGATATTTGAGGTTTGCCTTTTAATAAACGATTCATAGCCATTCACACTTCACTTGAAAGGACATGCAATGAAATTAAGAACAGACTGTAAGGACTGGCCGAGGCAGAAGCTTGAGAATCCATGTGCAAATCTTTATGAACCAAAAATGCTAAACAAAGATGGAATCGGAAAAGCGGAAGAAAATGGTCAAAAACTGGCAAAATTAAACACGTGTAAGGCAAACGAAACCCCCGTGACCGCAAGTTTTTTCTTTGTTGAAAAGAAGGATGGGGGATTATGCCCATGCATTTTCCATGCACCCCTATCCACTCCCTCTGGTACCGGCAACTCTGGAACAACTCCGCGAGGCTCACTACTTCACGAAATTGGACTTGCATAGTGCCTACAACCTGGTGAGAAATCGGGAGTGGGATGAGTGGAAAACAGCCTTCAATACAACAAGGGGTCATTTCGAGTACTTAGTCATCCCCTTTGGGCTTACCAATGCTCCTGCAGTGTTTCAGGCCTTCATCAATGATGTGTTCAAGGACTTGATGGATAAGTGTGTGATTGCCTATATTGATGACATACTGATTTACTCCCCCTCATACCAGGACCACGTGCAACATTTTCGCACCTTTCTCACTTGCCTACTGCAACACCAACTGTACGTCAATTGGTAAAATCGGCGATTTATACGGAATTATAGCATCGTCGCAAGCCCTCTCACCTCCCTTCTGAGAGGGAAGCCCAAAAGACTGTCCTGGGCCAAACAGGCTAGATCTGCAGCTCAAGCAGAAGTTCACGACCGCACCCATTCTCTGCTATCTGGACCCGGGACTCCCCTTCGTGGTGAAGGTGGACACCTCCAGATGTGGAATAGGGGCAGTCCTATCTCAGCACCATGGGGACCCTGAGAAGATGCACCCATGCACTTATTTCTCCAGGAAATTCACACCGGCAGAGGCGAATTATGAGGTGGGGAATCAAGAGCTACTTTCTAATAAGGCGGCACTGGAGGAATGGCGACACTGGTTAGAGGGAGCCCAGCACCCTTTTGTTGTCCTAACGGACCACTGTAATCTGGAATACTTGTGCAATGCAAAAAGACTAAACCCCCACCAAGCCCGCTGGGCATTGTTTTTTACCTGTTTCCAGTTTTCCATAACCTATTGCCCTGGCACCAAGAACAGGAAAGTGGATGCCCTGTCCCGCCGTCATGACCCCTTATGCTCTCCCATGCAACCTGAACCCATTCTTCCCTCCTCTATCATCCTAGCCCCCATTCAATGGGACTTAATGGAAGGCATTCGAAGAGCCCATGCCAGATCATGAGCCTCCCCCGTCAGCCTGCCCACCGTCCAGTGTCTATGTGCCCTTGTCACTTTGTCCATGCGTCATACAGTGGGTTCATGAGACCCCCAGCTCAGGCCAAACTGGCATCCGCCAAACCATTGCACTGCTACGGAATACGTTCTGGTGGCCCTCTCTGGCCTAGGACATAAACACCTGGGGATCAATGTGAGCTTGAGCTCGGGCTACCACCCTCAGTCAAACAGACAGACGGAACAACTAAACCAAGAGCTCAGGAGGTACCTCAGGGTGTACTGTAGTCGAGAACAGCACTGGTAGAGTGAGTTTCTGCCATGGGCCAAGTACGCCCAAAACTCACTCATTTACTCTTCCACTGGACTAATACCCTTTCAGTGCACCTTGGGGTTCCAACCACTGTTATTCCCGTGGTCTGGAGAGCTCTCAGATGTCCCCGCTGTAGATGATTGAGCCCGTCATAGCCAAGAGGTATGGGATAGAGCACATGTCCAACTTCAAAGGGCCATCAGATGCCAAAGACTTCAGGCCAATTGTCGCAGCATGTTTGCAATACCACAACATGAAGTATTGTTCCCAGAACGTACCAAGCCATGTGTGGATTGTATCGCTACTTGGATTTACTGTGTATGGACTTTGTTTTGTGTTTACCGGTTTTCGAGTTTTGGTTTGTGAGTTTCGGTTTTGTTTGCCTTACCCGTATTTGATTTTGCCGGTTTTTGACCCTTTTCTTCTGCTTTTCCGATTCCGTCTTTGTTTAGTGTTTTTGGTTAATAAAGATTTCCACATGGATTCTCAAGGAAGGGAGCTATCATCCGGGCCTACGAGGAGGAGGAGATCGGGATGTGTCCGTCCAGCTCCTTCATTTATGCCAAGGGACGGACTCGGCCGCGGATTGACTCGGGAGCGGCCGTCAACCTAATTGATCAACATCTTGTGGAGAAACTTTATGTCATCTCCTCCCCTAAGAACCCTATTATCCTCGGCTTTCCCTGGGTACAGTACCATAACCCCCATGTGTCCTGGAAACTGGGGGAATTAGTGTGCTGGTCACCGCAATGCATAAAGAATTGTCTCCAGGACCCCATTTCACGTCTCTGCCTCCCTGGGAGCTGCGAGCATTCCCAGGGAATACAACGACCTCAAGGAGGTATTCAGTAAGCAGAAGGCCACGTGCCTCCCCCTCCCCAAGAACACGCTGCTTAAGAACACGCTACTTAAGATGGCGAAATCCCGGAAGTGTTCTTCGTGGGTGCGTTAGAATTCGGGCGAGGGCTCCCTCTGTTGGCCTGATGCCAAGTTCGATGTTACACAGATATGGTATATTAAGTCTTATCTGTCAACAACATAAAAGTGATTTGTTTGCTAGCAGCTTCAGTTGTCAGTGTATTTTATAATTAATTAACCAATTTCAAATGGTTTCAAGCACTATGAAATATGGCTGTGGGCCTATATAGATTTTCTGTGACTTTCAAAAACATCTATTTTGGCTCTCTTTTAGGCCTGCATTCTGCATCTCCTTTTTATGCCTGTTTATATTGTCAGATTTCAGCAGTCTTTTAAAGATTACTGCCTGTCACACTGTACAAAATGATCCCATTAAAATCTTGGCCAAAATCTACAGAAGATTGTGTGATAACATCTTGCTTAACATGATGATTTTCATGTCACATTACACCATGAAGATCCACTAATGATAGACATGAGATTAAAGGAAATGTCTGTGCTCTGCTTATGTCATCAATCAGCCTGATAGAATAGTGCAGAAAATGGAGTTAAATAATCAGAAATATTTTTCAAAGTGTGCTAAAAGAAATAAGTATATTAACATGTTTTGTTTACATTTTGCCATTGTTACTATCATACTTGTAACTGTTCCATGAGTTTTGCATAATCCTGTGCCTAATAAGAGCCTTCTGACAGTGCCAATACTTTTACATCAGCTGACATTGGTTATTATGGCACTAAAATTGTCACCAGTGAGCACATTTCAATATTCCATCGAAGATTCAATCTTGCTTCACCACAAAACTGTTCTTTTACAATGTGTGGATTTTGCTGTGCCAGCAAAATTGGATTGAAAATTGTAAAACCAGCTTTAGTCCTGCATCTCCAAAAAGACATCATTATTTGTAATATGGACATCAGGACACACACTAGACTAGACTAGAGGTTCAGAAGAGCGCATTTGTAAAGTTCTGTTATGTAGTTCTTAAAAAGGAATGTTCATATCATATGTGGATTATACACTTTTCTAACTTCTAAGCTCTAGAAGCAACCTTCTGAAAGCAAATATGCCTTAGCATGACTACATTTGAGGGTAAGTATAAAATTATGTCAAATTGTTCTCTTAAAGTAGGAAGACAATAAAATCCAGTCTCAGAGAAGATGTGCGAAATTTCTGATGATATCATTTTTGAAGCAGCTCTCACAATTAGATACAACAAATTGAGCAAGAAGCTACGGACCATTAACCCAGAGCATGACAGCTGACAGAGAATGGACATTACCAATTATGATAAATAGATTAGGCTTGACGTATTTCTTTAGTTCCTTGATACAACCTTTACTAGTCCTTCTACATGATGCAATCTCTATGTCTCTGCATACAGAAATAGACTATGTAGCATTATGTGTAATTTATTGTTTAATATTTATAAAGTATATTTTGGACTGGGAGAGGAAACCACAGTGCTCGAAGGAAACCTCTGAAACATGGAAATGGAAATTGTTTATATCTTTTTCTGAAATAGAACTAAATGAAGAAAATAAAAAATATACTAGAAAATATTGTGGGTAGGTATAAATAATAATTACAATTATTATCTGCATGTGCAGTACTTGCACGTGCACATTTCTATTGTAAAAAAATAGAAATAGAAAGAAGTTAGGTCAGTTTAGGCCACACCCACATCAGGTTTAAATCTTAATATAGATATGAATATTAAAAACTATATATACAGATAATACAATTCCATTACAGCTGTAATTACATTACACCTGTGCAAATGAGTATAAATTGATTTGGCACCTAAACATGATTCTGGAAATGTAGTACATAACCGATATACTGATACTAATTATCACCTTAGTGATAGCATGTCCTTTGAAAGAAAAGAAAACACATCAGTGCAATATTAGTGGTGTTAAAAGTTAAATCGTCAACAATATACCAGGTAGCAGACAAGGTAGAAAGAGCATCAACATGATGAAAGATTTCCAGTTACGTGAATACAGGTAAGTGTGATTTTCAATAGTGTGTGGATTTTTCAGTAGTGTGTGCAATTTACTCATGAGATTTGGGGAAACCCACAGAAACACAGACTTAGTTTTAGCGCTATGAATGGGTAGAGCAAAATTGATGAATAACTAAAAAAGTGTTTAAGGTAGAAGAGAAGAGCAGGAGGAATTGTATACCAGGCATTGGAAGGGAGGTGTGACCAGTAGCTGTGAACATAATGAAAAAACTGTATGAGAAAATGCATGGCTCTCAGGCGAATAACTGCTGGTGGGTCCCACTGAAATATTATACAGAAGCGAAATTAAACATAGACTGCAGCTGTGAATACAGACATCTTAGATATCCACTCTCCCTCCCTCCCTAGGTTCCCAATACCCCCACACACTCCCAACACCACTAAAAGCAACAGCGCAGAGAAGACTTACAGCTAGGCAATGGAGCGCCAGGAATTTGGACAGAATCAAGTTTGAGGTGCGCAAGGCTTAATATAAGCTGATCTGTAACCAAAGCACAACCACACTTCGCTTCTACTGTCCATGTGATCTGCCAACACTCAGAGACTGCATAATTTTTAGTGTTTTCTTTTTCCCCAAATATTCTATTCTCATACACTAAAAGGGACATGAATTAGTTGCAGAAGTCATGATGTCTTTAGGAAGTGACTTAGGTACATTTCACTCTTAACATTCTTACACATATAATATGTAAACAAGCAGTAGTCTTGGAGAACAGCATTCTTTGCCACCAAAAGCAGGTAATAGGAATGCCATGAAGTCATTTAAAAGCAAAACCTCTGAACTTACAAAATTATTTATTAGTATTAATGACAGATATGGAATATTTACATTTCTTCTGCACATATTTTATACACATTAATGATGTGAATAATCACCCTCATGACATGCCACTGGATGATCTGCTAAACTGTTATGTTACAGACTTAGATTTCATTTCTATTTATAAAGACTCATGATGCTTCATATCAGCTTATTTGGAAATGAGAATTTAATATAGCATGGAATCAAGATAACGCAATTTGGATTAGCAGTCAGAAATAATTGAAATCTTTGCTATTTAGAGGGTTATGAAAGCATATTCTATGCTTCAGACAATATAAAAAAACATATTCATGCTATCAGTCTTGGATTCTGAATAATTTCTGAAAGATGTTAGTCCCTAGTTTGATTCTGATATTGGGTTACTGTATGCGTGATGCTTTGCACATTCACCCTATGTTCATGCAGATTTCTCTGGTTTCTTCCCACCTCCCAAAACTTGTAAGAGGGAGGATTGGCGACTCTAAATTGCACCTAGGTGTGAATGTGTGTGCATGGCACCTTGTGACCGACTGGTATCCAACCCAGGGTGAATTCCTGCCTCAACACTATTTTGCGGATAGGCTATGGGTTCAATGCAACCCTGGATGAATGAACAAATAAATGAATAAATGAATGAATGGCATGCAGGCTATACAGACTTGTAAAAGTTTGGTTTGGACAAATCCACCAACAACAAAAACAAGGCAATAGGACATAAGCAACAGCAATAACAACAATAACAAGTCAATAGGAAAGAAACTTCTGAGGCATTCCTGGGAAATAATCTAAAAGGTAAAACAGGTGACAGTTGGCAATATTGGTCTGCCACTATCTGCAGAAACCAGAGTTGACCCTGAAGCAACTGTCAAATAATTGTGACATTTAAGTGGATTTTTTTTATTTTTTTCAAAAGGAAGCAGATTTACTGCATATTTACTGCTGATTTACTAAATACAACATGCAAACACAGTAACTATGGGATGACCTTGCATTAGATAGATAGATAGATAGATAGATAGATAGATAGATAGATAGATAGATAGATAGATAGATAGATAGATAGATACATAGATACATAGATAGATACATAGATACATAGATACATACAACTTTATTAACAAAAATCTCTAAACTAAACTAAAATTTATTTATTAAAACTCCTGCAGTAAATGAAAGTTATATGGAACAAGAAATCTGTACTTTTACACTTTTAAATATTCAGATGTTTTATTTGGAACACCTAATCATTCATGCAGTCAGACTGCAACACAATGACTGACATAAAACCATGCAGAAAGAGGTCAAGAGTTTCAGTTGATGTGGAACTATCAGAATGAGGAAGAATGCAATCTTCGACTTCAACTGTGGCATGGTTGTTGGTGCCTGGCAGACTGGCTGGGGTATTTCAGAAATTGCTGATCTCCTGGGATTTTCATACATAATGTTCTCTCACTTTCCAGAGAATGGTGCGACAAAGAAAAAGAGTATCCAGTATGTGGAAATGCTTTGCTGAGGAGAGAGGCCTTAATAGAGTGCACAACACATAAAGCCTTAAGGCAGATGGGCTAAAATAGCTGAAGACCACACAGAAGCTGGACAGCTGACAGTTAACCTTCTGGGGTCTGAGCTGTAAACTGACGAATTTTTGCAGCCATTTGTGTACACTTGTGTAAATCCTGAACCACGGTAAGAGACTGTGCTGTTGGAATAGCTGTTCTGTCAATGTTATAAATCAGGCTGAGTGAAGTGTTACTGACCTTTTTGAGAGTACTTGTTTGACCAGTAAATTATGCTTGTCAAAGGTCTAAGGTTTATGTGCATTTATGACCCTTATACAACAAGACATTTTAAAAATAGTGTAGAAACAAGCCATTATATTTACAGCATAGCAAAAAAAATAATTTTGTCAAACACTTATCTCAGGCCTGCCCAACAACCAGGAGTGTGTTTCCCAAAAGTTGCTTAAATATGTTGATAAGTTAAGCTGTTTTATTCATGATGTTCATACTTTAGATGGTAAGCAGTAGTTTTGAAGTGCACTTAACCTACTCTGTAAACATGCCCACTATGGAAACTAAGAAATGCAGAAAAACTGCTCTGTAACATGTTTTTCAGCATAGAAAGCATTGTAGACCATCACAAAAGTATTATTTCCTGAGCAGGGTTTACGGAAAGACTTTGCATAAAGAAATATAGTGCCAGGCGGAATATAGGAATATAGGATTAGGATATAGGAAGCAAGCAAGAGAGAGGGAACATGTTCATGACAATAATGTGTCAGGTGTTAATACTTTTACATTACTGTGATGTATGGTGTATGTGACAAACTGCATCTACCTTTCAGTAACCTTTCTGCAGCCAGTTATTTAATGAGGCCACACAAATAGCTTCAGATTTACATTCTGTTCTGAACTCTGTTCAGAGAGAATATTGTTGGAATAGCTGCCGTGTCAGTGCTGTAAATCAGGGTGAGGGAGAAGTGGCTGACCTTTCATCTGTGAGTACTTGTTTGACTGACAAATTCTGTTAACGTCTGAGATTTCTGTGCATTTCTGAGCCCTATCCAATTGCACATGTATTAATTAAGACGAAGTGGCTAAAGTAAATCGGACATGCTCAATAAGAATATGAATGAAACATGCAGAATTTCAAATTGTTTATAATTGTTCTTAGTTTACATTGATCCTCCTTATGGAATGTAAAAGACTAATAATAAACACCAATAATTTCATCTCAACCTGTTTTGTGCTATCCTTCATCCATTTCTCTTTCAAATTTCACTGTAATATAGTATGTTCTCTGGGTAAACAATATTATGCGTATTTTTTCTTATAGAGCATGTTTGATTTAGTTTACACCTACACGTTAACTAGCAAACATGTACTAACATGTACTTCAGGTCATTAATCACCAAGGCTCTCTCTCCCTTAGTGAGTGATTAGAACATGCCTTAACCCATCATTAATTCATATTTAGATATTAATTCAGCTAATTGTGCGTGATTATTCATGTATTTTATGGTATAGTGTTACATTTCTTGTATTGCACACTTAACTTATAACTCAGTCATGTTAAATTCAGAAGTATGTCAACAAGTTATTTTAAAGCCTGTCATTAGCTTTAGTGTTCCTTAAAAGCTAGCTCCATATGTCTGCTGCATTATCTGCAATAACCTCCACCGTCATACAATAATCTTTCCCTAGAATGTTCTCGACAAGTTGGTGCATGTGCCAATGAAGACTTGGAACATACCCAACTTTTTGAGCCAAAATTCCAATCTGCCACCCAAGCGTGGTGTGTCAACATTGGCATTCACATGTAGTCATTAGATGCTTAAGCTCCAGTTACGTAGCATGGTTATTTTTGGCTACTTGATGCAATCCAACATCAGTGTATAAGGAAAACCAAACAAAAATTAAATGTGAATTAAGAGGAAGCCAGCTAAATTAGCAGGATTGGCAATAAACAGTGCATGGTATGTCAAGAAAAACCAGTAAACCATGATAGCAATGTGTTAGTCACAAGGCTGCTAGGTAGCTAGTTGGGGGGAAACATGCAATCATATGCTATGAAAATCTTAAAATAAAAAAATATCTATGAAATTGAAGATGTATGTATACAGCTGTATATATACATCTTTATGTCAGCAGATTCATAGGAGAAAATAATTACATGATTTACTGGTTGACGCCAAGTTTCAAAATGAAACATCCTGAACTGCAACGCAAAAATGCAGCCCTCAGACCTGCTTTTAAAGCCTACATACTTTTTCTAAAGCTAGCACAACATGGCTTAACAATGGCAACCCTGTGAATGCTGTGTTTTCCCACTCAGAGTGCATGTTTTTAGACTTTGTGTGTTCATACATACTGTATACAATAAATTAGTAAGTAGGTGAGTAGGGGGTAGTAAAATAAAAACTGCAATATAATAAACTTAATAAGCCATATTCTTTTGACAACCAAAAATGAATATTTTGTTGATCCAGACTGCTATAAACATGGAAATGGTGTGTGGAGTCCAGTGCAGAACATTTGTTGCAGGACGAAATGTATATATTTGTGGTGAACATATATAAATAAGCTATGGAACTGAACCTAATCAGCAACTGGATGACAGCATAAGCTACATAAACCAGTGTACATTTAGAAAATGAAAATACATAAACACAGAATAAGTATGGATGCCTATAAGCCTAGATCTATAATGTGGTCATAAATGGTAAATGAATTTGATGCACCTGATATTTAAATGGAAATATGTGCAGTTTTTTTACTTTCATTATTTTTTTTCTTTTTTAAATAGATACACAATAGACTTGAGAATATGCAGGTATGAGCATGGGATTAAATAAGTGTATACAAAAATAGGGATGAGGATGAGGGACATAGCCATGTATTTCTACTAATAATACCACAACATTTTATAGTGTTTAAATTTAAGCATTAGGATTTAATTAAGAAAACTAAAATACAAACAAAATACACTTCACATTCAGCAGAGCAACCAGCAAGTACTGATACTAATGTTGTTGAGGGTTTTATGGGATAATGGGACTCCAATCTAGGAGATCAGTTCTACCAGTTCTTGGAGAGCAGTTTGTGCATAATGGAGATAGATAGATAGATTGATAGATAGATAGATAGATAGATAGATAGATAGATAGATAGATAGATAGATAGATAGATAGATAGATAGATAGATAGATAGATAGATAGATAGATAGATAGATAGATAGATAGATAGATAGATAGATAGATAGATAGATTGTAATTACTAACAAGATTTAACCACTGTATGGTGAACTGAATGATTGCATGAATATAAGATAAGATGAGATGAGATGAGATGACATGAGTACCTTTATTAATCCACTGTTGGGGAATTCAATTGAAACAAGCAGCACAAAGTAAGAAAAGTTACATCGAAGACAATGTATAAATCAAAAATATAGTAAAATAATAAAAAAGTATATTCTAAAAATAATAAAAAATAATAGAAACCATAAAATAAGTCAGTGTGTATGTACATATACTAAAACTTTGCATACTTCTGTAATATCTGTGAAATGAAAGATAACCAATATAATAAGCATATGTGTAGTAGCAAATGTAAATCTCATGTCTTAAGTAAAGTTTCAAGTGCTCTGGAGCATACAGTACAAGAGAGAATGACTGGGACAATATGACCCTCATTACAATAGACAGCAGACAACCTTGGTGATGCTATGTGATTTGAGAACTGCATCGTTTAATTTACTACCAGGACAACCAGCTGCATTCTCCTGCTACACATTGCCAGATATAAATGGAAACCTGCAAACTTGTAAGCAAAGAGCATGCCTTTGGAAATAGAAACCATGAACACTGCAAAGGCATTCCTGTGAACTTATTTTTAACATCAATTAAATGTTAATATCTGGCTTATTTAGTCAGTGCATCTATCTATCTCTCTATCTCTCTATCTCTCTCTATCTATCTATCTATCTATCTATCTATCTATCTATCTATCTATCTATCTATCTATCTATCTATCTACATTTACATTTACATTTCTGGCATTTGGCAGACGCTCTTATCCATAGCGACATACAAAAGTGCTTTAGTTCTCAGTCAATGAATACATTAACACTGGTTCAATAGGACACAAACTTGGGATACTTAGCCTAAACTGACTTGGATTTTATCTATCTATCTATCTATCTATCTATCTATCTATCTATCTATCTATCTATCTATCTATCTATCTATCTATCTATCTATCTTTTAAAATGTATAAATTATATTTCAGGTTAAATTAAATGTCTTTTGCAACACTAGTGGTTCCCTGACCTTAAGAAATGAGAAGAAATAATAAATAAATACAGATCTGCAGTCAAAAATAGAGGAATCTTGATTAGATTATTCATGAAAACAATGTGTACAGCCTTAAGTGAAGTACAAAACACAGGAAATACAGGAAGTATGTATTCAAAACTTTACACAAATATTATACAAATTACAATTAGATATTTACTACCAGTAAGGCAAATTGAAGCTTTTGATTGCATAATTCAAGGGAAATACAGCAAAAGATCTTCACTGTCCACATGATGAAAGTAAATATTTATGGAATTTGTAAAACTCACTGCTGCACAATATTGCCCAGTCATTCCACTTCCAGCTAAGGGCTGTGACCTTAGTCAATAGCACAGTGTGACAATTTATAATAAAAATCATGCAAAATCATTGACCTTTGACCAGAAGGATTAGCCAAATCTTCTCTCTGACTGAAGGTCAGGGTTATTATAAGTGCCAGGATATCCATCTCAGGTCATGTAAATGTCATCTCTTTTGGCTATGTTCAATTTTATTTTAATAATGCAAATATGACACATATTGTTATCCTTACTGGGAATCTAACAGGTATACCTGTTCCACAATATATACAACCTACAGAACTGCGCAAAAATTATACCCATCTGTTTTATTTTTATCTTGCATGTTTATTTTATGATTGCTGCATTATTGAGTTTCAAACATTACTTTAAAAAATGAGAATTTAGGGAATATAATATTTCAGGAAAACGTTTGTATGCTAGTAAAAAACATAACCTTATGTACTAGACCACTTTTCAGACAAAAAGGCAGTCAAGCATTATCTGCTAAAACAGAAGCAGGTAAAACAGTCTACAGAGGAACTATGGCAGATTTTCCAAGATGCTTTGAGAAACTTACCAGCCAATTTCCTCCTAAAACTACACAAACAACTGATGACTTTAAAACGCTGAAAGTTGTCACACCAAATATTCGCTTTGTTCAGTTTACATCTGTTAATGCTCTTTATAGTTGTTTATTTTATTTATAGTTTTAGTATAATTTTTGAAGACATCTTTACTTTACAACATTTTATAAGACTTTTGCACAGTAATGTATATATAAAGTATGTTTCATAATCAGATTTCAGTGTGATGGGTTTCAGTGAAAGATATCCACTGTTTTGTTTTTCTTCTTTTACTCTTGAAATATTTTTTATCTATTTCATCTCATTTACATCAGAAAATGAAACCTTCATAAATGAGTAAGTAGCCAGAGCAAGTACAGCAAGGTTATTATTCTCAAAGCGGTTTTTGCCCTAAACTTGGCTTAGCTCGGGAAAAAAATTTTTTATGTATTATAACATATTGGATTAAATGTACACACTGCAGCATTACTTTGCACAGCAGTTTAATTAACCTTTATGTGTATCTCTTTGTGGCAGTGTGATGGTGAGCAGGATCTTTTAAACTAAATTTGTTTAGTATTACGATGTGTCAACCTCGAGGGGGCTGATAAAATGCTGCACTGGGCAGGATCCACACTCACACCCCTTTACTCACTCAGACAGTCATTTCTCTAACTTTTACATCCACCTACAAAGAAAGAAGACATTTGTTGTCAAGTCAAGGTTGAGTACAGGGGACATCCTTCTCTCTCTCTCTCTCACACACACACACACACACACACCTCAAAGAATTTATTACCTACACAACTCTGAGGCACAGAAATATCAGAGGAGCATAGAGCATTGCATTGTGAAGCTGCAAGTACATCACACAGGACTGAGAGCAGGTAGGTTGTTTCCTTTATCCTTTCATTGGTAGATTAGTGAAAGTTATGATTAAGAAGGAAACAGAACAAAGATAGTTAACCTAATTATGTGTGGTTCTAGGCTTTTTAAGAAAAGATGGATAGTTTAAGAAAAGAGAGAGAGAGAGAGAGAGAGAGAGAGAGAGAGAGAGAAGAGAGAGAGAGAGAGAGAGAGAGAGAGAGTGCAGTTGGATCAGCATTATTTTCTGTAATGCTCTTTTTGGATGTATATCTGCAGTCTATATGAATGTACACACTGGGAACTGTTTACAGTCCAAGGCAGAGGTGAACTGTTGGCAACTGTTGACCTTTAGTGTGGTGTTGAAGTGAAGACAGTATTCTTATGCTTCAATTGCTTTACCCATAGTTATGAGCATTTTATGAATGCTATTACATCGCCACTAACTGCCCAATATATGTCTGAGGCATTCTGTAGAGCTCAGTGTGCTTGTTTAAGCAGATTGTGCTAGTCGTAGTTGATCTGCAGTCACACATAAAATCATTTAAGTTGTGTCCAGTAAGCTCATGTTCTCAGTTCATGTTTCGCGCTGTGGAATCTGAGAGCTAGTCAGCTGGTATGAAGTCACAGAAGAGAGTCATGGGATGACAGCTAACTATAGTTGAGCGCAAAAGATCAAACTGTATCACAGGACATGTTATGGTAAAGGGGTAGACAGGGGAAGGGGTCTGAAATGCCTATGTCATGTATTATGCAATTTGATATGCTGCCAGGTATCATATTTAGTTACATGTGTAAGTCCATGAGAAACAGAACACCCACATGAGGAAATATGTTTTACAGCTCAAAAATGATCTTATGAATTTACTAATATAATTCATACTAGTATAATGAAAAAACTACATTAAAAGGCATATAATGAAATAAAAAGTACATTTTATGAAACAAGATATGCATATGAAAATGAAAGATATGCTTACTAAATGCATTAGAAGCAATAAAAAAAAATCATTTATGTAAATTTCTAGTTGCTACTATTATGTTATTATATATTTCAATTCTAAAGATGTGAAGTTGTACATAGCCTGGATAAACACAAACCAATTGTTATGGAACCTGCATAAGCATAATAAATACTATTCAAAATATTTTTGCCATTAAACTGAATTGTTTGATTGATGCTATAGCCTATGTTATAGCCTAATTTTATAAGTGCATTGTGTTTTTATATATCCACTTCACATTTACATACAGAATGCCTTTTGACTTTGGTACTTATAAATATGAACAAAAACTATGTATTCATAAGCACAAACACAAACAAAGATAAATATACATTAAAAAAACAGAAATAAAAAAGAGAAATAAATATATTAGCAAGAAAAAATATTTTAAGCTTTGCATATAAATTTTGCCTAAAGGGTTCAAATTGTGCCTGGTGTAATAATAAAAAATGCAATTAATTGGAAAGATTTCACACAGCAAATAGCAATAATGGTAATAAAGGTGATGGAGCTTCCTAAAGTTCTCAGGGACAATATTATTAAACAAACAGCAACAGAGCCATAGCCAAGACCTTAAAACATCTCTGTCAGTACAATATATGTAGGTGGAAAGCTCATGAAACCACTTACCTTCCCCAGACAAGTGTGCCACATAAGATTTCACAATGAACTGTCAGACTAACTAATGATAACTAAGGTAAGACAGATGCCATCAGTCACTTGAAAAGTGTTGCAGCATAACCTGAAACCACCAGGAACAACACTTACATAGAGAACAATAAGTAATGAACTACAACACAGTCATCTCTATTTCTACATGGCATGCAAAATTAAAACATGGATAGGAAGAATATGTGCTTCTAAATCATCTGACAAATCATTTGGAACTATATTCTCTAAATATAGTCAAATGAAACAAAAATAGAATTCTTTGGCACTAATTCAGTTGGTCATCAATAGTGAATCGAAGGTGACTGAAGCCCAAATTGGAATATAATGCTGAGAAAAGCAAACATCATATAACACTGGAAATCTTGAAGCTATAAATGCCAACAACAACTTTGCAAAAAAGTCCAAATGCATTATATGTGTAAATGTGAAGTGGAGATATTGACTGGAATTATATTTAAACTAAAAGTGTCTGAATACTTTGACTGTATGTTATGAGTTAGTTAGCTAACATTTACCGGCTAGCTTACCAATTGCCTTTGTACTGAGTTCTTGTCTCACAGAATGAGTATAAATAAACTGTGGTGTAGTGCGATCGGTTCTACAGTGAAGGAACAGACCCTAGAACAGAGCACACTCAAGCAGCAGCAGCTCTAGCAGGTTAGATTTCTGATAAAAAGAAAAAGAAGCTTCTTTCAGCTGAGATGTTTTCTCTTTCACATAGTACTCAGTGGCTATGACAGTCATAGTGAAGGTTTTAGTTTTCTAAGTAATAGTATGAAGATAAATAGTACATCTGTAAATCACATACCATTGCTACTTAGATAACCTGTTAAGTGTGTAGTTTGAGTGCAGACTTGAATTGTCCTTGAATATGTATTAACACACCATGTACAGTTGTCAGATTAGTCTGTGCAATGGAGAAGGATGTAGCACAACCTCTGTTGCAAAATGTTCTTCATGAAGTGGCTTACAATATCATTTTTCTTTGAAACTGAGTGAAATTCCTAAATCTTACATCCAACAGCTTTCTGTGAAAGAAAAAATTTATTAAACACTGGGTACATAGTATTACATGGGGAAACTAAATAAATATAAAATGACATACAAACAAATACACATCTTCTGCTAAAAAGACATTTTAACACTGCAGCAGTTCTCTTGTGTGAGATTGCAACATGCAACTGGGTTGGCTTTAGATACAAGAGGGATAAAAATAGATAGCTGAGGATTAAACTAATAATTAAAATGTATAGTTACATTCATTAATTTATTTGTTAGCAATTTAATAGAAATAAGCATATATTAAATATAAGCTATGTTAATACATGCAGTGATTTTAAGTCGTCAGTCACTGTTCTATGAAGTCTTCAGTAAGCGTTCCTACTACTGGTTGGCATAGTAATAATGTTAATAATAATTGGCAAAACTAGCATTCCAAGTCAGTTTTGAATCATGAATATTTTTGAAAGTTATTCTTTAAAATATTCTTGAGGGAGAGCGTTTTCTATGTAAAATTCACCCTTGTATATATGCATCATATCATAGAAAACGAAGGAGAAAAAGTGTGTGTTCTTTGCCACAGATCACATGCACTCTACTGTCTTTGCTCCCATATTTACATAAAGTTGTGAATTCATTCTAGTTATTAATAACGTTAATTGTAATATTAATAAAGAATATATATGTAATTAGTAGTCTTTTTTTGTTATCTAACCTGATGATCACATCAGAGGTTTGTTCAATGAAATACACAGAAGTTCTGTGGCATATAAAAGTTGTTACGAAATTAGTTTTTAGAGTTGTGTTTAATTCCAGAGTGCTGTATAACGTTTTATACCACAGGTGAAAATGTCAACAATATGTGTATTTCATTTGTATCATGTGTCATAGTTTATTTTAGAACTACTTTAGAAAACATGTCTGAACATAATAGCCTATAAGCTGGGTTAAGCTGCAAATATTTCCAAATATTATTACTTGACTATAAATATATTTGTGGGCCTTTTTGTTTCTGAAAAAATCTAATTGCTGAAAACATCTAATTGCTGAGGTCTGAAAAATAACAACACAAATAAATGAATAACTAATAGTCAAAGACCCTGAGGGTGTGCAATGATTATATTTAGCAAAACATTAAGGTCATTTGACTTAAGATGTTGACTCCTACAATACTTTTCTTAACCCATGGTAACAGCTGCGAAATGTGGCTCTGATTTCTCACCACAACAAAAACTACCCCTTTTCCTGCACACATCTTATAAGGGAGCCAGATGGAGAGCCCATAATAGCATAGTCTGTCTCATCGAGTCTTCCTCAATCAATAGCCAGCTAATTTGTTCAACATTAAAGATACATTATCCTCAAACTAAATGAATCTGGCATAAAAATAGATGAACTGATTACTTACTTCTTATGTAAAAGCAGATGATACTTGGTCAGGTGGTGCTGCTGAGATGTGATGTTGTATAAGCTGGAACAGTCCATACCCCTTACCCCTCCTCAGACAGCTCGGATTTCTGGCTGCTCTACTTGAAAGTGTCAAAGGACACTAGTTCATTTCATTTTCAGGCACCAGCATTAGCCAAGAAACATAAGCCATAGCCTTAAAAAAAACCATATAGAACATAAGCGATTATAAAATTATAAGTAAATTAAAAAGGATTGAAATAATATTTGAATGTCTTATTTAAATGCATAAATATATTTGTATATATTTACATATATAGGTTATTTCAAGATGAATACAGGTAACATGCATCATTATAAATGAGCACCAAAAGCAGTTTTTAGATTTCAGATATACAATAGCTGTTTAGCATTAGCAATTGCGTATGTACTTAATACTAATTTAAGTATATATGCAATTCTACATGCAGTTTAGGAAATTGTACTCACTCACAGTATTCTATTAGCCAAAAAAACAGATCTCTGCAACTTATATAAAACTCCAATGCTTATCTAAACAAACCATTACAGGGTTTCAAAGCAGAGCTGGCATGAACTTTTATTTTACACCAGAGATATGTATAGATATAATTTCAACATGAACAGAAGTATGCCTTGTGCAGCTTTTATGTCAGGACAGGAGTATGTATCAGAATGAGAAAGTTGAAGGATTTCCAGCAGAATGAGGTTCCAGTAATTGCCAAGTAAGAACCTACTATGTTCAAACTTACTATAAAGAAGATGTAAATTCTGAAAACGTATCATTGCATGCCAAGAGACATAGTGTCAGTGTCTGGTGGCAGGTTGTGTGTAGTGCAACATAATGTACTACACTGTCACATTCCATTACTCACACTGAATATCTGGCATGTCACTTCACCTCTGTGGGTAATACCATCTTCTTTTACGTTCTAGTTATATCTTTTGTGAATACATAGTCTAGGGGAGATTTCAGTTCTATTTACATTGAGGACGTTGTTATTCTTGTATTTTGTCCCGTGTGTATTTGGGGCAAAGTCAATAAAATGTAGTTTACTTGACATCTTCCATAACAAAATCTGAACTGCCTTCCTAGAGCTGCTGAATATGCATTTGGGTCTAAAAGTTTGAGACCACATTGAAAATCTTGGATTTTATTAATGTAATTGTTCAAAAATATGCATGTTTAATATTCAAGATTTAATATTCAAAGACCATAATTATAAGCAAATTTATGATATTGACCATATGAACTATTTTATGTAAAATGTCAGATGTTTTTATGCCTAATCTTTTCTTTTTAAGCATGTTTTCAGACAAGACTAAATTGGACTGAATCAAAATTGGATCATAAGGTTTTGCACACTCTCATTAACACAAAAATGAGACAATTGCAAAAAAATTGAATTAAATAAACATTTCAAAGATTATACTTTTCACTCAGATTGTTGTCAATAATTTTGTAATGAAAAGAGTTTAGAATATTAGAATATTATGCAAAATAGAAGAATTTTCACTACTGCTCTCAGACTTTTGGATGCCACTCTATACAACAAAAAAGCAGAATTTTAAAACTGAAACTAACAAACCTAAAGACACCTATAAAATCAATCAACCAACCAATAAAATCCCCCTCTCTCTCTCTCCCTCCCTCTCCCTCTCCTCCAGTGGCACTGAAATCTTGAGTTACAAAGACATTTAAAGATGTGGAAGAAATCAAAAATTACAGATCAAACAGCCACAGGGCAGGGTGGTAAGTACAACCATGCACTCTACAGTAGCACTATGCCCACTACAAATACACTTAAGCTTTTACACATCCCCTGCCAAAATGACAGACATCACAAATCAACTTTTATGTGTTTCATCTATCTATCTTTCTGAACTTGCCATGCAAGCTGTTAGCTTTTCAGCTAAAGCCGCCATCATCACAGTTCAACTCACCATTAAATTACCAAGAACGTCATAATTCCATCATGTCATCTTTAAACGACATCATTTTTAGAACCCCATTAAACTGTACTTATGTATAGTACATTTAGCAAAGCAGTTAGTAATTCAATTAGTAAATGTATAAGTAAAATTGAAAATTAAGTAGAAGGATCACCATAAATAACATAAACACAAATTTAGAAAGGTTTCGATACAGGCATCACAATATTTTAAAGGTTTAAAGGTTTAGAGACAGGCATAACAATATTTAATGTTCTGTATTGAGTTACAGCAAGTTGAAAGGTCAGTTGAAAGAATCTTACATGATGTCTGGGTTAACCAGAATGCAACACAAGGGTTTTTTTTTTCACTGACAGTAGTAAGACGTTTTTTTGTTTTGTTTTGTTTTGTTTGTTGGGTTTTTTTTTGGGGGGGTGCTTTTTGTTTCATCAGCTGACTCTTTAACTAACTTGCAACTGATCTGGAGCACAGTAATTATGTAAGGAATAAAATGAATACTTTAAAGGTGCTTTAAGGGAATAGTTCATAATTAAAGGCTCAAAGCTGCCTAAAATGGTTCTTCATGAGAATCCTTCATAACAAGAAGCACTCTATTGTAGGTTTTGATAGTGAACCATTAAGATTTCCCCCAGAAGAATAACCAAGGAACCCTTAAGGGTTCTGAATTTTATAAGAGTATAGAAACAATTATTCTTTCACCTTTGTTCTCCCTCAAAGTAAATAAGACAAAATAATTGCAGCTCATAGAGCTCATGTTACTATGAAATTATGAAATGTAAATGAATCTTTTCTGCTTCCAATGCCGAAAGACTTTTTCCATTGTAAAATAAATTGACAAAAATTATGTGACCATCACACATTATCCTGTGAAATCAGAAACTGTAATTTATTCTGCAGCTCAACTATGGCTTGAGCTGCTGCTATTTAAAAAAAAACAATAAAAATCTTCTGACCAATCAGATTTGGGACTTCTGCAGTGCTGTAGTATAATTAGCAGTAAAGAGAAGAATAAGGTCCTTGTATTTTTTTCCAAACCACTGATTGCAATAATTGACTACAACAAATCATAGCAACCTAGGCTACTTGATGTCCAGCTCCTAACACATGGCCTTACTAATTTTTGCTAATATACAGCATTAAATGACATATAACAGAATCTACACTATGCTTATTTCCTGTGCATTTTGGCAAAACCCCTTGCACATTCAATCCTGAATCCACGATTGGATATTCTGGAGTTTTGCTGGTTTGTTGTTTAGTGTATGTCATTGTCATGTCATATTTGTCCTGATAAAATAATGGCTCTTTAGCTATGCTTTTGTCATGATTAACATGTTTTCCTACTATTTCACCATCATCTATGTTAAACCTGTATGTTATACCAGGAACAGAGAATCAACCTCCCAAGAAGAAAGGTAAGGCAACTGACAGCAACCAGTATTTTGGAAATGAACATGGTGTGTATGGTATGGTACAGCCTATGAGCTAGGTACCATAGGAAAATTGTTGTTTATAATAGAAAATCTTACAGTAGCTAATATTTTTTATTAGTTTATGAATGCCTAATATTATTGATGTAAAAATATTTGAATAACAATTAGATAAACATTTTTCTTGTATTCGATTTTAGATTTGATCTTTTGACAGTGAATATATAATTGACACTGGATAAGGTTAAAAAATATAGATTATATTACATACAGATTATAAGAATAAACATTTCAAAACAAGGTAGAAAAACCCTGCCACATACACACAACCAACAATTAACAAAACCATCCAGTTATAACAAGTGTTGTCATTTGTCATACTTGTCATTTCCTGTATTTTCTTATTTTGTGCCATAACCTGACATTCCTAATAACAAATGAACAAATTAACATTTCATCCTTCTTTCTCTTTGTTTTGTATTCGAAATGCATAAAAGTGTTGATTGTATTAGAAGTAATGTAGTGTTTATAGACACTATTTGACATTTAAAGAATGTTTAAGAAAAAAAAATGCATTAAAACTAACTAGGATGGTGTAGCCTCTTAGGACCAGACCTAAAAATTGTTGTGCTGTTATTGTACAATTCATATATTTTTGAAAAACTTCAGATCATCTGTTTAAATTTTTTATATGGTTGTTCATAGGTATCAAAAGGAGATCGAAGGTTCCTGGGGTTATGATTACCCAGTATGTGGAGGAATTGCCAGAGGGTAAATCTACTCCTGATTTCACCCGCAAACCCATTGCTTTGACCATTCAAGAAGGTAGGAATATTGGCTCAAGTACAGTAATACACTGCAATATACACCGAATACAGATTTATGCAATGAAATAATTTACAATCCCCAACAGATGAAAGATTGATGAATAAAAAACAAAAAACTTACAGTAAGACTGAAATGATGGAAGACATGAAACAAGTAAAAAAAAACCCTAATGTAAATAGTACATGAATATGTTTAAAATTTCTATTTTTTGTAATATTATCTATATGGAAATACATTAGAGTATAGGTGACCATGATAACAAGACTAACAGAAACATGTGTCAGACTTTCAGCTTATTATCATTATATCTGTTATTTCTTTGAGAGGACATTGCGCCGAACAACTTAATTTAGTATACCCATTTAATTTTGAGAAACAGTCACTGTAAAGACTGATTTATTTTGACTAAAACATTTTAAGTTCTAATTTAATTTTCTTCTGTGTTTTTAAATCATATGTTTTCTATTAAAGGTAAATTAGCCATCTTTAAAGCCATTGTGATTGGAGAACCCAAACCTACTGTGTCATGGAAGAGAGCTAAAGGAGAAATGAATGATCCAGAAAAGTTCCAGAACAAATATGACCCTGTAACTCATGAACATACTTTAGAGGTAGGCATAATAACTCACTAAAATTAGACAACAAAGTCTTATAGCTTAGAGTATCTAGACTAAAATGAAGTAGCTCACAGATTATTTATTTATTTATTGAATAATGTACATATAGTGAACAATAGGTTAATCCCTGCACAGATTCCCAAAGTTGGCGGTGAAGAAGCTGACACATACAAATGCTATGCTGTAAATGAGTATGGAAAGGCAGTCTGCACTGTCATCCTAAATGTCATTGAAGGTATAGTACAGAATTTCAAGTAATATGAAATTATGATAAGCTGGTATTTCAACTGAAGTTCATAGCATACACTTATCAACTCCCATAGAAATATAACATATTTATTTTGTTTCTCTGTTACAGTTGGATTCAAAAAGAGTAAACAGCTGCAAAAGGCAGAACACTGTATGTTGTAAAGCTGCTTCTTATTCATTTTTTTATTGTATTACATTATTTAAGAAAGTACTTTTACATTGTAAAATATAATATAATACAATTTATAAATTTCGTTACAATCACAGTTTAACTAAATATGTCAGTTGAAAATGAATTTACAATAACCATCTAGTGCTATTATAACCCTTATAAACTCAAATATATTCCATTATTTTCAGTGGAGGATCCAGCAGAGTTCAGAAACAAGCTTAGAAGAAGGTATTACCTTCGATATCTACAAACTTGAGACTATTGCACCATGCTCAGAAACTGGCATTAGTTATTGGGGTAACTGGTGTGTTAATTGTTTTGCTAAATATTAAGTTTCCTGTTGCAACTGCAGTGTTGGGAAAACGGTTGTTGAAAAAAAGGAAGGAGAAATTGATGAGTCAGTGTGGGATCTGTTACTGTCAGCTGATAAGAAAGACTATGAGCGTATTTGTTCTGAATATGGCATCACTGATTTTCGGGGAATGCTGAAGAAACTGACTGAGCTGAAGAACCAGCGAGAGCAAGAACAGGCCTTGGTACAGTACACTGTGGTCATTTATAGTAAAACATTAAAATAAAGCCCTGAGGCATAGTTACATAGTTTAAATATAATTTTGTGTTGTTTTATTAGTTCATTCAGCACATCAGTAACCTGAAACACATTGAAGTGAAATCAGCAAATTCAGCAACTTTTGAGCTGGACATGGAACTCAAGGACCCCAACAGTCACATTTTCCTCTATAAAGTAATGACTGTTTATCAAATTTAGTGTTCACCATGTGATCAAAATTAATGAATATGTATATGTTTTGGGCTCCAGTATTATTTAAATTTATATGCATTTATCTTTAGGATGGTATCATGGTCCCATACAGCAAAGATGTGGACAGTGAGATGAAACACTATTTGAAGCAAGTTGGAAAAAAGTATGTGTTCACAGTAAAAAATCTTTCACCTGAGGATGCTGGTATTTATCAAGTGGATGTTGAGGGTGTCAACGTCTTCTCAACAGATTTCAAGAGTATGTTTTAAGTAATTAGAAAATTAATTCAAAAGGGAATTCTCACCAGCACTTTAGCAGTTTGGGGGTTCCAAGTGCTCACCGTGTGTTTCTATTTGTCATTCAGTCCCCCCTGTGGATTTTCTGGTCAAGATTCAGGAAGTGAAGGCTGAAGAAAGAGAAGATGCCATGTTTGAGTGTGTGACTTCTCTACCCATGAACCAAATTTTATGGACACTGAAAAATAATCCCTTATCCAATAGTGATAAATATGAGATTACCGTTTCTGAGGACAAACTGATTCACCGTCTAAAAGTGATTGACTGTATGCCTGTGGATGCTGGAATCTATTCTGCTGTGGCTGGCATAAAGTCATGTAGTGCCTGGCTTGTGGTAGAGCGTAAGTTTCAGTGTACATTGTATTAATTTTTTTTAAATTATATATTAAATTCATATATTAAAATGAATTGAAATTAATTTAATTTGTTTAACCGCTACCTGTAAAACTGTCTTTTGCAGCTAATAAAGATCATACCATGAAAGGTAAAAAGATAGCCCGCAAGACTACGCAGGCCGGTGGTAGTGGAGTTGATCTGGCTAAAATTGCTGCTGAGCAGCAAGAAAAAAACAAAAAGGAAATGGAAGATGCTATGGAAGCTGCTAAAAGAGCTAAGGCTGAGAGAGATGCTGCTGCAGCCAAAGCCAAAGCAGAAGCTGAAGCTGCACTGGCTGCATCAAGGGCTGCTGCAGCTGCAAAAGCAGCAGCTGCTGCTGAAGCTGCTGAGGTTGCACTTGCAGCAGCTAAAGCTAAAGGCATGACACAGAAAGATGCCAAAGCCCAAGCTGATGCAGCGGCAGCAGCTGCAGCAGCAAAAGCCCAAGCTGAAGCTGAAGCAAATGCCCGAAAGTTGGCTGAGGCCAAGGCTAAGGAAGCAGGCTTGACTGCAGAGGACATTGCTAAGGCAGGAGCAGCTGCTGCTGCCATGCTTTCTGAAAATATAGCTGCAGCAGAGGGACTTGGACTGGATGGAGCAGGCATGTGGGGTGCAGAAGGTGCTAGTGTTGGAGGAGTTCCTAATCTTGCAGGAGGTGCTGGTGTTGCAGGAGGTGCTCATCATGCAGGAGGTGCTGGTGTTGCAGGAGGTGCTAAACTTGCAGGAGGTGCTGGTGTTACAGGAGGTGCTCATCATGCAGGAGGTGCTGGTGTTGCAGGAGGTGCTCATCGTGCAGGAGGTGCTAATCCTGCAGGAGGTGCTGGTGTTGCAGGAGGTGCTAATCCTGCAGAAGGTGCTGGTTTAGTTCTTGCAGGAGGTGCTGGTTGTGTTCTTGCAGGAGGTGCTGGCGATGGCAGTGGAGCTGGAGGTGTGGGCCAAGCAGGAGTTGATGCCTTATTGAAGGAAGGTGCTGATGCTGGTGCTAAGTGTAAGAAGCACGGTAGAACAGAAGCAGCTGAAGCTGTCAAAGGTAAAGATCATACAGATATACATGCATGACACACTGAAATTCCCCAATCTGAGACCTTAGAGACATATATTCAATTTATTATAGTATTATTATACTATTTATTTTCTTTCCATTGATCTCCATCACTGTCATTTGTCATGTGCTATTGTTAGCCATTGTTTTGATGTGTCATGTTTTGCCTAAATGTTATCTCTTCTGTTATATTTATTTTACCTTCAGCTTTTACTGTTTGCTGTCTTTGCTGTAGAATACACACAGTTAAAAAGCTGTTCAAATTTCTGAGAAAAGCACAAAAAAGGACTAAACACAGGGGAAATTATTTACCATTTACACTGATAGTTATGGTACCAGAACCAAATTCAACTGAAGTTGCCCCAGTTGAACAAATTGGGCAGCCAGACCAGAATGTGGAACAGCCAAAACAGAGAGAGGAACAGCCAAAACAGGTTGAGAAGGAGCCAGAGCAAACTGAAGAACATCCAAAACAGGCTAAGAAGCAAACTCGTGTGAGGCAAGGCCCACTGATGCCAGACCTAGTCACTGGTAAGAGTCTGGCTTAAACATATATAGTATAATCAAATAGGACTGAACTGAATCCATCATTAAATCATTAATATATTAGCATCTTAACAGTGGTGTTGAGGTGAATTACTGAGTGAACGTCGCAGAACTTCAGAAATAAAGATTTAGGCCTACTGATCATGTTGAGTAAATTTTAAATAATAAAATTAACATTAAAACTAAATAAATTAACAAAATTTAAACTAATTTCCTAAATTAAACATGCACTTGTATATTTCTGGGGCCTATACTTTAATGTACACATTATGGATGGTGTTGGCATTCCCCTTAACATTAACACCATCCATGATATTCCTAATTGATGCATGTGCAGCACTTATCACAACATCCACAGAAATACAAACATTTTTTCTGTTTGTCTGTGTCTTGTGCTCTATTGAGTCGTTTTGTGTTCTTTATGTGTCCTTTATGTGTACATACCCATTTGCTTTGTGTGTGATTTGTTTGTCCCTGTGTCAATCACATGTCTAAGTTATCTGTGCTGAGAAAACATAACTGTCATCTGATTTAACTAATCAAGTCTTAAGAACTTGATTAGTTTCCAACTATTTTAAACAAATATCATAAGACACTCTCCAGATTTTGCGATACTTTTCCTTCTCTCCAGTCTCTCCATTAAGATGTTAAGCAAACTTCCAAAAGAAAGCATAAATACTTTGTTTCCTCCCATTTTTATCGATACTTTTTGGCAGGTTTATACTAGTTTGTCAGCACAGTGTTTGTCTACATTTCTGTCACTGTTAATGTCACTGTTTTACTGTTGTTTGTTTTTAATGTTGTTTTTTATAACCTTCTCTGCCACCATCTATCTTCTAAATGTTCATCACTGTTTGAACAAATAAATTACCTGAAGTTGGAGGACACCCACATGGTAATCCAAGCAGTAACCCAGGTCATAAGCAAGGCAGTAACCCTGGTCATAATCCAAGAAGCCACCCAGGTCATAACCCAAACGACAACCCAGGTCATAATCCAAGTGGTAACCCAGGTCATAACCCAGGTGATAACCCAGGTCATAAGCAAGGCAGTAACCCTGGTCATAATCCAAGCGGTAACCCGGGTCATAACCCAGGTGATAATCCAGGTCATAAACAAGGCAGTAACCCTGGTCATAATCCAAGCGGTAACCCGGGTCATAACCCAGGTGATAATCCAGGTCATAAACAAGGCAGTAACCCTGGTCATAATCCAAGTGGCAACCCGGGTCATAAACCAAGTGGTAACCCAGATGGAAATCCAGATGGCAACCCAAGTGGCAATCCAGGTGGCAACAGTGCCAAACCTGAGGGCAAGGAGGGGGCTTCGCCTGATGCTGAGGCCACTGAAGGCACAAAAGACTCGCTGGCAAGCATTCAGGCCGCCAAAAGACAAGGTCCCCTGCTTCCAGAGGAAACGACTGGTAAGAAATGGTGAAGCCTGCATCAAAAATGCATGGATACAATATTTTAATAGATGGTCATGTGGGACAGGAGTGGATTTGCCATTGCTTTGTAGGCTATAGAATATCAGAGTGAGCCACTGTTAGGCAGTTGGGTCTAACACCACTGTTACATCACTGACCCTTTATCCCATTGAAATATGTCTGTTTAAATTGATTGTTGTCAAAAAATGTCTTGATGTGCAAGTGTTTGTGTGTTCATATTGAGTGCATTGTCTTTGCTGAGCTTGCCTAATTTAGATACTTACACCCATGAAAAGATGAACATAGAAGCAAAAACAGGGCTACACTTCAGAAGTAAAAATAAACAATAATACAGGAGACTACTGCAATTATTTGAAAATGGAAGAAAGCACATCAGGAATCCCTCATCAGGTTATTGAAGCTAAATGATCACTGAATCCAGCAGTTGTTATTAAAATTAGACATATCAGTGATCAAATAATGAAGACACAAGAAGCAGAAAAAGCATGTATCATATGAAGATGTGTTAACACTATATTTGCTGTTAATACAAAAAGACACTATTTTCGAGAAGAAGAAGAAAAAGAAGAAGACAAATGATAAGAGGAAGAAGAAGAAAAAGAAGAAAAAGAAGAAGGAGATGGTGATTCTGGAAATACAAAATCGCAAGAATCCTGAACCTCATCATCACAACATGGAAATTATTACAACCCAGAAAAAGGCATTGACAGACATTTTTCTGTCAATGTTAAAAATAATAATTTTAGACTTCTGGCTTATATTCAAACATGTATTTTATGCATTAAAATACATGGTGTTCTTAACAAAATGGCAAATAACAAGCTGAATACACATTTTATTTAAGGTAAGTACTATTATATATTACCATTATTACAGATAATACGATTGATAATAAAATGTGCCCACATGAATTGTAGATCCTGTTGTTCACTTCTTTGCTGGCCTGGAAGACTGCAAGGCTATTGTAGGAGAGACAGCTGAGCTGGTTTGCAAACTCAGCATTGCAGACTGTAAGGGACTCTGGTATAGAGATGGAAAAGAGGTATGCTAGGGCTCTCTCTCTCTAATATAAAACCTAAGGGGACTTAAAAGGCATTAAAAGAATTATAGTGCATCCCCACAGAAAGATTAAGCAATGTCTGCAACTGCAGTAATCTATTAACTTTGTAGGTCCTTTGAGCAGGAGGCAGAATAGTTTCTATAAAAGATGTAATCAGAGTTTATGTTTTACTCCTTTTTTATAGATTTCTGATTCTACTGAGGGTATGACTATCAGCAAAGATGGTGCAACTCATAAACTGAAAATCCACAAAGTATCAGAGGAGTTTGCTGGAAAATATAAATTCGAGGCTGATGGCCGTAAAACTGAGGCTGTGATTATTGTTGAAGGTGTGTTCTAACCAATCATCTGTTTATTTTGTATTATACGCCTGAATGTTATTTTCTAAGATGTATTTATTTCCTAGATCCACCAAGATTTGCTGCAAAAGACCTTGAAGCATTTGCCAAGCCAAGGGTGATCAAAGCTAATCAAAGAGTAGAATTCAAAATAAAGTATATTGGCCATGATGCCACTAAAATACAGTGGTATAAAGAAAGTGAGGAACTTGCACCAGGCGCAAACTGTAAGATTGAAACTTCTGAAAATCACTGCCGTTTGTCTCTCAGCAAACTACAGCGCAAAGACACAGGGGAAATTAAAATCAAAATAAAAAATGAGTTTGGTACTGTGGAGGCAATTAGTAATCTAAAGGTTCTTGGTAAGCCAATCAATGAACAGTTTCTGGTACTAGATATTTTTTTCTGAATTTAGATCTAATATGTGGTCTTGATGTTTAATAGATAAACCAACTCCACCTCTTGGACCTCTGGAGATAGTTGAAGCTACTTCCAACAGCATTGAGTTCAAATGGCGCCCACCCAAAGATGATGGGGGTTGCCCAATCACTCATTATATCCTTGAGCGTAATCAGGTTGGACGCAACACCTGGAAGAAGATTGGACAGATTCCTGGGGAAGCCCATTACAGAGACACTGATGTGGATCATGGTAGAAGGTACTGTTACCGTATCAGAGCTGAGACCTCAGAGGGTATCAGTGAGCTAATGGAGACAGAAGACGTTCAAGCTGGGACTAAAGGTTAGATTCTCACCTACTTTGACAATAAAAAAAAAAAAAAACCTGAAGTTAAAATCCTTTTCATGCATAAAAATATAGGGCACATAGAAAACATTATTTACTTTTTCAGCATATGCTGGCCCACCATCTGCTCCTAAAGTGATCAGTGCCTTCAAGGACTGCATCACCTTGTCATGGACCCCTCCAGCCGTCACTGGAGGAACCAGCATTCTGGGTTACAACCTTGAAAAACGCAAAAAGGGCAGCAACCTTTGGAGCCTTGTTCATCCACCAGAAGAACCAATCCAAAGTTTGTCACACTTTAATTGTCACATTGTACTATTACACTCTTACCCAATAATACCTTTATCATAATATCTTTATACTGAAATTATTTTTTATTCTTTTGTCTTCTACAGCCAAAAAATATCCTTGTAAAGATGTTATTGAGGGCATGGAGTATGAGTTTCGAGTTTCGGCTATCAACATATCTGGAGCTGGTGAACCAAGTGTACCATCCGAGACAGTGTTCGCTAGAGATCCTAAAAGTAATTCAAACTCATCTGCTCAATCATAAAATGATAAAACATTCTAATCTCTTACAGAGTAGTACAATTAAACAGTTGTGTATGTATTATTTTTTTTGCAATAGCTTCCACCTCCACTAATATTTTTCAATGGTATTAGATTTTTCATTTGCTTCTGTCAAAAAATTTCATTTGCTTCTTGTCAACAAAAAATACATTATCATTATCTCTCCTCTTTAGAACCTCCTGGCAAAGTAATTGACCTTAAAGTGACAGGCTCCACATGCAACACTTTATCCCTTTCTTGGACAAAACCAAAAGGAGTAAAGGACGAACATGATGAAGCTAAAGGATATTTTGTTGAAATTAGACCTGCAGAGAGCACAGAATGGAATTGCTGCAATAGCAATGCCATTATCATGACCACCTACACTGTGAAGGGATTGATGCCAATGGCCATGTACTGGGTGAGAGTGATAGCTGTGAATGAAGGTGGAGCAGGAGAACCTAAGGAGCTGAATAACTACATTCTAGCAATGCCTCCTCCTGGTATGTCACTGGATGAAATCATCTACAGTGGTGTGAAAAAGTGTTGGCCCGTTCCTGATTTCTTATTTTTTTGCATGTTTGTCACACTTTAATGTTTCAGATAATCTAACACATTTAAATATTAGTCAAAGATAACACAAGTAAACACATCATGTAGTTTTTAAATGAAGATTTTTATTATTAATTTAATTAATTAATTTATTACAAAACTACATAGCCCTGTGTGAAAAACTGTTTGCCCCCTAAGCCTAATAACTGGTTGGTCCACCCTTAGCAGCAACAACTGCAATCAAGCGTTTTCAATAACTTGCAATGAGTCTGTTACAGCGCTGTGGAGGAATTTTGGCCCACTCATCTTTGCAGAATTGTTGTAATTCAGCCACATTGGAGGGTTTTCGAGCATGAACCACCTTTTTAAGGTCATACCACAGCATCTCAATCGGATTGAGGTCAGGACATTGACTAGGCCACTCCAAAGTCTTCATTTTGTTTTTCTTCAGCCATTCAGAGGTGGACTTGCTGGTGTGTTTTGGATCATTGTCCTGCTGCAGAACCCAAGTTCCCTTCAGCTTGAGGTCACAAACAGATGGCCGGTCATTCTCCTTCAGGATTTTTTGGTAGACAGCAGAATTCATGGTTCCATTTATCACAGCAAGTCTTATCAACAGCCCCAGACCATCACACTACCACCACCATATTTTACTGTTGGTATGATGTTCTTTTTCTGAAATGCGGTGTAACTTTTACGCCAGACGTAATGGGACACGGACCTTCCAAAAAGTTAAATTTTTGTCTCATCAGTCCACAGAGTATTTTCCCAAAAGTCTTGGGGATCATCAAGATGTTTTCTGGCAAAACTGAGACGAGCCTTTATGTTCTTTTTGCTCAGCAGCAGTTTTCATCTTGGAACTCTGCCATGCAAACCATTTTTGCCCAGTCTCTTTCTTATGGTGGAGTCATGAGCACTCACCTTAACTGAGGCAAGTGAGGCCTGCAGTTCTTTGGATGTTGTTGTGGTTTGGATGTTGTTGAGGTCTTTTGTGACCTCCTGGATGAGTTGTCGTTGCGCTCCTGGGGTAATTTTGGTCGGCCAGCCACTTCTGGGAAGGTTCTCCACTATTCCATGTTTTCGCCATTTGTAGATAATGGCTCTCACTGTGGTTTGCGGCAGTCCCAAAGCTTTAGAAATCGCTTTATAACCTTTTCCAGACTGATAGATCGGTAGGTTTGTGATCTCAAGCTGACGCGAACTTGGGTTCTGCAGCAGGACAATGATCCAAAACACACCAGCAAGTCCACCTCTGAATGGCTGAAGAAAAACAAAATGAAGACTTTGGAGTGGCCTAGTCAAAGTCCTGACCTCAATCCAATTGAGAAGCTGTGGCATGACCTTAAAAAGGTGGTTCATGCTCGAAAACCCTCCAATGTGGCTGAATTACAACAATTCCACAAAGATGAGTGGGCCAAAATTCCTCCACAGCGCTGTAACAGACTCATTGCAAGTTATCGAAAACGCTTGATTGCAATTGTTGCTGCTAAGCGTGGCCCAACCAGTTACTAGGCTTACGGGGCAAACACTTTTTCACACAGGGCCATGTAGTTTGGGATTTTGTTTTCCCTTAATAATAAAAACCTTCATTTAAAAACTACATGATGTGTTTACTTGTGTTATCTTTGACTAATATTTAAATGTGTTTGATTATCTGAAACATTAAAGTGTGACAAACATGCAAAAAAAAAAAGAAATCAGGAAGGGGGCCAACACTTTTTCACACCACTGTATTTTACATGTTATATCACCATTATCTATTCTGTTAAACATCAAGTTCACATAACTTTTGAAAGGTAAAAGACTTGAATGAGCAGTAAAAAATACTACAGAAAAAATGTATACTGTTCTTCTGATTTTGAATACTTCTCTTCACTTAGTGAGACCAAAGTTCACAGATGCCAAGATAAAGAGCTTCATGATAGTCAAAGCTGGAAACTCAGGAAGATTCAACATTAACTTTGTGGTAAATATCAGTTTATTATTTCAAAAATGTTAATAAACATGAAAAACAAGTTATCCAATGGTTGATTAACTTGAAGCATCTTTTGTTGATAATGCTGTATATAAGATAAAAGAATGTCCTGCATGCCTTGTCAGGCTTCTCCACGGCCTGAGATCATTTGGCTTAAGGACGGCGTTCCTGTCTCTAAACGTGCTACTATTAGTAATACTGAGGGAGGCTCTCAAATCCTGATTCTATCAGCGGAGCGCTCTGATAGTGGAATCTACACCATTGTCGTAAAGAATGTTGTGGGCCAAGAGAGCTTCAGTTTTGAGATCAGAGTAACAGGTACACTTGAATTTCATTTCATAATTCTCTAAAATTTTTTGTTAAATATTTAAGAAATATTCAAAGTTATTGTATTGTACATTTTCTTGTTTTATATGATTTTCAAAACAATTATACAGTCACCTCAAATTTAATTATTAACAAACATCAAAAGAACTTGATGATTTGTGAAAACAAGCATTGTAAACAAGCACGTAATAATTCATCATTTCTATCATTTAAAGGAACACTTGCACAAAATTATTCTCCTTAGAGATTATAATATATTATTCTCCAATAAGAATAGTATTTTTTTCTCAAAAATATGTCAGAATTATTGAAAGCCCTAAAGAAAATGCTAAATAAACACAAATAGAAAATTTCATTTATAAAAGGACATTAAATTTAATTTAAATTTATTCCTGTTGATTTGCAGTGGCCATATTAATCTCAAGAATTTAATGCTAGATTTGATCTTTGAAAATCTGAATATGAAGGAGCTTAAAAGTTTTGCATGGAAGAGTGGACCAAGGTTCCACTATTTCAGCAAATTATTAATTGTATGAGTGCCATTAATTTATAAACTAATGTTTGGTAGGAAGAATTCACTACTTAAAAACTTTATGATTGAAAAACACTATTACAACACACCCATAGAGAATCAGCATATTTTATAATGTTATCGGATATCACTTATTTGTTTGATGTATTAATTTTTGGTCATTTTCCTCACATCAAATGGCAGTAATTCTGGGCTTGACTATACATTAATAAATACAGTTGAAAACATACAGTATATTGTACCTGCATGTCTCCCTAGATGAGCCTAAGCCTCCTGGCCCAGTGGAGCTTGATATGAATGTGCCAGGCACTGTGACAATCACTTGGGCAGCCTCACCAGATGAAAAACGAGATGATCATCTGCACTACACAGTGACCAAGAGGGACTCTGTTAAGCAAACCTGGCACACAGTAGCTGAGGGCATCTACAACAACAGGTTCACAGTCTGCAACATTTTGCCAGGGAGAGAGTACCGTTTCCGTGTCTATGCCAAAAATGACATGGGGCAATCTGCTCCCTCTGAATCTCCAAAGTGGTTAATTACTGAGAAGAAAGGTTTGTAATGAGGTTCTGTTACAGTCCTATTTAATTCTCGTCTAAACTGAATGCATTTTTTAGGCTATAATACATTGAGTATAATTACTAATTTTCAGTAAAAAAAAGGAAAGATATTTAAGGACCAGTTGTCAGAGGTCCATAGAGTCTTTAAAAGATTGCTTTTACTATACTTAAGTGTGCATACCTTATGTAGTGCTCTGTAGCCTTAAGGCAACAGAAGGTATTCAAAAAGCTTCTGTTGCCTATGATGCCTTAAGACATATATATGCATATTGGTTAATATAAGTGTTCACTGGACGTTGGCCATATACAGACAGGTGACAAATTTAATGAAAAACAGTGGCTCTGTTTTGCTCTGGGGCATTTTCCTGAGCCAGGACATATGTGTTGCAGAAAATAAAATGCTGCAGACCTTTAATTAATCAAACAGTCAAACTGATATCCTGATTAATGCCTCTGGCTTGCTTCTTTACTGCCACTGAAATCTTCACTACTAGTGTAGTGTCTGCCATTTGTTTTTCACTACTTTCAAAAGTTATCTTGCAAATTAATGTTTCGATATTTTTACAATGTAGTTACTCACAGCAGTCTTTTCTTATCCCTATGTAGCTTTATCTTACATATCTTATCATCTGTGATCCAATTACTTGGTTTCCTATTCACTTTGTTTGAACCCTACATAGGATATAAATGCACAGATAAGCACTGTAGAAAGACATTTAAACAAACCCACTGTGTTTCATCCTTACTTTCACACTTTTATGACGGCAGCAGAAACATTTTAACATAGAATGAGATTTGCTATTTGTTAGTATAGATGATTATTGATCATTAAGATTGAGCAGATAATATGTTCTAATTAGATTCAAATACAGTTAAAAATAAGAGATGCACAATTTTTTTAATTTATTTACTTATTTATTTAAAGCTCTCGAGAATGGTTCACAGGACTAGGATCCTGTGGAAAGCAACAAAAATGTCACTCAAGGGGGAGGTTTTTACTTTCTTGCGAGCATGAGTGAGTGGTCAGACACAGAGCTCGCAACACAAACAAAGACCACATTGCGTGATGTTTTCATGTTGCTCATTTATGACATGTTGACAGTGCTGGCATTTCTACTTGCGTTTTATTTGCTCAATGTTTTATATAGTGGTATGGATCATATTTATTCTAGGCCTTGCACACTTTTGATTTAAGTTTGAATGCAGATACTAATATAAATATTTGGAGCACTAAACAGATAGTTGCATTGTGTTACAGTGCAGATAGTTGTATTGTGTTGTCAACCCTCACACTTGACATCCTCCTGAGAAGTTGCTCCTACTTTCACAGCTTGTGTTATGTGTTAAGAAACTGACAATGTACTCAGCCATGGATAGCCCCGCGTTTGCATTTGTTGTATTTGTTGAAGTCCTGGTGAGCCATGTTGGTCTGTTTTTTTATTCAGTAAAAAAAAAAGAAGGTTATTCTAAAACTTTCCTATACTGATGGGAGTGTCAGTCTCAGCCAAGATGTTAATATACACACAGGGCACACACAGGCACACTAAATGGCTTCTTGAGTATGTAAATGAGTTTAATCATATAGCTTATGCTATAGCACTGAAGCTGTTCTGGGGATTTGTAGTGATCCAACACCTTACAAAAACTCTTTATTGGTTTTGATTTAATTTGTCACCTCCCTGTGGTTTTTTCTTTGAGAGATGCTAACAAGGTTGGGGATTCAAGCCCCAGAACTCCAACATTTAGGGCCTTGAGCAAGGCCCTTAACCCTCTCTGCTCCAGGGGCGCTGTATGATGGCTGATCCTGTGCTCTTACCCCAACTTCCTAAACAAGCTGGGATATGCTATAATGTATATGTGGGGAAAAAAAAGGCTGCTGCTTCTACTTTAGCTATCATTGCAAGTAGTTTCATCAGTGTGATCGCTGTTGGAAACATGGTGTTTCATTTTCTCTTCTCTAGAGAAATACATGTTAACCCTGCCTGAGTCAAAACTGTGCAACCTAGAGACGCCTCCTAAGTTCCTAGTCCCTCTGAAACTGCACACAGCTCCAGAGGGTTATGAGTGCTACATGAACTGTGCTGTGAGAGGCAATCCCAGCCCACATGTCACATGGTACCACAACAACGTCAGTCTCAACACAGACCCCAACTACTACATCACCAACACTTGGGGGGTTTGCTCCATGCTCATCCTGAGGGTGGCTCCCAAAGACACAGGAGAGTACAGGGTCGTTGCAGAAAATCCATTAGGTAGAGCTGAGTGCTCCACCAAGCTGGCAGTCAGAGGTAAGACTCCCTTTCCCTCTACATTATTAATAATCGTATATATGGTTTATTGTAATTCTATAAAAGGATATACATAAAACTAGATAAAATATTATATTCCAGAAAATTCTAGTTGCTGAGGTGCCATGTTTTTGCAATGTGTTTCAAAGAAATTATATTGTTCGAGAAATTGTTTTTTTATATTATATAGCAGATAATGAAATAGACACAAAGTAAATGCTTATCTCGTTATTTCCATTTACTTAGTTTATTTAGTAATATATGTTTGCATTGACATTTAAAGTAATAATAATATATGTTTAGTCTTGACATATACACTGAAATGATAATGATAAATTTAGTGGCTGTGAAATGTATTTATTATGAATACAATCACAGCTCTATTGCAATGCTGCAATAATTCTTTTTTCTTTTCCAGAATAAGGCAACAGTTGGATAAAGGCAAAAGGGCTTCGCTTTTAAGTCTTTATAATTATATATTTTGATGTCTTTCAGCTAAATGTAGAAATAACATGTACAAATCAAGTGCCCTATCTTTAATATTCTTTGTTTTGCATAACATGTATGTCCATGAGGCTGTTGTTGTTGTTGTTGTTGTTGTTGTTGCAGATTTGCAGTATGGCTCCTATTCAGTTCCCCAAACCATTGGTATTTTGTTTTTCATTAGTTTCCAACTTATTTTTTTCTTTTGCTAAGCACTGTGTTTTCTACTTGCTGTTTATTACTTTTCCTCTACAAAAAAAAAGAATTTATTTTTAATAAATGTCATTTGTTTGTTTGATTTAAATGCTGATGCTTATACTGGCCAAAGAGGAAAAAACAATACTGAGAGGATTTAAAGCAAGATATAATGATAAACAATGACTAGAACCATGGCATGAATAAATGAATAAAGTTGATGAGTTATTTACTGTAAGTTAGTAAAGAAACTGAATTCCTTTGTAGCATCATGAGTAGCCTATGCATGAGCAGGTACCTAATCAATGTTATATTTACCATTTCCCTGCTTGTTACCACTGCCAAATACAAAAATGCATTCTGTTGTTGTGTATTCAATTAGTAGTAATGCATTGCTCTTAATACATGTGCAATAAATTTGGAAAGGAAGCTCAGAACAAAAATACTCCCTTCTTAGTTTTCTGTCTCATAAGGCAAAGCACTAAAACACCCTGTTATTTTGGTCAGATGCTTTTACTAACATTAAGTAGGAGTCAAATAGCCAGACTCACTGATCAGCCTATACATCATCGGCTCAGGCCATGTGTATGTTATGTATATGGTGTCACAGTATACAAGTGTCACTAAAGCAGTATGATTTGCATTTGCCTCTCCCTGGTCTATATATGGATGCAAAGTCACATCTCATTTACACTGAGCACATCCACCCCGGTTAATTCAGTGCCATTTTGTTAATGAAGCTCAAGACTTCATTAAGACCGCATCCAAGTGTTCACCAGAAGGCAACAATCATTGCTTCATTCATCAACAAACATATAACAAATCACATCTTGGTTAAACTTCTTCTGTGAATTATATGAATTGTGCTAATCTCAAGTAAATACCTTTTATATTTACATATTTATATCTGCAACATGGAGAACATACTTCTTTAAAATCTATTGTAGCTACTCCTTCCTGATTTAATTAGTTACAATTTAAAATTTTCTAATAAAACAAGTCATGCACTCCTGTTTCTAAAGCCAAATGCATAAAAACATACCTCTTTACTGGTAGCTTTCTGAGAAGTCCCTCATGTTCCTAATGAGTGCTGAACATACCCTCTTGGAATGCCAGTAGTGCATTTTTGAGGGCATAGTTTATAAAGCCATCTCTCCAGTATTCTGCACTCTGAACCTCAGTCACTAGGGAGGAGTTACACATCCCCTTACACGCTCTCTGCTGTGACCAACAATTTAGGGTAAGTCTATACCTTATTGATTTTCACCATTCAAGAATAAGAAATACTGCAAAATGCATTTTACCTAGGGGTTATATTTCACAAAAAGCAGTAAAATTGACACAGAAATCTCATATGGAGGTAAGCAGAGGCATTGCACACATTATACATAGTAAGTTATCCCTACCTCTCTTCTAGCAGGGGTTTAATCTATTAGCATTAGACCTATATTGTTCAAAAATATTGTTGCTAATGATCCCAAATGTTTGAAAGCCTTTTAAACCATTGAAAATTATTTATATTCCATGCTCAGGGCATATTTTCATCCCTCTCAGTTCACTGATGAACATTATAACGACATTTTATGTGCAAAGAAATTGCACCTGCCATAAAATAAACAACTAGCTGACTGATCAGAGATCCTTTTTTAACGTTTTATGGTGCAAATAAATGCATCAGGTGGGAACTTAATGAGCATTAGAGGTAGAATACATGATTATTGCCAGAAGAATATACAACTAAAAATGCTCAAAATAGATAAATCTTAGATTATAAATTAGTCATGGCAGTTTATTACTAGTGAAATCATTATTCACATATCATTACTCTATAAGGTTGGTTTAGTTTTGTAAAAATTAAATATTCAGGACTGAATAATACAAGGTTCTCAGAAGGGATGGAGCACCAATCTTAATAAATGGATACAAAGGCCAAAGGAAAGAAAAGGCACTTCAATGTGATTTTAGCTACTTAAATACTTACCAAAAACCAGCATGGAAAAACAGTGGAATAGCATAGTAGCCTCAAAGCTCCAGGGTCCCCTGTGAATGATCCTGAGTTCAGGTTACTGTCTCCCAGTGTCTACATTGGTTTCCTCTGAGTTCTCTGGTTTCTCCCCATGTCCCCAAAAAAGCGCAACATACTAAACTGTCCCTATATGTAAATGTGTCAGAAATTGTTGAGGTAGTGCATGCAAGTGAAGATTAGAGTTTATTTTAAAGCAAATCTTAGAATGTTAAACATGAACATGTGGCAAATAGAAGCAGGTGCAGATGACAACAGAAGGCAAAAGCTAGACAATGGAACATGCAAAGACCAAGGCATATATTGAGTGCATTAAACATCAATGTGACATGGTGAATGTCATGGTCAGGTGATGTGCAAAGGTTGATGGGAGATGTAGTCATGTGCAAATTCAGCTTAGAGAATTCTGACATCGTAAAATCTGAGTTGCCTGATGCTACTATAGTTGAAACTCATCTTAGAACTCCTGGCCTTATTCATAAATCACTCACAGAACATGTTGCTGAGCATTGCTGTTTTATTTAACATCTGCAAATATGGATGTCATGGACAAGAGCTATTATTTGTTTACAACTAACTGACTCATTAGATGAATGTACCTTACTAGGAAAGAGATTAACTATTTGCTATTTGTTATAAAAGAACTACTTTGAAAGTATTGATTTTTAAAGCCTCATTCAACAGAAGAAAATTGTAGACCTTCTCTATTTATCCTTATGGATAAATGTACATAGTGAAGATAAGTACCTGTAGTTATATTGGATTTGCTTTAAGGTTAAATCAACACTGGTAGATGTGCTTTGACCTTCACACTATTCCTAAAAAAGTTTATAAGCCTAGACAAGAAAAATCTCCTAAGCAGGAGTGCATGTACTTCATTGAGTGCTCTCTGACTGACCGGTTTATGTGGTATGTGACCTATCTGATGCAAGACCAGGCAGGGCCATTTGACAGCTTCCCAAGTGCATGTAAGGTATTCCGCTATCACAGGAATTCCTGAATTTATTGGGGTTTTAAATTACCACCTACTAGGTAGTAAAACTGATCCAAATCTCTTTGCATCATCTAAGACACATAGTCTCAAAAGAGACATGCCGTTCTCAATGTACCACCGCTACAGTAAAGCCTGTGTCCTTTCACATGAGAAAGCTAGCTCCAGATGAATCTAAATCATTTGACAAGCTATAAAACCAAAGTCTAATATGGTTGTAATTTATTTACACTCTATTCGGTGATTAGAAAACATGACTTAGCCACTTACTTAGTATGAAACGTGTCCCCGAATGAAAGTTAAATGGTCTTGTAAGAATAGTATCTTATCAGCCAGGGAGGTGGAGTACCACATCTTTAAGGCCTTATCACATGATCTTTCACTCTTCTCACTGTATCACACCATCTAATGGAGACTAGAACATGTGCAAAGTTTACTCAAAATATGTCAGTAGCACATTTCTGCCGTGGACATGCTATGAGGTTGCAGTGAAGTGTAAATGACACCTCTCCTAACTTGATCTCCTGTGCTGTGAATTATATCCCAGCCAGATGGAGTTTCCCACAGAATTTTGACAGGAGCCTTATTTGCCACACTTGAAACTGACTGCTTCAGGGGAGAAACAAAAACACTGTAAATTTCAACTTTATTTTTCATTTTTTTCCCACTAGACATAATTCAGAAGAGATAAACTTAGTCAAAGTAGATGTCTTCAAAGTTGTAGTTAAAGCATATAGGGCTCTGTTTTCATGCCAAATTGTTGGCATGTTGCTATTTTGGTTGCATACAAGACTTTTTTTCAGTTTTGCACACTGTTGCTATTTTCATGGTCATAAATTAACACATTATGTGGGTTGATCAATGCAAGGAGATGTGTGACATGCTGCATTTGTCAGGGATGGTCTTAAATGAAAATACATTACCATCTTTAAACTTTACAGAGCAATATTAGAAAATTTTGTCCAACTCTGTTTGTTGATGCTCAATATTTATAGCACCATATTATTATTATTATTATTATTATTATTATTATTATTATTATTATTATTATTATTATTATTATTATTATTTTTTTGATAATAATGAAGAAGAAGAAGAAGAAGAAGAAGAAGAAGAAGAAGAATATATCAAACAAATGCAAACAATTTAGTTATGGATACTAAAGGAAAGTTCACACTGAAAGTTTATTTAGTTGGTAACATTACTCTATTAAAATAACGCATTATAAATAACTGCATTGTTAGTAATACTAATGCCATTAAATGTCAGAATTCTTACATAACAAATCACTTTCATTTTATCATAAAACCCAACAACTCTACATATGTCTACATATACAGTTATACATATGCCTACTTATGGCATTTCATTGCTATGTACCGGTACTCTAAAAAAACAACAATAAAGTTGTATCTATCTATCTATCTATCTATCTATCTATCTTTTCTTTTCTTTTTCTATATATATATATATATATATATATAATATATATATATATATATATATATATATATATATATATATATATATAAAAAAAAACATGAATGGTGTGATTATCTTGCACTTTTGGAGCTGGTGTGGGGCAGATCACCCAGATAAAACTCTTGGCTTTTATTCTCCTGCACAACATAGTGTTTTTATTCATTTGTTTGTTTTTTGTCAGATTGGGTTTTTCAAAATAAGTATTTTTTAACAGATTAAATCAACATTTCTGCATGCAAAGCACATCATGTATATTTAATATGAACTGATAACTGGGCCTTCAGGTCCATTGGTAATGCAATGCAAATTTGTCATTTATTGTGTTTTGGAAACAAACTATTAACTATAGCTTAAATTCAGTTTCAGTTTGAACCCAGACTGCAAAATATGCCATGTATCTTATATTTACAGTGTCTGTAGAAGGTTATGTTAACCTCTTGCATGATTTGAGAGATAGTATTCAAAGTACATTTTTTTAATTCACATTTCATGTCCTAGAGTTTATTGTCACTAAAATATATAGTGAAAGAGAAAACACCTGTAAACTACCACTAAAAACCCATATCAAGTCTGTAATTTACTTGCATACTATTTGTTACTAGGTACACCAATGTTCATGAAGATAAATTTTTAAAAAAAATTTAACACCTTGTTCTTGCACATAATTTCTGATCATGAAATAAAGCCCATAGTCTTTATTTTAATTCCTTTTTTGAAGAAAAATCTGACTTGGATATTTAATACATATGTTTTTAATGATGTCTAAATATCTAATATATTTAATACATATGTATTTAATGATGCCTAAAAAATGCCTAAACATTGAATAATGAAAGCAATTTCATCTATAATCCTCCTAAACTGTGATATGTATAATAAGGGTCGAGTTGTCTGCACAATAAGATGAAGTTCCCAAAGTCAAAGGACGAGGACCCAACAGCTCCTGGGCAAAGTAGGTCGCACTCACTTTCTGGAAGCCTATACGTTAACTTTAAATATCTATCATTAAATATATTTGTAATGTTGCAATGTTCTTTGTAGTAGCCATCAGGAAGAGATCCAGAGTTCCTGGTGTGATGATTACTCAGTTTGTTGAGGAAGTTCCTCAAGGTAAAAGCCACCCAGACTTCTCACGCAAACCCATCGCCCTGACTATTCAAGAAGGTAAAACTATATTAAGTTAACGTCTTGATTTGAATGATAAAAGATCAATAATTTTGAGACTGCAATCTAGCAAAACATTACTCATATAAACTTTCCAAAAAAGGAAAGTTTGCTGTTTTTAAAGCAATCGTCACAGGGAATCCAACTCCAACAGTAAGATGGACTCGAAATAATGAAGAAATTTCTGAATCAGAACAAAATATCATAAAGTATGAGCCAGCCACAGGAGAACATCAGCTACAGGTACCATATTTGTCTACTTAACATTATTGTGATATGTTTACGGTCGTAAACATAAAATTCTGTTTATGTTAATAAATATTGTACTTAGATGCCTAATGTAGCTGTAGACCAGGCAGGTACCTACAAATGTTTGGCGGAAAACAAGTTTGGTCGTGCTATTGTTACTGCCACATTGAATATAATTGAAGGTATGTAAAGTTCAAGAACTGGAGTCACCTGTTAAAGTAAAATTTAAGCTGTGCAATATTAGCAGAAAATCATGATGTATCTAATGAAAAAATGGCTACATTTTTTTCTCTTAAAGTTGGATTCAAAAAGAGCAAGGAATTGCAAGAATCACGAACAGGTATGTCTTACTAATGTCATGCATTTTATATTTTTAAGTTAAAAGTTAAAAAGGTGTCAAATTCATCATAACTTCCATTTGTTTCTAGCTCAGCGTGAACAAGCAGATTTCAAAAACTGTTTAAGAACTCGGTACGATATTTTCAATATGATGTGAACAGTACATAGTTCATTTTTCATCATTCAGGATTTTGGATCCTCTGTTAATAATACAGACAAGCTGCACATTTGTTGTGCCCTTTGTTCATATAGAGCTAATCGTCCAAAAGAGGAGCGACAAGATGGAGAGGTTGATGAAAGGTTCTGGGAGCTACTGTTGAGTGCTGATAAGAAAGACTACGAGCGTATCTGTGCTGAATATGGAGTGACTGACTTCCGGTGGATGTTGAAGAAATTAAATGAAAAGAAAAGAGAAATAGAAGAACAGCAGGCACAGGTAAAATGTCAGGCATCTCATTTAAAAGTGTTCCCTTTATATTTGCCTTGAGAATAAAGAACAAAATTAATGAAAGATCTCTTTGATGAAACACTTGTATTTTTTATTCTTAGTAACCTGAATTTGCCTTTCTTTCCACAGTACGTTGAATACCTGAGCAACTTGAGACATATTGAGATCAAAACTCCTGGGTGTGCACAGTTTGAATTTGAAATGGACCTCAGGGATCCCAATGCCAAAATCCTCCTCTATAAAGTAAGACAATACTCAAAGTTTTCTGATATTTTAATCTCACACCTGGATAGATAAACACAAATCAAGCATAGGCGTTAGTTAAATATTCTGTGTTGTTGGTGCTACAGGATGGTGAACTGGTTGAATTTAGCGCTGACACGAGCGAGAAGCACAGCCTGCGTCGAGTTGGCAGACGGTTCATCTTTACTGTCAATGGTCTGTCTCCAGATGATGCTGGACTCTACCAAGTAGACGTTGAAGGAGTTAATATCTTTTCTACAGATTTTAAACGTAAGAATATTTTTTAAAAATACCTATCAAAACAATTACTATGCATTAATGCATGTGTTGAATCGTGAATATTCATAGGTCTAACCTGCTCTCTGTGCTTCCAGTTCCAAATGTGGACTTCTTGGTAAAGATTAAAGAGGTTACAGCAATTGAAAGAGAGGATGCAGTCTTTGAGTGTGTTCTGTCTGTACCAGTCCCAAAAATCACATGGATGGGAAAGAGTGTTGCATTGGCTCAAGGCCAGAAATATGACATTACTGTGTCTGAAGATATGTTGATCCATAGATTGGTAGTGAAAGACTGCATGCTGGTGGATAAAGGCATATATGCCGCTATCGTTGGAATGAAATCTTGCAACGCCTGGCTGATAGTGGAAGGTAGGTGCATATTTGACAAATTGCTTGTTAGTTATTAACAGCTTAAACTCTTTTGTGCATAAATGAGGAACACTGCAAAGTTCAGTTTTCAGCATATTATGCATTATACACTGAAAATCATGGATTGACAGGAAATAATGCACAATATTAAAGAGGAAGAGGAAATTGAAATTATGTAGACATTTGTGGAAACTGTGCAATTACTTAAGTATTCACCTAAATTAGTTCTGGTGCTACCAGCTGCCATCTGAAGTCACATAATTAGTTGATTGGGGTCATTCTTTGTGCCATTAAAGTGTCACATGATCTAAATATAAATACACCTCTTACTAATGAGTTTGTTAGAGAACATATATAGACAAACAGCAGTATAAAGACCACTGACCTATCAAATCAAGCAAATTCCAATTCAGATCATTTTAATATAAATTCTAACACTACAAATGGTGGAAAAAAGGGTGAATACTTCATAATAATGCAAGTATATGTTTTGTTAAACTGAAAGATACACATTTTTATCAGTATATCTGTTGGGAAATTAGTATAATCTGATCTGGAGTATACTGTATATTCACAGTGGAATTTCTACTTGAATTAGTAGTTTTTATGAATAACTGATTAAATACATTAGTATTTATTCATTAATTTTCTGTCAATTAGAATTTACTTTTCTTAGGTTTTTTTTGTTTGTTTGTTTCTTTTAATCCCTTTCTAGTACATTAACATTTCTGTATTTGTCTGTCATTTGGAACAGCTGACAATGATTCAGACAAGCGTGAAAAAAAAGTAGCACGCAAAACAACCCAGGCCGGAGGTAGTGGAATTGACTTGGAAAAGACTGCAACTGAGCAGCAAGCCAAGTTACAGAAGGAGAGGGAGGAGAGAAAAGCAGTGCTCAAACAGTGTCAGGCCGACCAGGCTGCACAGGCCCCAGACAATGAGGCTGAGCCTCCTGTTGAGCTTCCAGTCGAGCCTCTTCTTAACCCTGTAGCACAGCCTGCAGCTGAGCAAATCCCACAATCATCCCAGAATAACAAAGACAAAACTAAAACCAAGCCTAAAGCTAAGCCCAAGTCTGTCTCTGATGGTATGGTGGAAGCATCAAAAGAGGAAGTGATAGAAGAGCCAAAAGAGGAAGTGATAGAAGAGCCAAAAGAGGAAGTGATAGAAGAGCCAAAAGAGGAAGCGATAGAAGAGCCAAAAGAGGAAGCGATAGAAGAGCCAAAGGAGGAAGTGATAGCAGAACAAAAGGGAGATGTGATAGAAGAGCAGAAGGGAGACATGATAGAAGGGCCAGAGAAGTTAGAAATAAAGAAAGTACCTCAAAAGGCAGTGAATAAGCATGAAGAATATGGACAAGTCATGGAAGATAAACAACATTCAGAGCCAGTCAGTGAAGAGCAAGGAGAGGAGAAGAAAAAGAGAGTCAGGACAGGGCCATTGATCCCTGATACTGTAATTGGTATGTCATCTGCATAGCATCATTTTTCAAAATTGTATACCATTTTGGCTCAATGTGATTTCATTAATACACTTTTGCAAATGGATGCTTAGCATAAACATTATGTATAGCATAGATATAAAGTAAACATTATTGTTTACTTCTTATTGTTATTCAAACAAAAAATGTAATAAACCAAGTTTCAGACAATTAATCTCTTATCCAGACCAAGGGGTTTACTTCACTAGCGGGTTACAAGATGTCAGAGCCATTGTAGGCCATTCAGCTGAGATGGTGTGCAAGTTAAGCAACGCGAACTATGATGGAGTGTGGTACAAGGATGGAAAGGAGGTAGGTATCCCCACATACTCAACACATGTAGGTCATGAGCAAGTGGTGTAGTAACTTGTTGGAAATGATCTTTGTGGTTCAAAAGTCACTATATTATCTGCACAGATAAAATCTACAGATGACCTGATGACTATCAAAGATGGAGCATTGCACAAACTGGTGATTAAAAATTGTACAGAGGATGACAATGGAAAGTATCGCTTTGAGGCAGATGGGCGTAAAACAGAAGCCCTGCTCACTGTGGAAGGTAATTTAATTTAGAAATTGATTTAAAGTATTTCAAGTTATTAATGTTTTGCATGTTTTAGACCCCAATTTATAATAGAAATGTTGACTTGTTCAGAAGAATTTATACTCACCTTCATAGGAATAGGAACAGCTGTATACCTTCTTATTTATGCATATTATCTGCATTAATCAAGCGTCCTGGTAGTCCTGTGGCAGGATCCTGCGCTCTCATTGCTGCATCCTGGGTTCTATTCCCGGGCATGGCGCTAACCCAGCCACTGAAGAGTTAACTCTGAGGGAGGGTTTTGTCAGGAAGGGCATCCGGCGTGAAAACCTGTGCCAAATTGAAACATGTGGACCAAATAATCCGCTGTGGCAAACAGGGAGCAGCCGAAAGAACAACAACATCTGCATTAATCTAATAATAATATTCAAATATATTTTATAATATGGCATAATGCATAACATCATGAGAATACAGGTCACAATCTTCAGTTAACGCTTACATGAAATATCAGAATAATGAAAAAGTGTGATCTCTGACATCTTTAACCGTGGCAAGGTTGGGCTGGTTTGCGTATTTCAGAAACTGCTGGTCTTTTAGATTTTCACACAAACAGTCTCTGAATGACTGGATGACTGCATAAATGAGCAGATGTACAGGTGATCCTATTAAAGTGGACAATAAATGTACATCCTATGTGTAATCCAGACCCACCAAGGATGAATCAAGATGATCTGACCAAGTTCTCACAGCCTGTGACCATCAAGGTTGGCCAAAATGCTACCTTCAAACTGAGCTTTGCGTGTCGAGAGCCAATAAAAGTGCAGTGGTACCATGAAGGTGAGGAGCTGCTAGAAAACATTAACATAAAGATCGAAAGGTCCTTCAGCCACAGCCGCCTACTTCTCACCAAGTGCCAGCGCAAAGACACAGGAGAGATCAAGCTCAAGCTAAAGAATGAATTTGGGATTACGGAAGCTTTCTCCAAACTCATAGTCTTAGGTCAGTATTGTTACATTCTGTGTGTGTTCACCTTTTATTGTGTAATTACTATTCACAAATTCATAATATCATTCCTCTCTTCAAATATAGATAAACCTAGCAATCCACTGGGCCCTATAGAGTTAATTGAAGCCTCATCATCATGCTTGGAGTTCAAGTGGAGGCCTCCAAAAGATGACGGAGGTTCACCTGTGATTCACTACAATCTCGAAAGGCAACAGATCGGGCGGAACACTTGGAAGAAGATTGGAAATACTGCTCCCGTGGCCCACTATAAAGACACTGACGTAGACCATGGCAGGAAGTACTGCTACCGTATAAGGGCAATAACTGCAGAAGGCACCAGTGGTGTGTTTGAGACGGATGACATACAGGCTGGCACTAAAGGTGAAACTGCTGTATTACTGCATTTGGTTTACCTCTCCCTCCCTGCTATAAACAGGTTAAACTTAAAAGGCTTGTTAAGTTAAGCCAATTGTAACAGAACAGGAAAAACACAGTACAGTAACCCAGTTTTAGAAAAGATGAGCATTATAACAAGTGACAACAATTATATTGTAATTCATCTAAATTAAGAATTCAAAACAAAATGATAACCGAAACTGAAATATGCATAAAATGGTGACCAAAAATTGCAAAAATAAAGAAAACCATTTTTGTGCAGGTGTTTATGTGTACAAGAGACATCAATTATCTATAATTTCCTATAAATAAAGACAACACTTTTCTGTTAATAGATAAATTGCTAACGTTTTTTTACAGGAAACATTCTGCAACCATGCATAAATATATGGTCATATGACAAAATTTTCAATCACCTTGCCACAGAAAAAAAAACAATTTGCAATATACATGACATTTTTAAAGTAAATGTCCTAAGCACAACCTTTTTCAATAAAGCAAAGCAGCAGTTTTTGCAGGATATTACATTATTGTGTGAAGCATTCTATTTCAACAGTCATTTTGATGGAGATGAGCTGCAGGCAGCAAGATTCACAAACATTTTCCCCACACACATTTTCATTGTATTGCCTGCAATATTCATTACATTTATGGAAACTTTGTTACGTGATCTCTTTGAATCTTACTAGTGCCAGTCTTCCTAACTCTAGCTCTTTATCCTCCTGAACAATATTCACACTGATTCCTCAGTATTGCTTCAATGTATCTTGTTATTTTGTGTCTGGCATTGTTTATTTTGTGCCTTTGCTTCATGTACTCTCATGAATCAGACTCCAGTCAGTTTACAGGTAGGGCTGGACTAATTGTTGAGGAAACTGTCCCAGTTTGCCAGCTGTTTGTGATGGGAGTCTGTAAGGTTTGAGATGTTTTCTGTTTCAGTCCTCACTATACATTAAGCATATGGTGAAAATGTCCATTCCTGAGCATTGCCTTATTGTTTGTGGTGGATGATAGTGAATAAGTGGTGCCTATAACTCAGGAAAGAAGCATTAAGTCTCAGGAAAGGATACTCAGCCTGTAGAAGGATTTATTACTCAATTACTCTACAGTTTGACTCATTACCAAGACAGGTAAATGAAAGTAGCTGACTGCCAAGGGTCTTTCTAGGTTAGACAAACTCCTCCCTGTGTTGTAAAGGTGTTATAACATTGATCCCAGGCTGTGCAAAACAGTGGCATGGCAAGTTGACTTGATCCTTCATATTCTGGTCCATGTCACTCTAGTGTCTTCTGTCCTAACCACTCATTTGGCCCTGATTCCAAAGTACTCTGTTCTCAAAGCCCACAGTCAAGGATGATTCTGATTCATTGTACTCACTCCCTCAATCTCTACCTCTGCTCCAGATTCTTCTTCTGCTCCCTGCTCCTTGCTCAGTCCCTGCTCATAACTCAACAGCAACTTATCCCAGGCTGTGTTCTTGCCTCTCTGTAACCCATCACACCCCACTCCTGGCTTGTTCTGTGAGACTGGATTTGCTTTTAAAGCTGACCCATCTGCACCACTGATTCAAGTCCTCACTCCTATCTCTATCCTGATCTCAGTTTTGATCCTGATCTTATCCTAGTTTCAGAATGTCTTTTTGGGCTGAACTCAGGCAATAAGTCTTTAATCCAATGAGATTTCTCTTGCTTCCATGGATGCAATCATTTAAACCCCCATTTCAATGGAGATACTCTGTGTCCTGAGGGTTCAGTATGCCTGCAGTTGCTGTTTGTGTTTTGGAATCTATACTTTTGATCTTTGGGTTTCTCCTGCTCCAGTTTTACCCTAACCACTATGCATAATTTACTGTTTGGAACTTTTTCCTTTTATTAGTCCAATTTTGAGTCATTAGATTCACTAAGACTTGTGAGGGCAATTCTTTGCAAGTCTATGTTTCTGTGTTCTTCACTAATGCTGGACTTTTCTATTGATGACGTAAAACAAAATGTAAAACATAATTATCATCAAAATAACCATTATTGGTTTCCAGTACTTTACTTTATGTTTTGCCATTTTTAAATATTGTCTGCTGATCTGACCATACTGTGGATTATGATCATAATCTACCTATATAAATTTTTTTACAACCAATACATCCAACAGCCTATAGTTCACATATACACATTTTTTATATTTGAAATACATTCCTTGGAGGCATATAAATAATTTCAAAAATTTGCCTTACAGTATATCCTGGCCCACCCTCCACACCAAATGTTGTCAATGCCTTTAAAGACTGCATCAACCTGTCATGGTCCCCACCAACCAAAACTGGAGGAACAAATATTGTGGGCTACAACCTGGAGAAACGCAAAAAGGGCAGCAACCTGTGGAACCAAGTAAACCCTCTAGAGGAGCCAATCAAAGGTTAAAAATGTATATGCAGTAAATGTTCTTTATTTTATTTCATTCAACGTGTATTAGTGATGTATACTGAGAATGTGCCACTTTTTGTATATTATTCATATAAAAGTTAATTTTATAACTAGATATATTTTGGAAACTATTTTACTTTTGGCCTTAAAGTGTTTATGATAATTCATTAATCATTAATTTGCCTTTAACAGTTTTAGATTTAGTCCTAGTAAACAATCGTAAAGTAACATTAATCATGGTAATAACTGAATTAAATATGTTTAACTACCCAATGAAAATTCACTTTTTGCTTTTGCCTCCAGCTAAACAGTATGGAGTAAAAGATGTTGTTGAAGGAACTGAGTATGAATTCCGCATCATAGCCATCAACTTTTCTGGTGCTGGAGAACCAAGCTCTCCCTCTGACTTTGTGATGGCCAGAGATCCTAAAAGTGAGTCATAAAAATGGCTTTCTTTGGCTAAATGTTGTTTGAATTTAAATAATTATCATTGGTGTTTGCAGCGCCTCCTGGTAAAGTTATTGATCTGAAGGTGTCAGATTCCACATATTCTTCATTGTCCTTGAGTTGGACTAAACCAAAAGAGCAAGAAGGGGTGCAAGATGAAGCTAAAGGGTATTTTGTAGAATTAAGACCAGCTGAGAACACAGAATGGACTCGCTGTAACTCTCATGAAATTATCACAACTTCATACACAATTCTTGGTCTTAAGTCCATGGCCATGTACTGGGTAAGAGTGGTTGCAACAAATGAAGGTGGAGAGGGTGAACCACAGAACCTGGACAACTACATCATTGCCATGCCCCCACCAGGTAAAATTGATCCACTAATTTAATCAAGAACACTTACTGCTGTTTTTTCTATAGACAAAAGACTAACTTGTGTATAATGTTAATATTTTTGTTCACTATTTTATAAATTAATTTACAGTCAAACCAAAATTCACTGATCGAAAAATGAAGAGCTTTATGGTGGTGAGAACTGGACATTCTGTTCGGGTCAACATTCAGTTTGAGGTATATCAAATACACTATATTGGCAAAGGTTTTGGGACACCCCTCCAAATTATTGAATTGAGGTATAGTTTTTCAGGGGTTGGGCTTGGCCCCTTAGTTCCAGTGAAAGGCACTCTTAATGCTTCAGTATACCAAGACATTTTGGACAATTTCATGCTCCCAACTTTGTGGGAACAGTTTGGGGATGGTCCCTTCCTGTTCCAACATGACTGCACACAAGTGCACAAAGCAAGGTCCATAAAGACATGGCTGAGTGAGTTTGTTTGTGGAGGAACTTCACAGAGTCCTGACCTCAACCTGATAGAACACCTTTGGGATGAATAAGAGCAGAGTCTGCAAGCCAGACCTTCTCGTCCACCATCAGTGCCTGACCTCACAAATGTGCTTCTAGTAGAATGGTCAAAAAGTCCCATAAACACACTCCTAAACCTTGTGGAAAGCATTCCCAGAAGAGTTGAAGCTGTTATAGCTGCAAAGGGCAGGCCAACTCCATATTAAATTCATGTGCATGTAAAGGCAGGCATACCAGTTTTGGAATGGCTCACAGTCTCCACTCAAATTCATCCAAAAGGTGTTTTGTCGGGTTGAGGTCAGGTGAGGAAAGTCAATCTCCTCCACATCAAACTTGCTCTTCCAAGTCCTTATGGACCTTGCTTTGTGCACTGGTGCACAGTCATGTTGGAACAGGAAGGGGCCCAGTTCTTTTCACTGGCACTAAGGGGCCAAGCCCAACCCCTGAAAAACAACACCTGAATTCAATGATTTGGAGGTTTGTCCCAAAACTTTTGCCAATATAAGTATATGAGAAACAAAATAATTAAATAGTTAATTTGTCATTCTATATATATAATGTAATATTGTTGGGAAAAAATTTTAATTGGCAGGGTTCCCCAATGCCCACAATAAACTGGCTCAAAGATGGAATGCCTCCATTTAAACATGTGACCATAAGCAACACAGAAGGAACATCTCAGCTCTTGATTCCATCTGCAGAACGCTCTGATACAGGAGTTTACACCATTATAGTCAAGAACATGGTGGGCCAAGAGACCTTCAGTACTGAGATTAGGGTCACAGGTAAGTTACCATAATGAATATGCAATTCATTGAGTTAACCAGTTAAGGGTGGATAAAATGCCCTTGTTAAGAGCAGACTGAAAAATTTCAAAACTCCTTGTATTTAATATATCAAATAAAAATAAAAGGTAAATATAAGAGAGTCCAAGTCCAAGAGAGCAATTTTCTTTGCTCTTTGGATAAGAGGAAAGGTGTTACTCTCTCCTCTATCAATTAGACCAATCCTGGGCATCTGTGAGTTCAGTGTGCATCTTTTCTCCCACTTACTAGATCATCCCTAGCACATTACAGCTACCAACTGGGAAGGCTAAAGACTGGCATGAGACTTGGAAACAGCAGGTATTAGTCTTCACCCTTTCCAGGTGGTAGCTGTTGTGTAATAGGAGGAGAGCTAGCTAGTGAGTGGGCAATGGCAAATTAGTAATTTAAGAAAAAATGGGGAAAAGATAGAAAGTAGGAAAAAGGTATATATATGATTTAAGTGCCATTTCTTGTGATGGTAAATCAATTGAATGGACATGGTGAGATGGACATTAATCTGTGGAGCTTCTAACAGTGGCAGCTCATCCATTGAGGCATTTACTGCATCTTCCATCTTCCAAATTCATCTTCAAAACTGCATTTTGACTGAATTTGAACTGCAAATTTTGTTAAAATTTCTGTTAAAATACTAACTTGGGTGACCAACAATCACTTCCCCACTTAGCTCCATAGAGAAAATACTACACCTAGTGATCAAAAAGTGGAGTTGTAAATTATTTAAAGAGCTTGTTTGGGGCAAGAATCATACTGCCTTGTGTTTAGTGGAAGAGCAGCTGCCTGGAAAGTTAATAACAGGCTTGCCAAGGCTGCAGATTTTACTCTAAATGAGGGTGGTTTAAAAATACTCTGCATTCGCCAAGAAAATGCTAAAAAGAAATGTAAATAAAAATTCAAGTGCAAACAGTGTGTTCATGTTAAACATAACCAATTCCATTGTAAGTTATAATGCACCAATTGGTTAACAGAAAGGGGGATTATAGAGTGGATGATGTCCATACATCAGAAGCATGTGTGTTGGCACCTGTTGTATCGAGCGCAGTGTAACATGCTCGATACAGCAGGTGTTAGTTCACCTGGTAGTTTGAACCCACTCAAAACAAACTGGTAGACTGTTTGCTGGATGACTGTATTGTATGTTGTTGACTCTCAATAGTCTATAACAACATAAGTCAACTTAATTTTGTTTTAGGTTGTGTCATTATTAATGATAGACCTTAGCAAAATATCTTACAAGAATCAAATTTAATCTGTTGATTAGCTTTGACTGTTTCCAACATTTCATTCATAATTACTTGGAAGAGTGTATGTCTTATATTTGTTCAGAGTGTCGATTCATTTTTCTGCTTTTTTAAAATATTGTGCTCACATCACCTGAATAACAAGTCTGACAGAATTAAAATGGATGGAATCTGAATGGTTTATAACAGCCCCAATGGCTGTTCAAAGCTTGGTTGAAAAGCCTATGTGTTCATCACACAGATGACCCAAAGTCTCCTGGGCCAGTGGAGCTGGAGGAAAATGTTCGTGGCACATTAACTGTCTGTTGGAGCCCCTCTCCTGATGAGAAACGAGATGACCATCTGCACTACATGGTGGCCAAACGTGACTCAGTCAAGCAGACCTGGCACACAGTTGCTGACCGAGTGTTCAACAACAGCTTCACAGCTGTCAACATCATGCCAGGAAGAGAATATAACTTCCGTGTGTATGCCAAAAATGACATTGGGCTCTCTGAACCTTCTGAGTCCCCAACATGGGGGCGTGAGAGAAAGAAAGGTACTGCTAGCACTAATCACACCACTATTCTCTGTGTAATTAAAGTGTAATTAAATTTTTAGGATGAAGATGTCATGATTAACATGCATATACATGTTCACTGCAGAAAAGTTCACCCTCAGTATGCCTGAACCCAAGACCTTCAACCTTGAGTCTCCACCTACATTCACAGTCCCAATGAAAACACGTACTAGTCCAGAGAAGTATGAATGTCACATGAGTTGTGCTGTGAGAGGCAATCCTTCCCCCTATGTGACCTGGTATCGCAACAACATCAGTCTCAACACAAACACCAACTACTACATCACCAACACATGTGGTGTCTGTTCCTTAGAAATACTAAGAGTGGGGCCTAAAGACAATGGAGAGTACAAGGTTGTTGCAGAGAATTCTTTAGGCCGTGCTGAGTGCACCACTCAACTGAAAATTAGAGGCAAGTTACTTGAATGTAGTGGATGTCCATATTATACATTTTACCTGAATATTAAGTGCAATATACAGTATTTGTTTGTTCAGTGCCAGTGCCTCAGATATATTTACTGAATTTTCTTTTTTTCTTTTTTTACCCTAGAATGAAGAGATGCTGCTTTGAAGATGATCAAAGTTTCTTAAATTTACTTAAAGTTTCTGTATTAACTACAAACATTCACTTAAGTAACATTTTGCCAGTTTTATTTAATAGATGCCAAATAAAAGAAAATGCAAAAATGTTCACAATGTTTTTGATCATTATGTTTGTAGATACATACACAAAAATTAAATATGAAATACGAAAGAGTTAATATTAGCATATTATACTATATCACAGTTAAAGTTATGTTTAGGCCATCTGGTTGAAGTTTAATTTAATTTACTTGCATTTAAGTGAATTACATTGTTCAATTTAATTTCATCATTTTAAAAAATTATAACCAAAACACAGATAAAGCGAAATTATCAAAGGACTCCCTTACATAACAGTAATATGCAGAGTGTAATGATATCAACCAGGGGCATGTCTAGACCCTTATTGTTGTTGTGCATTTGTGAAGTTTTCCTGATAAATCATTGTCAAGATTAACTGATGAGGTAGATTATAGTAGATATGTTTGAAAACAGGCTTTCCAAGTCATTGAACATTATCTTTTACATCATTGAAATGATTTAAAACACGAAGGCTGATCGTAAAGCCAGCTGAAGCAAAAATATCCTGTGCATCCTTTTCAATCATATGCCTCGCCCCTTAACGGTGCTCCTCCTCTCTTTACTTTTCACCATGGAAACCTTGACTTGCAGTCAGACAATAATTCATAATATGACATAGTAACTGAGGAGAGGGAACTACCAGGCAAATGCTTATTGCTGTGTTAAAAAGTAGTATGTAAATTTGTATTTAGTTGAATAAGGACATCCTTTTTTCCAGATATAATTTACTTGCCACATATTTGATTGATAATGTTAACTGCTAAACGTTTATATGACTCGTTATTCTGCCACAAACTATGTGATTGAGTCAGTGAAAGCTTTTTGAAGTGATTTGTTCATATAGCGGGCTTATTAGTTACTTTATGCATGAAAATGCTAGCAGTGGATTTAAATAAATAAATACATATATACATGTTTTTGCAAAAAATCTCTTGACATTGGGCTCTGCCTCTGGACCACCCTAGAATTTTTGAAGGACTTGGAGGGTCTGTGCTCCAGTAGTGATCAAAAATAGAAATTCTCCATTTATGACCCATATGGTCTGTCTCATAAAGGGTTGAAAAGACATTGCGCTCAATGACATCAACCCTGAAAAATGAGCTTATGCTGATAATAAAAACAGAAATGCGATGTTAAAACAACAAAATATTCCATGTGATGTTGCAAAAATGTTTCAGCATTTGTAGACATACACAGATGTGAAAACAATGTTTAATAAGTAAAATATAAAAATAATAAGTTAATATTGTACCATATAGCTGGAAAACTTGTTTTTAGGCTATTTAACTGTAGCTTATTATGGCTTATAATTCACAGAATATTTACTTTAAAATTTATTTTGTGACTTATGTATTAGACTAACTAATGTATTGTATGTACTGTATAATGTAATGTACTTATGTATTAGACTAACTAATTTATGGTTTAAATTATTTACTGAATTTAGTGCTTTTCATTTGCTTTTGTTTGGGATGAATAAATATCACAGATTAAACACAGATTAAAGGCAAATAAACATGGGACTTTCTTCTTGCGTAATGTCAACATGCAGTGTGTAATGATACACTCTGACTGTCACCCATACGGCATGTCTCTTAAAAAGTTGAAATCACATTTGGATATTGTGCTCATTAAATCAGCCATGCTCACAGTTTACAGTCTTCCATTAATAACTCCTAATATTCTGCAAGGGAACATATATAGCATATGTTGATAATAAAACAGAAATGCATTGAGGTGATAGTTGGGGTGGCTGTCAAGGAGAGAGATAGATGAACTCTGAGGTTAGAGGGAGATTACATGCTTTTCTATAAATGGTACTCCTGGGATTTTACAAGAAATTTACAGGGGTCTACAGAAAGACTATTCAGAAGGGTCTTTTTGAAGAAACCAATTGTGTCTTAGATGTTTATTTCATCTTTTAGATTTGATCATATGTGTTACTGTAGAAGATCTTTGGATTTACAAACATGGGGCCGCGATGGCTTTGTAGTTAGCACATTTGCCTAACACTTCCAGAGTTGGAGATTTTCCTTGTTTTTTGGGGGTTTCTCAATATACTCCATTCAGAAATACATGGATTTTCCCACAAAAAAAAAAAAGTCATCATATTACATAAAATCACTTTCAGATAAAAAACATAAAGAAGTGTGAGAAATGGCTGTCATGTGAAATATTGATGTTTATATAATTTTTTTTGACTATGTCTAATTTCATTATAATCAAAGGCATCTTGCACTACAGTATTTCGATTAAGATTTTGCCACCATATCGTATATATAATACCATAACATAATACTAGCAATAAATAAGCTTTTGTTATCACCATTGCACTGTTAAAAAAAATGCTTTTCAGAGAGCTGCATGACTCTCTGAAATTATTCCTGAGTCCTGAATATTGTTTCCTGTTGGACCATGGCCACCCATTGACCCTGCCTCACCACAGTAATAAATACCTTCTAGGACAGCTACACTATCAGATCACGTACATCTCTGCACACAAAAGGCCTGCTTTGTGTTGCCCTGGAGTGTCAAGCATTCAAACTTATATAATATCTATCTCTCACAAATGTGCTTGCATTAGAATGATCTATTTCTGTATTCTTGTTTAAAAAAAAAAAGAAGGTTTAAAAAAAAAGCTGAGCTTCGAGCTCAACAGAGCTGCTTGACATAACTTAAACAGAATGTTGTACAGTTTGTGTTGTTCTTGATTCTTTTTAGAAACATACACAGCTGAGAAAGCATCGTTTAATTGGAATAAACATTGATCATATACATTTGTGTATATGTCTCATCATGAATCACAATTGAAGATAAACCTGTGACAGTAAAAGCCAGTCACCGAATAAACACTAATATCTCTGCTGAACATATTACTGGACCAGTCATCATTTGACATATATTCAGCATTTGTTTTAGCTCAGCATTATTATAAAATCATACATTGTCGATTCAGTAAAGGTTCCTGGCATAGGTGTTTGAAGAGGTGCTTCACAAGGACTACACTAAAGATTACAACAGGTTGTTTCAAGTAGTTATAGCAAATGTGAATTGGAAAGTTGTGCCATATATTTATTTGCTTAGCTAGGTCATTATTTGTACAGATGTAGATAGATTTTGACTTTATTAACAGTAACATTATTTTCACATTACATGCTTTGTATATTTATTTTTATAGTTAGTTCATCCTGTAGTACACACTTTACTCCAGGGTATATAGGAAGATTTTAAGGTACACTATCATCAGATTACTGAGAGAAAATCCTGGAATACATTAATGTAATGAATCTAATTGCACAAAAGCTACTTATTAAAGATTCACCATTAAACTTTACAACATGGAGGGGCCACATATATTTCATCCCATCCTTCTTCCATTTAGATAGTGCTAACTCCAGGTTTATTGCCACCCTTAATAAATATTCATTCTAATATCTTTGCATTAATAATATAGATCTAATATTACAAGAATAGAGGAACATGTTCATGGGTTATATAAGCATAAGTAAACTGTTAGTGGTAAAAGACCATGTAAAGGGGAACTAGAACATTCCATAAAGACAAAAAATACTTAAAATTCTCAAAATAATACTAACACAGAAGCTAATATGCACAATATGCACAATCATTATGGCTTTCTTTAAATATTATATATTAACTGTTGAATATCCTGTATTAATGTAAAATCATGTATAGGGACATGCTTGTATATATTTTTTCCTCTAGGTATAGTATTTGTGGCAAATATTGAATACAATAAAGTTTAAAAGACAAAACAACTGATACTCATTTTGCATTTTTACCCTCCAATTTTGTTGGGGTTTTTTTTGTCCTGTAAATCACCAAGTACAATCTGTTATAGACATGTTAATAGGATGACAAGGAGAATCGGGTGATCAGAAAACATCAAAAGATGAAATGATGTGATAATATGGAACCAGGTTTTAGGGATTATCACTAGAAGAACACTGAAAGATTATAATGGTGATTTCTGTCTAAAAAAGCAAATGAAGCATTCCTTCTTTAAGACTCTTCTAGTGCCTTTCCGTTGACTACTTACACAACTAGCATCAATTCTGATAGATCCCTATGTCTATAATTTAAGACCCTCATTCTGACACTCACTGGGCAGTAAAGTGTTGGGGTGGAGAACGTTGCTGATGCACTGGCATTTGCAAAAGGATTTATTAGCCTTGTGGAGTCAGAGGAAATGCTGGACTATTAGGTGGAGCAGCAGAGCACTAAGAGTGGAGAAGATCATCTTACTAAGGGTAAGTTCATCACCAGACTTCCTGTAGACATGTTAAAATTAAGAGTTTAGTTTTTACTGTTTAATTCAGTTTGTTTTGGCAGTTTGATTCTCACATTTCAGATTAATACACTGCATAGTTTTAAGATCTAAATACGATATATTGTTTTCATTTATTCTTTCAGCATCCAAGTATAAAAAAATAATAATTGTGAAACCTGGAAAAGAAATAAGCAAGAATTCAAATAATTGAATTCCAGTTTGGATAACAAATTTAATGCTAATATGAACACTTTGAATTGCATATGTATCATTTACACCTTCAGATCTTTCATTCTCTTTTGAATTAATAAGCTTAGGTATTCTTGGAAGGTACAATGCTACATTTTCATCAACAGCCCCCAATCTCTAAACACACACACACACACACACACACACACACACACACACAGTACTATATTTTATGAAATTAGAATGGCATTTATTTAAGTTGGTTAATTGCACCTTATGTAGATGCACATTATCCTAATGTACCTGTTTAATCATAAGTCTTATATTTCTTGACTCATGCTTATCATAGCATGAAAACCACTAAACTGTACTGCACTGAGACACTCAATTAGAACTCATATGGAAAAAAAAACTTGTTTTTAAAGAACAAAACCAGTAGTATATACTTAAAAAGCTAATTTTTAAATTAGAGAAACTTCTGTTAAAATACTATAATGTTAATGCATACTACACAAACTTTCTTTAATGTGTTTTATTTACATAGTGTTAAGTTTTATTAATATAATAATACCACTAATACTACTACTACTAATAATAATAATAACCTACAGTGGTGTAATGTGATGATGTGAAACACTTACATCATGGCAATGTTATCAATATGAACATTATAACACCTATGAGCAAAAAATACTTTCTTTACTTTCTTTCTTTATTTTATTTTACTTTCTTTATTTAACAAAAAACTGCAACAGACTTTCTGGCAGCAGAAATCTTACAGGAACAACTTTCCCCCTGACTATCAGAAACTTCTTTCATAACTATCTCCAAGTCTCTAAGATTATACTATTTTTGTTTATATATAACACGTTTAATTTAGTTACAAATAGTTTAAAATTACGTGGAGCGTCTACCAAATGAATCCAGAGATGCTGAGAAATTATAATAGATTAGATTTAATGAGCCTTTGGTTTGAATTGCAGCCAGCAGTACTGCCAGAGTTGTTCCCATATAAGTTACAGTTATAATAATGTTGTTAAGTTGTATTAGAAAACAAGCTGTTACGGTATTAAGACTTCAGCAGTGCTGTGGTATGAAAAATCTCTCATAGATTATACCACCAAATGCCTGTGCCCACTCAGCTGAACATTTTCCACTGAACTCAAGTCACTGTTAACAGCTGTCAGAGAATTCATTATTTATATAATTATTAGTAAATACAAAAGTAGTGTCTTGACAGGATGACAAATGATAATAAACCTATGCAAAAAATAGAATCAGCTAGTGTTTTTTTTTTTATTTCTTTATATATTTCAAATAGTGAATATGACCATTCAAGCTCACATATTTGCACCCATCATACACAGTAAAGTATTCACTGGCAGGTGAAAAGCTTGTGATTTGGATAAAATCTTCATGTGCACAGAAAGTATACACAAAGCTAAAGCTAAAAGTTGAGTTTAACTATTACCTTCAAACCCCATACTAAATTTTTAAGTCAGGTTATGTACTGAATGCCCTTGACGAGTATATTATGTCATTTCACACAGCGAGAAAGCAATGCTTCCCCTGCCATGCCTCTGCTTAGGCAAGAATACTGGCATCAGATGACTGCATTTAATGCTAGCATATGTAACCATCCACATGGCATCATAAAAATTGACCCCAACTGAGTCATGTGCCCTGGCTTGAAGTGTTCTGTCAGTGGACCATTTTCAGCCATGAAATGCATACCAGAAAAGGAGCGCTCCTGTGCTGATGGGGCACAGGCCAAATTTGCATAGGTTTGATGATCCTGATATTAACACTTAAGCCATATTAAGTGTATATAAGCCAAATTATATTTTTCTACAGCTCTAAAGGTGCTCTTGTTGAAAGCCTGAATTGGAATCTCGCACAACCACTTATGAGTAAATATTTTATCACAGTATTATGGCTTTTTTTTGTTGCTTGAAAAGTCTGGATCTTTTTGACTAACTGTTTACTATCAAATTGTTTCAAATGTTAAATCAGTTTAATTTCTATGTTTTTAACTGTATTACATTGATAGATTGCTGAATTTATTTGTATTAAAGATTGATAAAAATTCTATGTAATATTTATATTTTATATATTAAGGAGTATATATAATTTTATTTTTAAGAAGGATTAAGAAAAATTAAATAAGACTGAATATGAGGAGCTATTCAGTAAATGGAAGTAAAAACATAAAAATTAAGAATATAAAATGAGAACATGAGAATGTTTATGAAAACTTGAGAACATAAAAAAAAACAATCCTAAATACAGTACATTGAATGAAACCAGAGACCTGTAATGGCTCCACCTTGAGTTTCAGCAGTGTGCAGATACAATAACATCTAATAGAACCCTAACAGCATTAAGTGTTACATAAACATCTTCAGCACTAGTAGCATGAACTAAACTTTGGCACAAACCAAGGAAAATTAAGAAATGGAGCCATAAACTTTATTAACGGCGTAGGTCAAGCTTTTCATTTGCATTGCTCATTCATTTATTTCACAACACCATTTCTACATTAAAGCACAAGATCCATTTATATTACCACTTTTTAAATCTAACGTTTACTCAGGTACAGTAAACATCCATTACTATTTTTATAATCTAAATTGTATTAGTAAATGCTGATAAATTAATGAAAAGTGCACTTTTTCTTACAACTCTAATGTAGGACCAGACTGTGAGAAAAATTCAAGACAGGAGTGTAATACACTCACTGTCCAATTTATTAGGAAGCCCCAGCATATCTGCTCATTTATGCAAATATGTAAAGCTCAGTGGATAAAATCATGTAGGCACAGGTCACGAGCTTCAGTTAATGTTAACATCAAATGTGAAATCAAAATGTGGGAAACAATTTGATCTAAGTGACTTTGACCGAGATACGGTTATTGGTGCCAGTTGGGTTGGAGCATTTCAGAAACTGTTAAAGAAAGAAGGGCGAGAGAAAAATGGCCAAGCTGGTTCAAGCTGACAGGAATGCTTCAGTAACTCAAATAGGCACTCTGTGCATCTATGAATGCACAGTTTTACCCAATTTTAAAATTATTTTGTAAAATGAGTCCCTAATTATTTATAAGCATGTGTTGCATTGCATTTAACAATAATAAAACAACTGCTGTGAAACTTATCTCCTGAATCTCCCAAAGGCCAATACAGGCCAGATGTTCAAATTCCATTCAATCTTATTATTCATTTATTCAAATGAAAGGGTATTATGCAGTGTAAGTCCAGATAAATTCATGAGAGATTTTAATTTCAACGTATCAGCTGTAAACTAGTATAGAGTATCTTGGCTAATATAGTCAATATAAACTAATATTAATGTTTTGATTAAGTGTCTCTCAATAATACACAGCAATTGGACCAATTATGTTGTAGTTCATGTGATTAACAAGTTGTAATGCTGTGCTTTGAATTAATTACCATGAGTAATGCCTCAGCGGTTTAAAGAGCTACTGATTGGAAGGTTGTAATTTCGAATCCCAGGACTTTTATTCTTTTATTATTATGGCACATTTGTAAGTTGCTAGCTATCTACAGTATAATTAACTAAAAGAATAGGGAGGAAAGCACTTGCTCCCAGGACAGCTAAGCCAGCTAGGTTCATATATTTTCATATTGATATTTTCATTGAAAAGGATGGTCAACAGTGTTTTGTTTTTTCCTTTAGGCTGAAAAAGAAATATTTTGGTTGTTGTGATCCTGATCTGAAACAGATTCTTAAATCAAAAATAGTCAGAATATCACCGGTAAGACATGAGTGCCCCCTAAAGGTGTTTTACTGCAGCTTATTTACATATTACTCAAACATAATATAACAAGATTCTGTCTTAATTCTTTAATGTAGTCAAAGCATGAAAAACCTAAATCATGCTTTTCTTGTATGCTTTCAGAAACCTTTTGTGATTTATCTGTTCATCTGACTACTATAAGTAAAATGTGGAAGAAAACTTCAAAAATGACAGATCAGACCGCTGAAGGCCAAGGTAAATCCATTCTATTTCTAAATATACAATGGTCTTTTCCAAAGTACCTCACCTCTGTTGTGCTTTGCCACAAATTAAAATCCTGATGACAAAAGCTATATCATTTTAAAATATTTTTAGTGCTCATGATTGACAGGGTGACACTGGCATACCAGTCTCTTTTTTTTTTCATTTGTTTTTTATCAGTGGGCTTCAGGAAGAGGTCCAAAGTACCCGGAGTGATGATTACTCAATTTATAGAAGAGATTCCAGAAGGAAAAGCTCATCCAGACTTTACCCGCAAACCCATTGCTTTGACCATTCAAGAAGGTACATTTCTTTAACACTTCTTTAACAGAATTACAAAACTTCACAATACTGCTGAATAACATAGCTCGCTTTAAATTTTTATCTTTATTTTATTATTACATACTGATTAATTACCTAGTAGTTAATAGTAGTGTGACTTATGCAGTACTAATATATATCTTAATAACGCTAATTTATTCCTGCTTTGCCCCACTATAGTTACCTATGAGTTACTAAATAATACTGTAAAGTGCTACCATTTCTGCTGATATTTTAGGGAAAGCCACACTAAATTATACATCATGTCTATGTTTCCTGTCAACCAGGTAAATTAGCTATTTTCAAGGCCATTGTCATAGGGCATCCAGAACCTACTGTCACATGGGCCAGAAATAATGGAGATGTATCTGACCAACATAAATATCAGACTAAGTTTGATCCCATTTCTCGAGAGCACACAATTGAGGTAAGTACATTGTATTATTTATAGATTGTTTTTCCTGCAAAAGAGACAATTCTGAAAATAATCTTTGCCGGCATCATTGTGTTCTAGATGCCCAATGTTTCTCCAGAACAAGCTGACACCTACAAGTGTTTTGCAACGAATGAGTTTGGCAGAGCTTCAGTCACTGTTGTATTAAATGTTATAGAAGGTATGAAAACTGTTATGATGTCCTGTGATTGCTTTCAAATTCAATTAAATGATTACAAATGTGAGTAGTATACTTGCATTTCAGTGGGATACAAGAAAGACAAAGCAAAGAAAGATGCCAGTGAGTGATACTAATAATAATATCATCATCATCATCATCATCATCATCATCCTCATCTCAAGTCACTGAGATATTTTCATGATTTTTTTTTTCAACAGAATTGGAACCGAATGAATTCAAAACTGCACTGAAAAGAAAAAGGTCTCTTCACATTTACATTGTAACTCTAGTCAACCACTTTCTTTTTGTTCTAGTTTCTAAACTTGTTTTCCGCAATGTCTACAGTAATGTGCGTCCAAAAACTTTACCAAAAAAGGAAGGAGAAATTGACCCCAAATTCTGGGAGATTTTGCTTAGTGCTGATAAAAAAGATTATGAGCACATTTGTTCTGAATATGGAGTGACCGATTTTCGATGGATGCTGAAGAAACTAAATGAAATAAAAAGAGAAAGAGATGAGCAGCAAGCTGAGGTATTTCAGAGACCTTCCAGGTAATGAGTTCAGTTCAGCTTGAAATTTGTACTGTATTCTAATAATGGATCATTGCTATTCTCTCTCCAGTTTGTCAAAAGCATTTCCAACCTGAAGCACATTGAAGTGAAACCCAGTGGCACAGCATTGTTTGAAGTTGATTTGGACCTTGTAGACCCAAGTAGTAGAATATTCATCTACAAGGTAAGACGACTAAGAAGTACTACTCATTTTGATTGACCCACTCAGCATAAATTCAAAGTGGCATGCACTGTGGCATTTTGTCTGAAATTTCACTAATTGGTAGGATGGAGAAATGATTGAGTACTCCAAAGACATGGATATGAAACACAGCCTAAAACAAGTGGGCAAAAAGTTTGTGTTTACTATAAGGGACCTCCTTCCTGATGATGCTGGCCTTTATCAGTTAGATGTTGAGAATGTGACCATGTTCTCCACTGAATTTAAGAGTAAGTGATCAGTTTAAGTATGCTCTATTCGATGTTCATAGATGATTATCCTACTAATACATTTCTCCTTAGTTCCAAAGGTGGAATTTCTGGTAAAAATTCAGGAGGTTAAAGCTATGGAGAGAGAAGATGCGATGTTTGAGTGTGTTCTATCTAATCCCTTCTCAAAAATCCTGTGGATGGGGAAAAATGTCCCTCTGGAACAGGGAGAAAAATATGACATAACAGTTTCTGAAGAGAAGCTGATTCACCGACTGGTGGTGAAAGACTGTATGTTGGTGGATAAGGGTATATATGCTGCTGTGGCAGGTATCAAGTCCTGTAATGCGTGGCTGATAGTGGAAGGTAAGCTCATTCTCCTTATGGTATGTGAGAGATAAAGAGCATAATCTATATAATATGGATAATAATATATTTTCCATGATACTTGTCATTTCTGTTTCATGATCAAGCTAATAATGACCCAAACCTACATGGCAAAAAGAAAGTCCGAAAATCAACACAGGCAGGAGGATCAGGCCTTGATCTGGCAAAAATTGCAGCAGAGCAGCAAATCAATCTACTGAAAGAGAAAGAGGAGATGATATCAGACATCAAAACAGCTATGCCAGAGAAAGATGCAGAAGTTTCAGGAGACAGCAAAACTTCTGCATCTACATCAGGGTCTGGCATTGGATCTATGTCTGAGGGTGATTCTACTTTTGAGTCTAGTTCTGGTTTAGGATCTGGTGCTAGCCCTGCTATTGGAAGGACAGGTAAGGATGGACACCTGTTGAACATTTTTGGTGATAGAACTAAAAAATTGACCCCGAATTCTGGGAGGTGTTGCTTAGTGCAAAAAGAATATGAGTGCATTTATACTAAATATGGAGTGACTGATTCAATATATATTGAATAGATGTCTGCGTACAATTAGAATGTAAAAGGTGCTTATCAGGTCCGAGTAAGCTATATAGAGCATCTGATTTATGACAAAAGCAGAAAATGCCAGACCTTTTGTGTCAACAGGGCGTCACCAATGAAGTTTGTCATGTATATGTTTGTTTGTTCTTGTAGCCACAGGGTGGCACTCTAATAAGGTGTTCTAAACAGATACAAATAGGAGACACATGTTTTTTGCTTGTTTGTGTGTTGTTTCTTTAAAAAGGATCACAGGCTGATCTATATGACATTCATCTTGTTGAAAATAGAGTTGTCCATTGAGAGATACTGAGACTTGAAACAAGGTTTTTACTTTCATGCATGTGCAAGCAAGCAAGTGGTCACATAATCCTTCAATTGTTATTGTAATCTCTAGTTATAGTTTTAATGTTATCAGGCTATTAATATTAACGTTACTTTTTTTAATAAGTCTTTTAGAATATAGATAACAAACATGCTCAAGGCAGACAGTTTTTGGTTTATGATCATTTCTGCACCACAGTATGTTTGCATTAACTTACATCCAAATTTTATTTTATTTTTCACATTTCCAACAGTAAGCCTGTTAATCAAATTACTATCAGTGCAGGTATATTTACAGTTCCATCACCTGCCCTGATGTAAGCAGAGACGTGTGATGCTTCTAATAAATAAATAAATAAAAAGGTTCAACATAAAACATAAAACAAGCTCCTCATTTACTTGCACTGGTTTCTGAGAAATTCCCAACTCTGCTAGTGACAGGGGACACTCAGTATATCTCAATAGAAGCATGTCTGTGTTTGTGTCTGATTGTGGTTCAGGGGCTCCAGTGGAGCAAACAAGATCAGGCTGTGTGAAATCTAAAGAAACTGCAAACCTTACTTCTGCAGCCAGGAATGCAAATTCAGCCTCCAGTGAAGAAAGCTGTCAAAATGGTCAGTGTTGTACAGGCAACATAATTAACTAACATTACTTATTTAAATAAAATGTAATATGACTGACAAAATGTAATTATTATGATAATTTCAAACTAATATTTAACAGTTATATTTAACTGCCTATTGTTTTCCATAACCAAGTCTATGGATTTTTTTCTAAGAAAGTAAGCAGTTTCAACTGTAAGAAAATAACAAAACCTTATTAAGTGTAGTCACAATATACACTTCACTCTGAGTATGCTGAGTTAAAGCACAGGACCAAAATGCAAAAATTTTACTTATGCATGAAAAATGAAAAAAAAAAAAAATTGCTTGTATATTAACAAAAACTGTCAAGACAATGTATTTGTTAAAACACTTGTACAGGAAATAATTCAGTTATTTGAATGCATAATAGAATCAAATCGATGACCTAAAACAAAATTATGCTCGGGACCAGTTGCTAAATACCCAATACCTCCACCTGTGCTTCTGTTATATTATCAAGCATGCCTAGCAAGCCAACTGCCAGAAAATGCAGCCCATGGCAGGCCACCAACATTTGTCACTAGACTTAACGATGATAGAATGGATAGAGTTGGTTCCAATGATGCAAAAAAGGTAACACACACACACACACACACACAGACACACACACACACACACACATACATATATATATATATATATATATATATATATATATATATATATATATAGAAGAGAGAGAGAGAGAGAGAGAGAGAGAGAGAGAGAGAGAGAGAGAGAGAGAGAATATGAATATGTCTTATATATATTGTATATATATCTATTGTTGATGAGTGTCAATAATTCAGAAGCTTTCTGTAAGCATTTTTGTACATTTTCAATTTTCAATTTTATTCCAAGTCTCCTAAAATATGCTTGTTTTTCACATTAGCCTCGTAAAGTGCCTACTTGCAAAAGTCCAGGCACTCCTAAACTGACTAACCAAAGTGACAAGGATACCAACTCAGATGAACAGAAGTTTGCAGCAAATATCTGTAACAGTCAAGCCACAATTACAGCTGGAGGTATCAAGTCTATTTATTATGTTTTTTCCTACTAATTGAAGAAAATTTGATTATCATGAATGATTAGATATGACATTAGAAGAATTTAAAATAGCAAATGCAGGCATAGTGGCTTACTGGTTATCACATTTGCCTTGCATCTCTGGGGATTGGGGTTCATTATCCATCTCTGCCCTGTGTGCACATAGTATGCTTGTTGTCCCCATGCTTCGGGTGTTTTCTCTGGGTACTCATTCCAAAGACACGTGTTGTTGGCTGATTGGTGTCTAAATATTGTATGTAGTGTGTGAATCTGCTGAGTCTCCTGGGATAACCTCCTGTTTCCCTGTGATCCTGTGTTGTATAAGTGGTTCAGAAAAATAAAAAAGCTAGGTATCTGAGCTGGTATTTTCTATAAATGTTTTAGATGTTCCTCAATTTGACTGTGATGAATTGCACAAGTTTGCCAAACCTTTAGTGGTTAAAGCAGGCCAAAATGCAACCTTTAAGATGACGTTCCCACCACAAGAATTTCTGGAAATCAAATGGTTTAAGGAAGGTTCTGAGCTGATGTATGGTGGTGGAGTGACGGTGGTAAAGGACGCAAACTACAGCCGCCTTCAAATTAAAGACTGTCTGCAATCAGATGCTGGAGAAATTAAAATCCAGCTGAAAAACCTTTATGGAACTGTAGAGGCCTTATCAAGACTGACTGTACTTGGTAAGGTAACTTTTTAAGACAAATATAATATTATTTTACTTTTTTGTCATTCTTTTGAACATTTAAGAATTTTGGTAATATTTGTTCTTTAACCAGGCAAGCCCAGTCCACCAAAAGGCCCAGCTGAGCTATTGGAATGCACATCCTCTGTAATTGAACTCAAGTGGAATCCACCAAGTAATGATGGTGGCTCACCAGTGAAGAATTACATAATTGAGAGGCAGCAAACAGGCCAAAGTATATGGAAGAAATTAGGGGATGTCTCGGCTGATTGGCTTACTTTTAGGGACAGAAATGTGTGCCATGGCAAGAGATATACATACCGAATTTATGCAGAAAACTGTGAGGGCATTGGGGACCCACTGGAGACAGACAACATTATGGCTGGAGCATTAGGTAAGAGACTGAAGGGTCAACATACATATATCATTGTGGACAAACCAGCTAATTGAATACTTGAAAAAAAAAAAAACATGAGCGAACAAATAATATCTGCTATTTTGTTGCAGTATTCCCTGACCGTCCAGCTCCTCCTAAAATTGTCAGTGCTTTCAAGAATTGCATTAATCTAGAGTGGGCTCCTCCAGAGAAAGATAGAGGAACCAAAATACTGGGCTACCAGCTAGAGAAACGAAAGAAAGACACAAGCCAGTGGGTGTCATTGAACTACATTAACGAACCAATTGAAGGTATAGAGTAACTTTATATTTTAAGCTTTAACTTTGACAGATCACTTCTTATCCCTTCAGATCATTCAGTGTTTTCAGGAAACCCACATATTTAATGAATTTAAGATGAATGAAAATAGTCAAAAATGTCTTTTCCCTTGTTTAGCATTAAAATATTCTGTGAAGAAAGTGTCTGAAGGATCAGAGTATGAGTTTAGAGTGTCAGCCATTAATGCATCAGGAGCTGGAGAGCCCAGTCAGCCCTCTCAGATGGTCTGTGCTAAACATCCCAACAGTAAGTGGTGGGCATGTTAGGCAATAACATAAAAGTCAATTATTCATTTAAAAGTTTTCTAACTATTTTGAATACATTATACTGTCTGTCTGTTGATATACTGTCTGTCTGTTGATTTTCAGTGAAACCTCATTTCAAGGACCCTGCAGATTTCATGGTTGTGAGAGCAGGAAACACTGTGAGAATTGTAGTAAATTATGAAGTAAGTCATTTTTATATTACCTCCAATCTTGTTTTTAATTTTAAGATCATTTTATTTCTGCATATAACTAATTTTTACAAAATACTTTTCAAAAGGCATCCCCACCACCAGAAATAAGCTGGTCAAAAAATAATGAACCCATGTCTCCATGTTTCAAAATTGTCAATACTGAAGGCATGTCAGTACTCACCATACCCAACTCAAAGCGCTCAGACTCAGGCGTGTACACCATCATGGCTAAAAACTCAAGTGGGAAGACTAGTTTTGACATAGATGTCAGAGTAACAGGTAACATTAACCTTGCTGCCTCTCATTAGCCTCTACCTCACTCTTATAGTTCTCACACCAATCATATTATGTTTGCATTTTCTTCCAAGCTGAGACGATCCAATTTTTCTAATAGTCCATACAGCTATCATGTCATAATAATTGATTTTGCATGGTGAATAGAATATTCAGATCACATGAAGGGAATTTTATAATCCAGTGAAGAGCTTGCAGCTAATTTATTCTGAAGCTATACATTATTCTAGTCATTATACCTCAAGGTCAGATGGCTCCCTGCTGGTTTTCCTGATATCAAAGCACTCTTATGTTGCCAGATGAACCCAAGAAACCAGGCCCAGTTACATTGGAGCAGCGGCTACATGGTAAAGTGATCATCACATGGGCTCCATCACCAGACCAGGAACTGGATGATCAGCTGCACTATATTGTAGCAAAACATGACACCATCAGTTGTATATGGCACACGATAGCTACTCGCCTCTTCTGTACAACCTACACTGCTGATATCCAAACTGGACACAAGTATTGTTTCAGAATCTATGCTAAAAATGACATGGGGATGTCAGAGCCTTCAGAATCACCAATATGGGGTGTTTACAGCTTAAAAAGTAAGAAGATTCTATTTGTGTTTACATGAGAACTAAATATTCTGATCAGTATCATTAACTGAGTGTTGCTAATCATCATTTTAAAAGTAGGCTGTTTTAATCTCACACCATATTCTTAGAGTTTCAGCCATATATAAATGTCACATCAAAAATCACTTCCAATTACTAATGTCAGTCTTTTTTCAGTTAATAAGAAGTGTTCCTTACTGACAATTTTACTAATAACAGGCCCTTATTTATCAATCAAGCTATGTTTACGCAAGCCAAACAAAAAATTTGCATCAGATTTATAAACGTTTATGAAACAATAATTTTCCTTAAACTCCTATTCATATGTTGATCATCTGTAAGTGCACAGCTCATTTGCATGTGGTGACACTTAAAACAGTAAAGTGTAACAGGGGGCTGGAAACATATGACTAATGACTAACAAATGACTATTAAACAGTTACAGAATTTGAAGTTATTTTGGCTCACTTCTTGGTCAAGAAAAACTACTTAGCAGCATACTAAAAGCAACTTAAAAGCTGTTTTCAAAAGAAAAAAAATACTGACAAGGTTAATTATGTGTAAATTAGGCGAGGTGTGAAAATTCATTAGAAATTAATGAAAGATATAAATGGAGAAGAAAAAAGATCTACACTGTTCCCAAGTGACAGTGACTATAACTAATATATAACTCTTTTTTTATTATTAATTCCAATAATGACAAAAAATCCTCAGTGGTATTCTTAGTGGTAGCCCCTGACCTGATGAACTGTCATGAAGATATGTTGAGATGGAGAGAAAACACTTCTAAAACTCATTCTGGATAAGGGCATCTGCTAAATTGTGTAAATGTAAATAAATAAGCAATTTAAACCTGACAGTATAATCTTGCACCGTAATCCTTGCAAATTAGATACATGAACTGAGGATGTCCTCAGCTGCATCATTTGGTTACAAACATTTATTGAATACAAAATACTAAAGATTTATAAGATAGTGGTTAAGGTGAGTTTGAATATTGAGCAAGGCCAATTGCTCAGTTGTATAAAATATGATAAAATGTAAGTCACTCTGGATAAGAGCGTCTGCCAGATGCCAGAAATGTAAATGTAAATAGATCTGTTTGCATGCAGACTCTTAAATGAGGCCCAATATCTCTAGAGCAGAACCTTTGGGGCCGGTGCAAATACCTGTATTAATAACTGGCAATAATAAAGTTACTTTGCACAGATATTTCACAGCTATTTAATATTTATTCTTTGTCTAGATCCACTAGCAAGAGCTCCACCAGCCATGATTACTTTCGAGAGGCCCCCCTCCATTTTGGTTCCACTAAAAGTTCACACTCCACCAAAGGGCTACCAGTGCTACATGACTTGTGCTGTTCGAGGTTGCCCCAAACCCCATGTTTCTTGGTACCTGAATGGCATCTGCATCAACTCTAATAAACACTACTACATCACCAATGCTCATGGTGTGTGCTCCATGTACATCCTCAGAGTGGAGCTCGAAGATGCTGGCGAATATAAAGTGGTTGCAGTCAACTCATTTGGAAAAGCAGAGTGTTCTGCCACCCTTACAGTTAAAGGTATTATTATTATTATTATTATTATACAGTGATTCAGCAGAAGTACTGTTATTAATGTTGTTTTCTGTTTTTCAGATTGAAATGTGGCAGTTCTTGATGTTAATAGTGGGATCCTTGCAGATGCTAAAAAAACATGTTGAAACTTATAATTTCACTACAAAAAAGCCATTTGAGCAAAGTGAGATTGTCTTAAATATAGTTCAGTGTAGCTAGTGTTTGCATTTTAAAAATTACAATAAAAAAAATTCTTTCTAATATATTTCAAGTTATTTTTTTTTAATTAATATCAATCCTTGCATTTTGCTTCTTCTTAGAAATAAGTGCTAACAATTTGGAAAAATCTGACAATAGAACAGAAGCTTAAAATAAAATATCTAGAAATACAAATAATTATCTTATATTTGTTTTATTGTATTATTACAAAAGAAAATATCAGCTAAATTTGACTCCAATTAAAATATTTCCAGTTGTTAAAAAGTAATTTTTGCAGTGTGACAAGTAGTTAAAAGCTTTCAAGTCAAATGAAGCAAAAAAACTGTGCTTTGAAAACACACAAGTCTTATGAGTTTTATCAGTAATATCTGAAATGCAATACTTTTTTTAAGATAATTATTAAGTAATTTTGTCCTAAACACACAACCATAGCTACTAGATTTACAGACCTGAATATCAGTGCCACATTTGACAGATGCAGTTTACTACTAGGATATGAGGAGGCTGGTATTTCATGACACACCCAGAAGTGTCCACAGGGTGCTCAGTGAAATACGGCTGTCAGAAGAAGGTTCACATTACATGTTTACACACACAGTGTCGCTTGGTGTTCAGTGCTTGTATGTGGCTTTGTAGTGATTTATTATGAAATATAAAGGTGCTATCAGGGCCTTGTCAAAAATTAGCTGTATAAAGAAAGAATAAAGGTTATCTTATACATTACATACTGAGTTTCTAGTCTCCAATGTATACCCAAAACCTATGATCATGTTACTTTCATCATGAAGGGTTCAACACAGTACTGCTTGATGATAAAGCAGTACAAACTGTAGACAAATAATGATTTATTTTCTCACTATCTGGTGACCCCAGACGAGGGTTACCTTTTGAGTTTGGTTTCTTCCCTACTGCTGTCTCAGAGAGTTTTTCTTTGCCACTGTATGTTAAGCAAACATAAAATACCCAAAGAATAGTCTAGAATGTAGACCCAATTATTCCTCATCCATCACATTTTACAGTTGCCATCACAACCTGAAGCAGGTAGCATTGCTAAAGCAGCCACTAAACCCAGACTTCTTTTGGATGGGCATCCATTATATTTGAGAAAATGTACTCGAATAAGTCTATTTTCTACAGTAGTTACTGAGTCCAGTGGTGGTGAGATTTACATCACTCATTTGGCCAACATTTGGTTATGTACGTGGTATCTTTAGGTCCTTTCCTGATTATATATAAGTGTTACACATCTTGGTAATGGTTAATTTAGCTATACTCTGTGTTCATCTTTGTCATTTAAAAGAGAAATTGCAGACCTCTAAAGAATGATCCAATAGAGAACAAGGGGATGAGAGCTGCTCTCTTCTTTCAGAAAAAAATAGTTAAATGAAGAATATTATTATTAAATAGGAGTCATATCAGCCATGTTTTTTCACTGTGTTTTTCATTTCTGACTCCATGTTACTATCCACCTAAAAGTAAGCGTGTCACACGTCTGCAGCTTTGTCATTGGCCCCCATGGGATCCCAGCTGCAGTGCAGCTCTAACACTACACAGGAATTCAAAAGAGGAGACAAGAAAGCCTAGAATGGCATAATGAGTTTTTAACCAGGAAGAAAGTGGAAGCATGATGCAATACGGCAGATGTAAATTATAAATAGCCTTTAATGGCAGTGCCTTGATAGTGAAAGAACATACCACAGACCACCCACATTACAGCTTCTCTTCAAATTAGCTTATAAGGAGCCAGAAAATAGACTTTCAACATCTGGGTAGGGTTACAACAACATCAGTCCCTGCAATGAGATCATGCTTTAAAACAGACCTTGCAAAACAAACATTCTGTAGTTTCAGGTCAGTTTCCTTTCTAATCAAATGTCTGGAAAACAGGAAAATATACAGTTTACCTCTAAAAAAGTAAATGGGAGACCATTAGAGACTGAGGTAGTGTTTGCCAAAATTTCTACATGCTAAGAAAATAAAAGACCTGCTTCTGACAGTGGACAATCTGAACTTGTGGCACAGTTTTCTAACCACCCAGGGTACATACAGGGTTTACAAAGAGAGCACATCCATGTAAAGCTTTACATGATGTGAGCAGTTTGTATTAAACTGGTAAAAACACTGATCCTAGTATCAAAATTTTAAAAAAAGGCAAAAATAGACAGAGGCAGTTACAATGAACAATTGACTAAAAGTTTCATTACAAGATTCACAGCCAGCAAATACAGGGATGCAACACAAAGAGGAGCAAGAAGCAATATGTTGAGCATTTTTCATCTGCAATAAAGTATGTTACCTGCACTGTTTATCAATGCTGTAAATTGTCTGGGAGAGGTGCAACATCAGGACACATTACAGACTTTTGTAACAACTTTGATATACAGCTTTCACTAGTCCATGAGAAATCTATCAGACTCCATAATATAAGGTAGTAAAACAGAATGATACATAAAGTATTTGGTGGCTTTATGATTAAGTGAAGGACCACCACCTGGGTTTTTATAAATGCTGAGGTCCTGAAATAGCTTTTGGTAATTCATTTCTATCTAGATATTTTTTTATAACTATTTACACAACAGCCATACATAATTGTCCTGCAATTTAGGTAATTATATTTTTAAATATATAAAAGAGAAGTGTGTATTTATAACAGCCTTTGTTTATTTTTTTTATTTTTTCATGAAGCTGTGTTTTATACAAGCTATATATGAGCAGTTACTTTTTTCCTAGCAAACATGTCTTCAATGTTAGCAAGCATCCCATAGCACTACATTATGGCCATCTCAGTTAAGAGGCTAGTGTGAAGCTTGCTTTTTTACTGCACAGTTCAATAAATTCAGTGAATCCCATGCGTACCTGCTTAGTCATGCAAATATCCAATCAGCTGATCATGTTCTATCTAAAAAGCACAGAAGTGTCAAAGTCAGTGAGATCACATTTTCCACATTGTGATGTTTCATGTAACATTGTGATGTTCCAACTGAAGCTCTGCACCTGTATCTCCATGAATGTATGAAATGTGCTGCTGCCACTTGATTTATCTGATCATGGATAACTGCATGAATCAGCTGGCACTACTGTAAAAGTGGCATGAGCAGGGGTTGTTTTTTTTGGTGGTGGGGGGGCTGATGGAATCTCAAACAGTTCACATGTGACATGGTCTACGTTGTTATTGTTGCTGTTGTTGTTGTTGTTGCTGTTGTTGTTGTTGTTGTTGTTGTTGTTTCAATTGCAGATAAATTTTGAAAGTTGGGGGTGCTTCAAAGGTACACCCTCAGCACCCTCACTTCCAATGTCCTAGAACTGGTAAAAGTGAAACACCTGACCATCACACCCCTATTTACTTCTTGAATATAAAACCATGGGCATTAATGGGGAGCTGTTCTCTGCTCTGCATATTGCAGCCTCCACTCTTCTGTGAAGGCTTTCCATTATATTCTTGAGCATGGTTCTTGGGAATTGTGCCCGAACAGCTTAAAGAGTATTAATGAGGTCAGGTACTGATCTCAAGGGAGAAAAAGCCTGGCATGTAGTCAGTGTGATTTCATCCAAAAGTTGTTCTGTGGGGTTGAGTTCAGGGCTTGAGTACTGGTGCGACTAAGTCATTAGCACCAGTGCAGGAAGATCAGTGTTGTCAGATTAAGTCATATAATATATATATATTAAATGGTTTAATTCATTGTTAGATAGATAGATAGATAGATAGATAGATAGATAGATAGATAGATAGATAGATAGATAGATAGATAGATAGATAGATAGATAGATAGATAGATAGATAGATAGATAGATAGATAGATAGATAGATAGATAGATAGATAGATAGATAGATAGATAGTATATAGAGGAAATACAGGTTTTAAGGGAAAGCTGTCAGGGTAGCAACTGTTGATGTGAAATATAAGCCTGTTGCAGTAGATATGTTACTGTACAAAATGAGATTTGCTATCATATCAACATTAGACATTTCTATGCAGAATACAGTTATTGTTTTTAAAAGTGTGTTATATCACACATGGCTCTGGATTTTGAGTGGAAATGGTGTTGTTTTAGATGTCCTTTCGTTGTCTAATAAACAGGAACCACAATCGATCATATTACATGACGTTACTATGCTGTAAATGGTACATCTTATCTAGTGCAACTGGAATCACAACAGTTAGAAACTGGATACAGCATGTGAATACATGACACAGGGATGAGGTTATAGACCTCTTAATACTAACACTAAAGGCCTGTGAAGATTTTCTTTTGAGATTAGTCTGTGCTTCAGTTACTCTTGAGTGGATGGTGAACTCCTATACTACCATTCTTGGGCAGGATTCTTAATAATTCTTCAATTTTTGCATTTTTACTATTTATTTTAATCTACAATATTAATGAAGACATTAACACTATGAAATAACACATCTGGAATTATGCAGAGACCAATAAAATCAACATATATCAAACAGAAATGAAATCTATTTTATATTGTAAATTCTCAGCTTCCTGACAGAGCTTCACCCTGAACGTTCCCAAATAAGCTTTTTCCGTTTACTTCTCCCAAATGAAGATAAGCCAGGAGATCCTATTAAATATACATTTTGATTCAGAAGTAACATTAACTTGACTGTTTAAATATATATAGAATTGAGTTTGTCCAAATTTTTATTCAGTAGTGTATATAATTTCAACAGGACAGAATATGAATATGTGGAAATAAGGCAAAAATCATCACAATATCAACTTGAATTTTGACATCAACTTTCATTCTTTATCATGAAATATGAACAGACCATGTGCAGGACCTCCTCCTTAATGTAAGCCTCACCCAAATAAAAGCCGTTAACACCCATGACAGCTGAACGACTTTGATACCTGTGGGGTTGCTCATTCAGTCTACTCATATTTACTGATGTAAAAGGAGCAATTGCACTAAAATCCAAGTGTTAAAACTGTGGTACAAGGATTATAAGGTAAGCCCTACCATTTGTAATCTATAACTAGGTGTCTAGTATACTTGACCTAATCACATTTTCTTAACATTTCACATATTTATCTTTAATACGTGTCGTAAAATGGGAAGTAAAATGTAGAATTAAAAAAGAATGAATCATGCATGGAAAAAGGAATCAGGTTAACAAACCTACAATAGGAGGAACATCATACCTTCAGCAAATAAGTCAGACTAGAGTAAACTGAACTGTATGTATAGATCATCCTTAACATCACGTTACTTTTCAGTGTTTTCTATATGTTAACTTGTGATCATGCTATTTTTTCAAGAACTGAAATGTATCTTGTTGAAAAGCAGTTCTCATGAAAGAAAACACTGCATGTCCACAGTTTGCCTGATTTGACTTGTGTTCATTCAGATACTAGAATAATTTTTATATAAAATACAGCAAAGAATTAAAAAAAAAATGTTTTCAGTGATGAGCAAGGGTCTCTGTGTTCTATTTTGTCTCTTTTATTTATTTATTTATTTATTTATTTATTTATTTATTTATTTATTTATTGCTTCTTTAGCAGAGCTCTTATGGCTGCCAGCATATCCCTCATAGTTTTATTAGGTATGTGACCTATCAAAAGCAAAGCCTAAATAGCTGCTGATGCATCGAGAAGGATCTCATAGCTGTAGAATGCCATTAAAAGCTACATCGTCAGCTTCATATTACTACACATGCAGTGTCAATCATATCAAAATCTTAATATATCTTTATTGGCTAATAATGGAGGTCACAGCCTTTTCTTAAAGTAGGTAGTTGCTTTAACACCTATCCTGACATAAAATTTCCCACTGAAGCTTTAAAAAATAATTAGGGAGGAATTTTAAAAGAATCAAAAGAAATATAACTATTGAAAATATCAATAGTATGATGACAGCATGATTAGTGTATAATTTATAAAAGCATTTCAACATCAGATACCTGCAGAAGAGAGATGGCCTGGTTTTATTATGTGAGTAATAGGGGATGGATCACCAGGTCTATGTTGGTTAAATAAGGATCTCTCTTCCCTGCCATCCTCACACAAGCCTCTTTGGTACTGAAGATGCCACTGGATTTGTAATTGTTAGGATCCAATATTACACATAAATGCACATATTATTTAATGAAGCAAATATTAGGAAACAAATGCATTTTGGATGCTAATTTAACAAAATTTGTAAATATGACATATGAGATATTAGTTATTATGATATATTTTGCTGATCTAATTACCTTTTTTATTTTCAGAGCCAAGCCACCTTTTTAAACTGTGAAATAAAAAGCACAATAACATTTTAGAAATGTCTGCAAGAGGTAAGTGTTCTTTGTTTTGTTTTGTTTTTTTTGCTTATCTACAGCATAGTTACCAACCCTGATTCTGAAGTCCTGCTTATTTTCAGAACATGAAGCTCTTGATTTGTATCTGCATGATTTCTTTGCATTGTGCTGCTGCATAATTGGCTGATTGGATAACTGCAGAAATGAGCAGATGTACAGATTTTCCTATTAAAGTGGACATTATGTGTATGTCCGCTAGCAAACCAAAAATAAACAAAATATCATGCCTAATCACATCATGCCAATATTCAATATAACTGCACTCCTGCTAGTGTTTGAATATGATGTATAATTTAAATAAATATATATAGTTTGTCATCAAATTGTGATTTCATTGCTTATACTAAAATTGTTTTTAAAAAAAAAATAATCAGCAACAAATTTTAATTATATTGTAATAATAATAACTTGAGCTTGAGTGAGTGGTTTTATTCCATTGTTTTGAAAATATATGATTTAGTCATATTGGCTGCAAATGAATTCATTCGTGTTAACCAATATACACAATTAAATCAAGCAAATTCAACATTTTTGTTTGTTTGTTTGTTTTTTTAATGGAGTAAAAGCAGAAAGTATAAAATCTAAACATCTCTAAAATTATAGGAACAATTTACACTAGATGAAATCTAGGCCTTAAATTGGCCTGGTTACGACAAAAATAAATCCTCAGTTATGTGACTTTGTTATAATCCCCAATTTTACTTCAAATAGATGAAATCATGTATAAGTGTGTTAATTTTGACCATAGATTATTATTATTATTGACCATATTATTTTGTTTTTTAAAGATATGCTCTTACACATTTCTTCTAAATGTGAAACCGAGGCTTTCATTCACTCCCATATCACTTTAGCTTCTCATTCATGAAATTATTTAGTTAACCTATCATGTGGCAGCAGAGCACTGCAGAATATCACTCAGATACAGACCAGCAGCTTTGAGTAATATCATCAGAAAAAAATGTGATCTCAGTTATTTTCACTGTGGCATGGATGTAAGTGCCAGATAGGCTCATGTGGGTTTTCTATAACTGAATAATCTACTGGGATTTTCATGCACAACAGTGTCTAGAATTTACTCACAATTTGCAATAAAAAAATCCAGTGAGTTGCAATTCTGTGGATGGAAATGCTTATTAATGAGAGAGGTCAACTGAGAATAGACAGATTGGTTCAAGCTGACAGAAAGGCTACAGCATCTCAGTTAACCACTCTGTACAATTGTGGTTAGCAGGAATGCATTTTATAATGCAGAATAATGAGTATTGCTGCTGATTATTGTGCATGACTTCATGGCCACAATTTATCTATTGTCTACAGGCTGATTCCAGCATGATAATGCATCATGTAACAAAGAAAAGGTTGTCTCAAATAGGTTTCATGAACATGACAATGAGTTCAGTGTTCCTCAGTGGACTTCCCAGTCACCAGACAGGAATCAAGTATAATACATATGGTCCCATTCTACCACATGTGATTTCTACCACAAATTCAAAACATAAAATTACCTGTGAAAAATCTGCAGGAATTGTGTGATGTAATCTTGTCAACAAGGACCAAAATCTCAGCACAATATTTTCAGCATTTTGTGGAATCCATGCCAGTGAGGCTGTTCTGGCAGCAAAATGAGGCTCTAACAAGTATTAGTATAGTGTTCCAAATAAAGTGCTGAGTGAGTGTATGGTGTGCATCAGCTATGTTTGGCCAATTCTGAATTGAATTAGAGGAAGTACTGCAAGTTGTACCTGAACATCATTGATGGCACTCATTGACCTGTTGCACTGTGTCAAACAAAGCTATTTCGAATAGGCCCTGGTTTTATTAGCTCATTTCATGGAATAGATCCCTGAACTCCGGAGGTTGTTTAAGGATCTATTTACAAAACCAAAACACTGCCAAATACCAAAATGGTAGCACAAGCAAGGGTCAAAACACAAATGGACACAAAATAAGAAGATGATCCAATGACTAGTCTGGTATATAGATCTTCTTCTTCTTCTTTCGGCTTTTCCCTTCAGGGGTCGCCACAGCGAATCATCTCTCTCCACCTATCCCTATCTTCTGCATCCTCAACACTTGCACCCACTAGCTTCATATCCTCATTTATTACATCCATATACCTCCTCTTTGGCCTTCCTCTTTGCCTCCTGCCTGGCAGCCCCATGTCCAACATTCTCCTACCAATATACTCACTCTCCCTCCTCTGAACATGTCCAAACCATCTTAATCTGGCCTCCCTAACCTTGTCCCCCAAACGTCCAACATGAGCTGTCCCTCTGATGTACTCATTCCTAATCCTGTCCAATCTTGTCACTCCCAAAGAGAACCTCAACATCTTCAGCTCTGCTACCTCTAGCTCTGACTCCTGTCTCTTCCTCAGTGACACTGTCTCTAAACCATACAGCATGGCCGGTCTCACCACTGTCCTGTACACCTTCCCCTTGATTCTCGCTGATATTTTCTGATCACACAGAACTCCCGACACCTTTCTCCACCCATTCCAACCTGCCTGCACTCGCTTCTTTACCTCTTTCCCACACTCTCCATTACTCTGGACTGTTGACCCCAAGTACTTAAACTCCTGTACCTTCTTCACCTCTTCACCCTGTAACCTTACTGTTCCACTTCCCTCCCTTTCATTCACACACATGTACTCAGTCTTACTACGACTGACCTTCATTCCTCTTCTCTCCAGCGCAAACCTCCACCTCTCCAGGTTTTCCTCCACCTGCTCCCTGCTCTCACTACAGATCACAATGTCATCTGCAAACATCATTGTCCAAGGAGACTCCTGTCTGACCTCCTCTGACAACTGGTCCATCACTATAGCAAACAGGAAGGGGCTCAGAGCCGATCCCTGATGCAGTCCCACCTCCACATTGAACTCCTCTGTCTGACCTACAGCACACCTCACCACTGTCCTGCTCCTCTCATACATGTCCTGCACCACTCTGACATACTTCTCCGCTACTCCTGACTTCCTCATACAGTACCACAGCTCTTCTCTTGGCACCCTGTCATATGCTTTCTCCAAGTCTACAAACACACAGTGCAACTCCTTCTGACCATCCCTATACTTCTCCATCAAAATCCTCAGAGCAAAAATTGCATCCGTTGTGCTCTTTCTGGGCATGAAGCCATACTGCTGCTCACAAATGTCCACTACCTTCCTTAACCTAGCTTCCACTACTCTTTCCCATACCTTCATTGTATGGCTCATCAACTTTATCCCCCTATAGTTACTGCAACTCTGCACGTCACCCTTATTCTTAAAGATCGGCACTAACACACTTCTTCTCCATTCCTCAGGCATCCTCTCACTCTCTAAAACCCTGTTGAACAAATTAGCTAAAAATTCCACTGCTGCCTCTCCCAGACACTTCCAGACCTCCACCGGAATGTCATCAGGACCAACTGCCTTCCCACTTTTCATCCTCTTCAAAGCCTTCCTGACTTCATCCTTTCTAATCTTATCTACTTTCTGTTCCACAGAGTTCACCCCTTCTACTCTTTTTTCCCTCTCATTTTCCTCATTCATCAGCTCCTCAAAGTACTCCTTCCATCTCCTCTGTACACTCTCCTCACTTGTGAGCACCCTTCCATCTCTATCCTTAATAACTCTAACTTGCTGCACATCCTTCCCATCTCGATCCCTCTGCCTAGCTAACCTGTACAAGTCCTTCTCTCCTTCTCTAGTGTCTAACCTAGTGTACAGCTCGTCATATGCCTTCTGCTTGGCCTTAGACACCTCCCTCTTCACTCTGCGCTGTAACTCCTTGTATTCCTGTCTATTCTCTTCAGTCCTGTCCATGTCCCACTTCTTCTTGGCTAACCTCTTCCTCTGGATACTATCCTGAACTTCCTCATTCCACCACCAAGTCTCCTTATCTTCTTTCCTCCTTCCAGATGACACACCCAGCACCTTTCTCCCTGTCTCCCTGATCACTTCTGCTGTAGTTTCCCAGTCATCTGGCAGCACTACCTGACCACCCAGAGCCTGCCTCAACTTCTGTCTAAATTCCTCACAACATTCCTCCTTTTTCAGCTTCCACCACTTGGTTTTCTTCTCTATCTTTGACCTCTTCGTCTTACAGACCATCAAAGTCATCCTACACACCACCATCCTATGCTGTCTGGCTACACTCTCTCCCACTACCACTTTACAGTCACTAATCTCTTTCAGATTGCCTCTTCTACATAGAATGTAGTCTACCTGTGTTCTCCTACCTCCACTCTTGTAAGTCACTCTATGCTCCTCCCTCTTCTGAAAATAAGTGTTAACCACACCCATGTCCATCCTCTTAGCAAAGTCCACTACCATCTGTCCTTCAAGGTTCCTTTCCTTAACTCCAAACTTGCCCATCACCTCCTCATCACCTGTGTTCCCCTCGCCAACATGTCCATTAAAATCCGCTCCTATCACCACTCTCTCACCCGTGGGAATACTCTCCATCACCTCATCTAATTCACTCCAGAATCTCTCTTTCTCCTCTAACTCACAACCTACCTGTGGGGCATAACCACTAACAACATTCAACATCACCCCTTCAATCTCTAACTTCAGACTCATCACCCTGTCTGACACTCTCTTCACCTCCAGGACATTCCTCACAAACTCCTCCTTCAGGACCACACCTACTCCATTTCTCTTACTATCCACACCATAATAAAACAGCTTGAATCCTGCTCCTATACTACGAGCCTTGCTACCCTTCCACCTGGTCTCCTGTACACACAGTATATCCACCTTCCTTCTCTCCATCACATCAGCCAGCTCTCTACCTTTCCCTGTCATAGTACCAACATTCAGAGTTCCTATTCTCAGTCCTACACTCTTACCTTTCCTCTTCTCTCTCTGTCTGTGCACTCTCCTCCCTCCTCTACTTCTTCGACCAACAGTAGCCCAATTTCCACCGGCGCCCTGTAGGTCAACGGCGCCGATGGCGGTCGTTGTTAACCCGGGCCTCGACCGATCCGGTATGAAATTCGTACTGACGATTCGCATGGTTAAATTTGGCAATGTTTTACGCCGGATGCCCTTCCTGACGCAACCCTCTCTATTTATCCGGGCTTGGGACCGGCACAGAAGTCACTGGACTGTGACCCCCATGGCTAGATTACTAGTCTGGTATATAGATAAAGGGTTTAAACCAGTGTGTTAAATACTGTGAAATGGGCAAGCACTGTTTGATGTTTCTTTTTCTTCATTAGTTCCAATCACACATCACATTTCCTGTTTTTGAGACAATTCAGTGTCAAATAGCTTTCCCACTGCATCCAAGCGATTGTAGATTTTCTTGGGAATGGTACCGAGACCACCTCAGTGGTTGTCCAACTGTAATTGCTTCATTGTCACCTGCACTAACAAACTACACCAAAGAGGAAAACGCACCATGGATCAATTCAAACAATGTAAACACTGTGTATGTGAAAGCAACCTTAAGTTCCTACAGCTTCCCTGTGCAGCGTGATTGTAAAGATCAGATGAACCAGCTACAGTAGCTGAACCAAAACCAATGGACAAAACTGGCAAAAAGTGCAGTACCATTGCCTAGTATATTCAAACCTCACAGCTCAATGTGTGGGAGGGAAGGCATTAGATAATAACAAAACCTAACAAAAAACACTGTGCCAATGTCTTTAAAGATACTTTTAAAGGCATCATTAACATGCATTAACAATATGTACCCTTATACCATATGGTTATGACATCTCAGTAGCACCAGTAGCAATGCAACAGCTGTGTAACACATAAACCTACTGTAAAATACAACAATTACAGCCCTATTGAATTAAATACTGGAAATTCAGAAACCATGTTAAATATAATGCAGAAATTGAGGTTAGTAGTCAGTTTAGGCCTCGGGAGAGCAGAACCTCTGCTGGTGGGGAGGGGTACTGTCTGGTGAATGAAATCTATTTCATCAAAAGTCAACAGAGCTGAAATGAATTACCTTCAACATTTTCTTTCCAAGACATCAGACATAGCTGTCACAAACATAAAAAGTATTTTCAGCTTTCATATCTTATATTTATTTGCACCCAATGCCACACTTTCTAGTATAGATGACATGGCCTGTGGTTCAATTAGGAAATTAAAATTTTAAGCAGTTAAGCCGTTTGCAAACCTCAAGTCTCCATTTCTCTCTTCTCTGTTTTATGTTCATTTACCAAGCCAAAACAGTTTTGAGACATCTGGCCATACCCGAGCCATGTACAAACCGTTGGAATGCAATTTCAGTACATGATGTAACCTGATGTGTTATAGTCATCTGTTGAATCTGTTAAAATGTTGGTTTTAATGTTTGATTTCTTTATTATTAATCTAATATTTACCAATTTACTAGCTTTTATTTATTAGCAGTAAAAAGCAATAAAATTGACTTCTATCTTGTGGATTTTTTATTTATCTATTACTATAGCAATTTACTGCCCTCTTGTGGCTGACTGTTTTATATATTATTATTTATATATTTTATATGACTGACACTTTTATATATTTTTTTATTATTATAACGAAGATGCCATATTGGCAAGGCAAATTCCTTTAGTTATTGTTATTAAGAATTGTTCTTAGCTTTCAAAATCAATTTAAGAATGTGTTATATTAATATCTTTTGTGATATTAACAGTGGAAATCAGGAAAAGTTCCAGAGTACCTGGTGTTATTATCACGCAATATGTAGAAAAAATACCACCTGGAAAAAGTACGCCAGACTTCACCAGAAAACCAATGGCTGTAAACGTTATGGAAGGTATACAAACAACTTTATATTTCATATTTTAATTTATTTCACATCTTTACTATTCAGATCGAAGAAATCTATATATCTAAATCTATATATATCTGTATAGCTCTATCTCTGATGACTGGGTAAAACATTTTGCTTGTTAGAAAGTATTCTTAATGATTCATAAGGGTATACAAAAACAAAAATTAAATATTAAAGTGTATAATTTTAATATGACTGCTCCATGTCCTAACAACTTGGCTAAGGAATAAAGGATTCAAACAATGAGTCTGACTGAAGCTGCAGTCCATCCCCGTGGAGCCACTTCAAACCTTTAAAAAAGAAAACATTATATGTTATATAAAACATATATTCTTAATTCTAAATGTATTGTAAACATTATTTATGTGAATCCCAACTTTGTTATTTAGACTTGCAGTCTTGATTGCAGGTAAATCAGCTACATTCAGAGCAGTGGTGAAAGGAGAGCCAGCACCCACGATCCAGTGGGCACGTAACAAGGGAGATATTTCTGATCCAGAAAAATATAATACAAGATATGATAAAAGGACTGGAGAATACACATTACAGGTAAAATGTTAATCATTCATGCACTTAAGTAACAACTTTACCTTGGTCAGGGTCATGGTCAAACTGGAGCCTATCGTGAGAACACTGCAGAAATACACCATGAATTGGATTTCTGTCTATTGCAGGGCACCATGCACACACATTCCCACCATTTACTATAGCCACCCACCAAACTAACATTTAGGAGATGAGAGGAAACCAAAGAACTCACCTGGATCTCATTGCAACATGACTCATTGTACCACCATGCCACCTAGTAAAATGGCAGTTCCAGTTAATTTAGTTTGTCAGACCAGGCTAATTATCAGAAATAGGTAGAAATAACCTCTAGGTGGAACACAGTTCAATTTCTGTAGTGCAGTGCAAGACAGCAAAGCAAACAATCAGCATTTTCATACCCCTGTCCAATTATAATTATAATCAACATTAATTTTGAAGTTATTCAGAAATTACACATTCTTTTACACATCATTGTAGACCTTTTTTTTTTCTAAGTTAAAATGTTTTTTTTTTTTTTGTCTTTTGAAGAAAAATCAAAAGTGCTGTTTTTGACTATTTTTGGCTGAAATATTGTGGTGGCATTTATAATAAATATAATCATCTGCTATTATATGCTTATTTAATGATGTATAACATTTCCATTTCTGGCATTTGGCAGATGCCCTTATTCAGAGTGACTTACAACTGAGGGTTAAGGACCTTGCTCAAGGGACTAGCAGGGGCAGCTTGGCAGCAATGAGACTTGAACTCACAACCTTCCAAACAGTAGTCCAATGCCTTAGCCACTAAGCTACCACAGACTTTCTCAGAATTTAGTTCACATTTACAGTGAACTTTAAACAATTACAAAAACTGTGAACAAATGAGTTTACAAGGCAAAAGATGACGTTAAATCATTTAAGAAAATGTCATACTGCTAAAAAGACACTGACAGCATATCTCAGTCTTAACACTGAGAGATGGTTGTGAGCATAAGCAAATAAAAAATACATTTAAGTGAACATAAATCCTGCAATATATATGCTCAAATATACTGTTTATGTTTGTTTCATGACAGATATTAAATGTAACAGCTGACCAAGCAGACATATATAAATGTTTTGCTACAAACGAATATGGAAAAGCTGTTTGTACAGCTACGCTTAAGGTTTCCGAAGGTAAGAGGTAATTTATGTGCATAAAGTACTACTACTTCTACTACTGCTACTTCTACTACTACCAATAATAATAACAATAATAATAACAATAATAATAACAATAATAATAATAATAATAATAATAATAATAATAATAATAATAATAATAATAATAATAATAATATTTCCTTGTATCCATTTATTGTGATCATTCTTTTTCAGATGGATTCAGGAAAAATAAGCCCGGTATGTCTCAAAATCCTGGAGTACATCTAATGTTGTTTAGACATTAAAAGTTTTTTTTTTCTCTCTCTCTCTCTCTTGAAGTTAACAGACAAATGTAGTACAGTGTAGTGTAGTCTCTTTCAAAATATTTCTCATGTTAGTTGACTAGGTTAGGTCATCAAGCTAAAATCTCATTGAAGGAGATTAGCACAGCATGGAAAGAAAACACACAAGACAAAGGATTCTTTCAATAGAAATGTCAGTTCAGATAGGTCTTTAGTCTTTGTTTGAAGACAGACAGTGTGCAGACAGCCAGAGGAATTTCATTCCACTGTCTGCGTGCCAGGACAGAAAAGAGTCTTGTCAGAGAGTTTAGTCCAGTCAAGCCATGCTAGAACCTTGAAGCTGTTAAGTGCTTTAAAGTATGTGGGCACTGGTCCATTTTTCGACTTATAGGCAAATATTATTGTTTTAAATCTGATGTGGGCAGCGAGAGAAAGCCAGAGGAAAGAAGGAAGCAATGAGGTGGTGTGGAAGGATTTGAGGAGATCACTGAGTTAGATAGAGCTTAGAGTGAGATCTGTCAGGAGTGAGTTGCACTCAAGAGTTTAAACTCGAGATAACAAGAAACTGAACAAGCACCTGAGTCACCTCCATGGAAAGAAATGTCTGGATTTTTTGGTTGACCAATATGAGGCGAGAAGGATAGTTGGTTGTTGAGAAATCCTCCAAGGTTGCGTGCTGTGTCAGATGGTGTGATCTACTGAGTGCTGTAAATACTGTGTATGTAAATGTTTAACTGACATAAGGTAAGTAATAATATGAACTAATTAACTGTTCAACATATTAAGTAGAACTATAAACAAATTAAAAAGTCTGACATGTGGATCTTCTATCAAGACAAATTATTTAGCTGTTTCTAAATTGCTGTGGTACAAGCAGAATAAAACAGTTCAGGATTTGCTGATATGGGACAATAATTAACCGTAAGCCACATCACACTAACCTCTCGTTACTTATTTTTCTGTAACAGCACACCTCATAATTTTTTATTATTGTGTGTGTACAACATTTAACAGATAACCTTATCCAGAACAACTTACAAAATGAATCTTAATTTTCAACATCAAAGAAAAGTTTTAACTTAAATTGAATTAAATGATAATGGTAATAATATTCAGACTGGAAATTAGCTGGCTAGTTTGGTGAGTTAAATTTTTTTATTTATTTATTTATTTATTTATTTATTTATTTATTTATTTATTTCAGGGCAAAATGAACCTGAAGACTTCAGAAAAATGCTGAAGAAAACTGTGTAAAGTATCACAACCAAATAATAATAATAATAATAATAATAATAATAATAATAATAATAATAATAATAATAATCTGTTTTCACAATTAATATGTATGGCTAGTATAACTCTTTCAAAATATTGCTGTGACAGAGTTGTGAAAAAGGCTAAACCAAAACCCATGAAAGAGGGAGAAGTTGACCCAAAGTTTTGGGAGGTCTTATTGAGTGCACAGAAGAAAGATTATGAGCGAATTTGTCGCGAGTTTGGGATCACTGATTTCCGATGGATGCTGAAAAGACTTGCCCAAATGAAGAAGGAAAGAGAGGACAAACAGGCAAAGGTATCAGACAAAACCTTCAGACTGCTGCAGTCAAAGATGGATTTGTGTTTATCCTGGCAACTGTATTTTCTCCAATATTCTTGTTTTTCCATTGACCTAGATATTTTTTAGTTGCAGTGCATATATACTGAATCTTTTCTAATACTAATGTTCTTTATTTTTCATAGTATGTTGAAAAGGTTGAAAATATGAAACCGATAGAGATTAAACCAAATAGAAGAGCTGTATTTGAACTTGACATGAAGCTCAAGAATCCCAATAGCAAAATTTATCTCTACAAGGTAAGAGGTTTCGGAACTCCAGTGACATTTTGTTTAGTGGCTTATGTAGGAGCTATATAAAATTACTTTTCTTAGATGTGATGTATCTAATTTAATTCATTTATTCTTTGCAGAATGGTGAAGTAGTTCAATATGGTGATGGCACTAATGGTTCCTTCAAACACAACCTGAAAAAAGTTGGTGATAAATATACGTTTAGCATTAATGATGTGGACCCAGAAGATGCAGGCCTGTATCAAGTGGATGTTGAAGATGCTAACATGTTTTCTACTGAACTGGAGAGTAAGACTATGTTTGACCACTGTGTTAAAAATGTTAACGGGCAATTAATAGGCAACTTTAATTGCAAAGTTAGTGTTATTTTAGAATTCTGTAGAGCGTAGCGTGGCTTTAGCGTTTGGACTGAAGCAGCATAGCCAATTTGGCGCACTAATTTCTTTCCTCAGTTCCTGATGTGGAATTTGATAGCATTCTGAAGGATGTCACAGTGGTCAAAGGGAAAGATGCTACATTTGAGTGTGAGTTATCTGGTCCTGCGTCAAACATTACTTGGTGTGCCAATGATGCATCCATTGAGCCAGGGGATAAATACAACATAACAGTCTCAGAAGACATGCTTACTCACAGACTAGTAGTAAAGAACTGTGGAGTAGTGGATAATGGTACCTACACAGCTATTGCTGGAGTCAGTTTATCCAAAGCAGCTCTGACTGTGAAAGGTGAGTTGTTGTTTTTTGTAATATGCCCATGGGTTTAAAATAAATAACAAAATTCTTTCTCCATATTTTACATTTACTGTGCCTTTTCTCATCTAGATGATCCAAATGCCCTCCAGAAAGGCCAGAGAGGTACAGTTAATGCTGAAAAGTTGAATAAAGAGCAGGCCAGGAAGCTGCAGGGCACAACAATGGAAACAGCAAAAGGGGCTGGTAGTGATAGATCCGGGCTTGGAGACGGAAGAGAAGGAATCATGGGAGGTGAAAGTTGGCAGAAGACGAAGGGAAGAGGTGAATTAGGAAAAGATGTTTCATCTGGAGTTGGAACAGAAAAAGATAGATTGGGAAAAGATGGACGGTTAGATGATGGGTCAGGAAAAGATGGATCTGGAAAAGATGGATTATTGAGTGATGGATCAGGAAAAAGACCTGGAAAAGATGGGCTATCAGGTGATGGATCAGGAAACGATAGATCTGGAAAAGATGGACTATTGGGTGAAGGATCAGGAAAAGATGTGTCAGGAAAAGATGGTTCTGAAGTAACTGGAGCTGGTGGAGACATGACAAATGGAGATGGAACTGGAGACTCTAAGCATAAAAAGCACTTCCGAGCTGGTCAGTTGGTCCCTGACACTAATAAAGGTATATGTTAAACTCTGGTTTTAATAAACAGCAATGAATTGTGCATAACACAGCAGTAATCTGAAAACTAGTATCTCCAATGTTCTTGTGTCCAGAACCAGAAGTCCACTTTGTTAGTGGATTGTCTGATATTGCTGCCAATCTAGGAGAGACTGCAGAATTATCTTGCACACTCAGCAGTAAGGACTGTACTGGAATTTGGTACAAAGATGGTCAGAAGGTAAACCTTTCTAACAGCCAACCATTTTCTGTACCACTTGTCTTACTTGAATGAGTATATCCCAGGGGACTCAGGGGCACAGGATGGGGGACACCCTGGACAGGGTGCCAACTCATCATAGGGCACAGTCTCTCTCTCACACACACACACACACACACACACACACACACACTCACTCACTCACTCACTCACTCACTCACTCTCACTCTATACCAAGCCTACAGTGCATGTTTTTTGGACAGTAGGAGGAAAACCCTCAAAACACAGGAAGAACATACAAACTCCATGCATGAAGAGGTGGGAATCAAACCCCCAAAACTGGAATTGTGAGGTAAACATTAAATACAAACCAATATATACAGTACATAAATATATATTCTCACGTACATTGACCTAGACATAGAGGCATTGGTGGCTCAGTGGTAGGTTTCTCGCCTATCATGCCTCAACCCCAGCCACTGGATGCAGTGCCGGTCCCAAGCCCGGAAAAATGGGAGGGTTGCATCAGGAAGGGCATCCGGCATAAAACACTTGCCAAGTTTTTGTGCGGACCAGTTGGTCCGCTGTGGTGACCCCGAACAGGGAGCAGCCGAAAGCAACATTGACCTAGACATATACTGTATCTATACTGTACACATGTGTAAATATGTAGTGCAAATACAGTGTTTGTGGTGCTCTAAAACTCATTATGACAAGTTATATGAAACTGAGAAGAGGAGGTTGTTGGTGATGTACATGTGAGGTTGCTGGTGACATTCAAACCTAAGAATGTGAAACCGGACACATTTGAAACAAGTGTGCCATTGCTGTATATAGTTATTATCCTTGCACCAGTCCTCAAGTTGTTGCACCTGATCTCTGTATCTCACCTTATCATTATTTGTGATACAGTTCCACTACTGTGGTGTTAAAAACACTTTATATCTATTTTCTAACAGTACATTTTCTAACATCTAGCATTTCCTCTATTTTCTTTATCTTTTGTGGATTAGTTGCAATCTATGAACGGGATTACTATTGCCAAAGAGGGGGCCATTCACAAACTAATACTGAAGAATTGTCAGGAGGGTAATGCAGGGGTGTATACATTTGAAGCAGAAGGACGTAAATCAGAGGCCACATTAAATATTAAAGGTAAAAGCAAGAAACAATGATTTCAATTTTTTGTTTATCTTTTTATTTAGTTCACATGACCAACCATACATCTTGAAATTCTGTCCATTCTCTTCATTTATATTTAGAGCCACCAAAAATCGATGCAGATGCCATGGGTAAGTTCTCAGAAGCTGTCGTCGTAAGATCTGGTGAAAATGCGATTTTCAAGCTTCCATTCTCAGGAAAGGAACCAATCAGAGTGCAGTGGTTCAAAGACGAAATGGAGCTTTTGGAAGGCCCTGGTGTCAGGATTGACAATTCCTCAACCCACAGCCGACTACTTCTTAATAAATGTCAGCGTAAAAACACTGGAGAAGTGAAAATCAAACTTAAGAATGAATTTGCCACCACCGAGGCTAAAACTAAACTCTTTGTTCTTGGTATGTTGTTGGTTAACCATCTTTGTAGAATGTATAAAATGTAAAAAGTAATAAGAGCTTTTTATGATCTTCACATTTCTTTTTTTTCTAGACAAACCAAGTCCACCACAAGGGCCTATAGAAGTGGTAGAAAGTTCACTTTCTGCTATTGAATTTAAATGGAGGCCTCCAAAAGATGATGGTGGCTGTCCCGTGACCAATTACATACTAGAACGCCGGCAGGTGGGACGCAACACCTGGACTAAAATCGGCGAAATCTCGGCACAACCTGCATACAGAGACACAGATATTGACCGTGGCAGGAAGTACTGCTACAGGATAAGTGCCAAGAACTCAGAAGGCATTAGTGACTTCATGGTAACCGATGATATTGCAGCTGGCACACTGGGTACATTCTTAATATAAAGTTTTTATGTGCTCATGAATGTTAACCAAATTAAGAGTTTGCATTCCTCAGCAAGCAAAAAGTTTTCTTTATTAAGAATACTTGGTGTATGTATTGATTAAAAAACTAAAATTCCCTGAGCTGCAGAAAAGGTAAACTAGGCTCTCAACATCTCTTTAAATGTCGCTGCTTAGAACAAATTGATACTTGAATGTTTTATAGAGCTTAATTTTTTTTTTTTAGCTTTCCCTGGTCAGCCTGCTTCTCCAAAGGTGGTCAGTGCTTTCAAGGACTGCATTAATCTAGCATGGACCCTGCCAACAAACACCGGTGGGGGAAGTATTATAGGCTACAATCTGGAGAAACGCAAAAAAGGCAGTAATGTCTGGATTCAGGTGAATCCTCCAGATGAGCCAATTAGAGGTATTTTTGTAACTTATGCATAATTTACTGTTGTGCAACCAGTTGTTTTCATTCTTTCATAGTAATTCAGATGTTACCTGGATCTAGGAACTTGCATCATAAATGCTTACATATTTGTATAATTTTCAGAGAAAAAGTATGCAGTGACAGATGTGATAGAAGGAGCCGAGTATGAATTCAGAGTGATTGCAATTAACACATGTGGTCCTGGAGAACCAAGTGCCCCCTCTGATAGTGTATTTGCAAGAGACCCTAAGAGTAAGATTGAACAACAACAGACTTTGCTAGACTTTTTAATCTAGCAAAAACAAATTCAGATTTCCTGTATAGATTTTGTTAGACTTTTCAACCTAACTTTTTGATATTGTTAGTATCCTTCTCATTACACTACTTTTCTCACTACAGAGCCTCCTGGGAAGATTAAAGATCTCAAGGTAACTAGCTCTAGTTACAACACTCTGTGCCTGGCTTGGTCTAAACCAAATGTGGTGAAAGGAGTGGAAGATGAAGTAAAAGGGTACTTTGTAGAAATCAGACCTACAGACCAAATGGAGTGGAGCCGCTGCAAAACAAATTCAATCGTCCAGACTTCTTTCACTATAACAGGTCTTAAGCCCTTGGCCACGTACTGGGTCAGAGTGATTGCAATCAATGAGGGAGGAGAGGGAGAACCACAAGGATTTAACAACTACATCACTGCCATGCCTCCACCTGGTAGGTGTGAACGCTGTTCAACTTTCTTAGTTGTTTCATTAGAAACTGTGCCTTAATTTTCAGTGACATTTAACTTGATTTTACAGTAAAACCAAAATTCACGGACCGCAAGATGAAAAATTTCATGGTTGTGAAAGCTGGAAACACAGTCCGAGTCAGCATATGTTTTGAGGTACTATGAGGTTCACCCACCACGACTGATAACCACTTAAAACTTCTAGACTTCAACTGCAGCTTGAAACCATATTTTAATGACACATTTTGGTCTCTGATGAAAGGATTACTTACAGTTTTAGAAAGTACAATAAAAAACGTTTGCATTATTGAAAACTATTATTCAAGTCTGCTATTATTATTTTTACTTACAGGCCTCTCCTTTACCAGACATCACTTGGCTGAAGGATAATGTTCCTGTAGCTAAACATGTGACAATTACTAATTCTGAGAAAGTTTCCCAGCTTCTCATTCCAACATCCAGTCGATCAGACAGTGGCATCTACACCATCATCGTCAAAAATATGGTTGGCCAGGAAACGTTCAGTGTAGATGTTAGAGTCACTGGTAATATAAATATATCATCATAAATCATACATTTTATGTTGCTACAGTACTTCAGCAATTTTATGAAAAATTTAGCCTCTGTTGAAATAAATTTTAAGTGCTTGTAGCTGTACTTTGTAGACTGAATGTGTACATTTCTCCTGGTGGCATGTTACTTGCAAAGATTTGTCCATGAAGGGTTTCAGTAGTTATATTGTATAATTTACCATATTTCAGATGAGCCCAAACCTCCAGGTGCAGTGCAACTTGAGCAGAATGTTGAGGGAACATTGACTGTCACCTGGATTCCATCTCCTGATGAGAAACGAGATGACCGGCTCCACTATATGGTGATGAAACGAGACTCTGTTAAACAGACCTGGTGGACAGTAGCAGATCACCTCTTCAACCATAGATTTACCATTGTTATTATACCGGGGAGGGAGTATAAATTCCGTGTATATGCTAAAAATGATATGGGGCTGTCTGAGCCATCTGAGTCTCCAATATGGGAAGCTTTTAAAAAGAAAGGTTTGGACATACATAAGTTTTTCTACATTTTTTTTTATTTTTCACATCCTGTCTTTTGTGTGTATAATATGGATGATATCATAATTAACCTGATTTACCTATCAAACCTGATTCATATAGTAGTTAACCATCAACCAGAGCATTTCAAACCATTCACTAATCAATCACTACAATAATTAGTAAATAACAATAAGTAGGTTTCTGACACTGCGTCCTGTTTAAGATCAGCCCTTGCTTTTACAAATCATTTAATACATTTTACTCATTGAAATGTTCTACCAACAATACCAGGGAAACAATTTAAAAAAACAAGAATATATTAAGTTTGGTTTTTTCCATATAATTACAATCCTAAGATAAAATAACATAAGATAGGACTTGATTGATCCCACACCGGGATACTACAGCAACTCGATGATCTTCTTCTTCTTCTTCTTCTTCTTCTTTCGGCTTTTCCCTTCAGGGGTTGCCACAGCGAATCATCTCTCTCCACCTATCCCTATCTTCTGCATCCTCAACACTTGCACCCACTAGCTTCATATCCTCATTAATTTCATCCATATACCTCCTCTTTGGCCTTCCTTTTTGCCTCCTGCCTGGCAGCTCCATGTCCAACTTTCTCATACCAATATACTCACTCTCCCTCCTCACTACAGCAACTCGATGATACAGAGCAGAAATCAAAGAAGAAGATTCAATAAAATAAAGTGCCAACAAGGAAGTGTCAAATAAAGTGACAATGCAAAATATAAAAGCACAATTAACAGTTTGAAAACAAAAAAAAAGAAAGGAAAAAAAAAACTATTTGTATTTATTTAACTATATACGGTTCATGCATCATGTACTGAATGCTGTTTTTCTTCTCTCAAGGTAAATTCATAGTAAACCTACCAGAACCAAAGAAACTGAACTTCCAGTCTGCCCCAAAATTCACAGTGCCTCTGAAAGTGCATATAGCTCCGAAAGGGGTATGAGTGCTACATGAGCTGTGCTATGAGTGGCACTCCAACACCTCATGTTACCTGGTATCATAACAATGTTAGCCTCAACACAAATACCAATTTCTACATCTCCAACACATGTGGAGTCTGCTCCCTGCTTATTTTGATGGTGTGCCCCAAAGACACAGGAGAGTACAAAGTTGTGGCAGAGAACTCTCTGGGCCAGGCTGAGACTTCTACCAAGCTCACAGTCAGAGGTATGTTTCTACAGTGAAGCAGAACAGAAAGATATTGATAACAAAATTTGTGTCATTGAATATTATGTTTTCAAAGATGCTGTGTGCGTTAGTAGTGACCAAACTAATTTATATTTTCTTTTACTTTTCTGTCTGCCAGAATGAAAAAAAACATCTGTTGCAACAAGAGCTGGATCAAAGCAAGCTGTACTCAATATTAATGGTGCAACCCTTTCTTCTGAGAAAAATACTATGAGATAAAATTCTATGAGTCTGAATAAATTGTGATTTTTTTAGTGGAATATTCAATAATAGGATAAACATTAAGCAAAAATGATATTATCTTAATTTAAGTAATCTACTCATTATAATTTGAATGGTATGTGACAATGTCTCTGTCAGGTATCAAAAATTATTTTCTGGAATGAAAATGTCTTTTTTGATTTTGAAGCAAAACAGCTCAATAAAAACACAATTTTAAAAAATCATTTAAAAATATATAAACATCAAAACTTAAATGAAGATGATATAATTATTGGCTTCACATTATAGTTTTGCATAATACAGTATTTTAGTCTCCTGCAAAGTATTTTAAGGTTAATATGTGTATCTCTATAGAGGACTGACAGAACAACACTATTAGGAGACACTTTTGAAATTGTTGAACCACACACATTGTGACAAGTGATGACATGGCTTGACATACTACTAAATAAAATGCCTATAAAAAGTTTACACACCCTGTTTTTGTTTGGTAAAAATGCACCCAGGATTCATCATTTCAGACCTTTTTCCACCTTTACTCTGATATTGTACCCAACAAATAGAAATGTTTTAGGAGGAAAAAAAGAACAAAACACTTACAATAACATGATTGGACAAATTTGCACATTAACCTTAACCCTTTAACTAATACTTTATTAAAGCATGTTTTACTTCTAACAAAGCATTCTTAGAACATGTTTATTTGGCAGTTTTCCTCCACTCTTGCCTCCCAGGCACCACCCTTTTCAAATCATTCTATAGGTTTTTGAAATTATATCAATGTGAGCAATTACGAACTATTGATTTTCTTCCTCTGAGGTCATTATTTTGTTGATTTGGATTGTCATTATCATGCTGGAAGGTGAAATTGTTCTTCATCTTCAACTGTCTAAAAGAAACCTGCAAGTTTTCTAAAATAGATTAGCAGTTTATTTGGAGCTGATCCCCTCAATCTTGACTAGAGTCCCAGTCCCAGCTGAAGAGAAGCAGCCCCATAGCATGATGCTGCCACCACCATGCTTCACTGTAAGTACAGTGTTGTTTGGATTACAAGCAGTTTTCTTTTTGAGCCAAATGTAGAGAGTTATGGCCAAAGAATTTTACCTTGATATTAATTTTTTCAAATATTGTTAGATATGAAGTCTTCTTCACAAAAAGAACAATTAGACTGCACTGATTTGTCATTATTATCTTTCAGTGAGACACAGATTGCACTTCAGTGGAACTCTGATGTAATATTCTGTCTCTTTTAGGGTATGATTTGCAACAAGGTTTTGCTGAACATATATATAAGTACAATTCTGATGACTTTTTCCATAGTTGTTAATGTTTATCTGCTCTTGGGACTGAAATATTCAGAAACTCTTTCTAGGAAACCACATTATGTACTATTAAACAACCTAATTGTGAGTGATTTGCTCTGACCACCAGAACAAATGCTTGCTTTACCATGAATCTCTGAGCTACAACTTCAGTACTTCACAGCGGTGCTAGCTATCCTCCACTTTGTGAACACATGCCATGGCATCCACTACCCATGAATGTATTGTTTTATCATTCTTGTCTTGTTGCTGCCTTTAAAGGGTGTTGGGACATCTACTCTCCTGGAACTGATGGTGGGGGCAAAATTTGCTCAGATCATTGCAGGGTGTATGAGCCAGAAATCGTGCCTGTACAGCTCGAGCAGTCAAAGTATTTTGAGACTTTAAAACAAAATACTTTTACACCGTAAAAATACAGTCCCAAGTGAATTGTTGCATCATTCTACCTCAAAAGACACTTCAGATTCACATGAAATTATTTGGGGAAGATGATGTTCAGTCTGGACCAACAGAAGGCTATAGTGATTAGAAAAATGCTGCCACATGCATGCATGACCAAGAACAATTGGACAGCCCCAGTTAGGCACTGGTTTCTTATCTTATGTGCTGTGCTGATGCTGGGCATTTAGATTCACGAAAAAAGACATTTTGAGGAGTATGTGAATATTGGACAGAGGTTTTAAAGAGGGTGCATTTCTTTGGACTGGGAGGAAGCCCTAAAAGCACAGGCAGAGCATCTACATACAGAGCAGAGGCAAGAATCAAACCCTAAACACACAGGTGCGAGGCAAACCACCATGATCCACACAGTGATAATCACTGATTGTCTGCTGCTTATCCGATCTATTCTCAGGTCACGGGGAACCTGTGCCTATCTCAGGCGTCATCGGCCAATTTAGAGACGTCAATCAACCTACAATGCATGTCTTTGGACTGGGAGAGGAAACTGGAGTACCCGGAGGAAACCCCCAAGGCACGGGGAGAACATGCAAACTCCACACACACGGCAGAGGCGGGAATCGAACCCCCAACCCTGGAGGTGTGAGGCAAACATGCTAACCAGCAAGCCACCATGCCCACCCACTGTGATAATCAATCAGATCAAAATAAGTCGAAGTACTTTTAAATCAATTTCACTTCCTGTGATATTACATAGACAGACCAGCTCACATGCAATATGGTCACCTGATAGATAGATACAGCAATATAGATAACGCCTTAGAGCGTTTTCTGAAGTTTCTGCCAATTCAAAGTCATTCAGAAAATAAAAGGACAATATTATGAAAATGCAAACAGGCCTGGTATTTACAAAGACCTGTAACCTCACATTAGACAACTATTTTGTCGAGAGCGAGCGCGCGCCCCGCGCACACACGCGCACACACACGCACACACACACACACTTGACCTTGTAACCAGGCTGTTGTGCGCGAGCGCAGAGCCGCTGGAGGACTATCTCCACAACACAGCACGAATCACGAAGTTTCATTCCGGGCCATCGGGTGTAAACCTGCAGCTCCGCGGAGGAGAGCGATGGCGAGGCGCAGAGGAAAGAGCAGCAGTAAACAGGACGATAACTGGTTACCTTTAGAGGCACCGTTGGGACAGTCGTCTCGAGGCTTTAACGAATATGTCATCCCGGGTGTTTTATTGCTTATCATCGCTGTCGGAGGGTCAGGGCTGGGCTGGATCTGTAGTGATCACCAACAAATGATAGAGAGTCTGACAGAAACGCTGGCGTCCATGCAGGCGAGAATAACGAAGCTGCAGCAGCAGTTAGGGCCTGATAACGCACAGGTAGGCTGGTTGGAAAGTTTGTTTTGTCTTTTAAATGTTCGGCCTGAACCTGGCATTTTATGCGTGGAAAATAACAAGCTCTTTTATTCCAATCTGACATTGGGTGGCGTAGATGAACTGCTAAATAATCTCTGCGTTTTACAATGCAAAATACTGTTTTTGGTTTCTTGTACGAGCAACAGCTGACCACATTGCACATGGCTTTTGACTGTGCTGAACTCTGTAATGCTTCCAACACCTTATGCCATTAATAGCTTCACTAGGCCAGTACAGAGTAGTGTCATATTTCTTTGTTCAACACTGCTTTAGAGAGCAGGGGGTTCTATATATAAATATATAAACTCTTGTCTAAAAGCATGCAAAATGCAAAGTAAAGATGTTTGAAGTTAATTTCATTTTAACAAAAAGTATGATGGAGACCTCACCAAGAAAGATAAACCTTATTGTTGGGCCTACTCTTAGTCTACTATGGAAATGGCACTTAATAACTGACTGAATTTAGATAGCGTGAAACCTATGTGACCAAATTTATATTATTATTCACAGTAAATGTACAGTGTGCTTGATTTTGATTCTTTCTTCAGCTTGCCAATGTTGGTGGTTTTGAAGAGCGCCTTGTGGCCCTGGAAGATGCCTATGCCAAAGCACAAAGACAGGTTGAGCTCGCCCTCGCCACATCTGAACAAATCAAATCCAAAGACCTGCAAAGTAAAGTGTGGTCTCTGCAAACTGAGATGAATGACAAACTGGCGGAACTCCAGCAGACCACCATTTCCATTGCTGCTCTGAATGCCATCATTAAGAACAAGAGTATTGAGTTTGAGGTTGTGAAGCAGAGTGTCAACACTATGTTGAGTGCTAATGCAGAACTAGCTATCCAGATTTCTGGGTTTTCTAGCACACTTTCAGTGACTAAGTTACGCTTGGATGAGCAGAGCTCTGTTGTGGATGGTCTGATGTCTCAGTTAGAGGGTCAAAAGAAGGAAATCAATGAAATAAAAGACTTATTTGCCAGCAACCAGGAATCACTTGCTGTAAATGCACAGGAGCTGATGGATATCAAGTGAGTAGAAAAATGTTCTTAATGTCTCGATCAATAAGTTATTAATAACTAAAACATTTTTACAAAATATATATATATATACATACATTTGCATAAAGCACAAAAAACTTTTTAAAATATTCATAAAGTTTATATTTTAAAAATATTTTTAAATGAAAATTAAATATGCATATTGCGTTCTAACTGCATTATTTTTCTGTCAGAGAGCTGCTAGAATCTGAGCAAATTAAACGGACACAAAAGCTTGAGAAGCAACTAAAGTCACTGTATAAGCGCCTGGAAGATCATCAGACGAATACAGAGACTCTCCATTTCCACCTCGCAGCCCAGTTGGAGGCTTTACAGGTACAGGTACAAGCAGGGCTGGCATCTATTTAAAAAAATTAAGGAAAATTAGAAGTATGTTCTCTCCGCATAAGTTTTCTCTGGGTTTCTCTTACTTGTCAAATAACATGGAAGTAGTTGGATTGGCTACTCTAAACTACCTCTCTATGTGAATGAGTGTGTGAGTGTTTGAGTGTATGGTGTTGTGCAGTTGATTGCTGTCCCATCAGGTGTGTTCCTCCCTCACAGCCAGTGCTCCTGCTATAGGCAGCAAGTATACCACAACTCTCACTAGGTTAAATCAGTTACTGAAGATGAATGAATATAGATTAAATAATGCTACAACACACCCTGGATGTCCTGAACCACATCCAATACTTGAGTTCAGGAAAAGCTGATAGATAAAAAAAAATTGACTTTAAGCATGGCTTACTAGACAAATGCATTGCCTAATTGTAAGCTCTTTCTTGTGGCATATTTCAGTTTTCGCCTGGAGTTCAGCAACCCAGCAGAGCTGAAGAGGAATTTCAGGTTGAAGAACAGGTCACCATGTCAAACAATCAAGAAAGAAAAGCAGCAGAAAAGGAGCTGGATGAAGCTGAAGAAGAATTTGCAGAAGAGGCAGAGAATGGAGAGGAAGACATGGCAAAAGAAGAGGATGAATTTATTACAGCGCAAAAAGCAGTTGATGAAGTTGAAGCAAGTGAGTGGCCAGTAGAGGAACCTGTGGAAGAGATTCAAACTCCTTCAGAGGAACTGGACATTGAAATCAAAGAGGATGTTGCTGAGGAACAAGTAGATGTGGATATTACAGAAGACATAGCGACTTTACATGAGTCACACATGGTCACAAATGAAAAAGAGGAGACTGTTATAAATGAGATCCAGAAAGCTTTGGAGGATTCAGATCATATGTCTGTTGAAACAGTGGAGATTATGAATGAGAAAGTGGAGGTACCTGATGGTGAAGAGAGTAAAATTCATTTAGAGGAGGCAAACATGGTCACAAGTGAAACAGAGAGGCAAACTGAGGTGCCAGATGCAGAAGAGGTCCAGACTCCTTTAAAAGATTCAATTACCACCACTACTGAAACTGAGGAAACTGCTCTGGAAAAGCAAGAAGAGTTAACTGAAGCACAGAAAATGGAGACAGATTCAGAGAAAACAGAAATGCTCTCAAATATAATTGATGAGGACTTTAGTGAGGAACATGCTGAGCATGCTGCAGGAGAAATCCACAGTGGTACAAATGAGAGATCAACTGCAGAAATGAAGACACAGGACAATGTGAATGCAGGGCAAGAATCTGGGACTTCTGCAGAGGAGATTCAGATTACTTCAGATGAGACAAACCTGGCCAAAAATGGAAATGTAGACAATCAAATGACAGATGCAATCCCAGCTGAGATTGAGCAGGAAGCAGAGGAGCAGGAGGAGCTTGCAATAACGTCTGCTGAAGAATTAGTTGTCTCAGAAAAATCAGTAAAAGTAGTGTAATGGCTAAAGAAGGAACATGCGAAAGGATATCTATTTCTCATGTCATTTTCTCACATTACGTTTAAGGATTCTTGTATGAAAGTTTGTTCTTTCTATACTCTTAGAAAATTTCTAACAGGTAAAAGGTTTTTACAGAGCCCTACAGCAGTGATTTTCTATCTGTTTATTCTATCCAAGTATTAACTATCTAATGAACCTTTAAGTTCATTGAAAAACCCATTTTTTCTAAGAGTGTCCACTGATAGTTTGATTAAAAAAAAGATTGCTTGAAAGTTGCTGTACAGTTCTTTAGTCAGATTGTAAGTCGGAAACACTAGATGACGCTGTTTTATCCTCGTGTGGTTTTATTTATTTTTAATTCTCTTTCTAAAATAAGCTCATACCATTTTTCTAAACAAGAAGTTTTACTTCAGAGATGCTATATATTTTCATCCAAATGTTCCTTTATAACACTAGTGTTTTTAAATAAACTAGATTTTACATTTTATACTACTTCTCCTATCCCTACCCTTCTGTCCCTACTCTTCTGTCTTTTTGCAGTTGTCATTTGATATGGGACACCACTTGTTTATTTACAGCGGTGAGGTCATGGGGTTAATGCCTCATACAGAGTTTGCCGTTGTGCATGTGTATCTCATTTGTGACTTAGAAAATCTTCAAGTATAGTGATGGCTTCATATACAGGATTTTTTTATAATCATTCCCAAGCTGGTGGTCATCCACAGGTCATCAGTCTCAGTACATTTATTAAAGCAGTCTTATCCAGAAAGGACTGGTGTGGGAGCAGGTTTTCATTGTAACCAAGCAGAATCAACTGATTAAAACAGGTGGAATCAGGTGTAGCTCCTCCTTGATTGGAATGAAAACCAGCACCCACACCAACCTTTTCTAGGTAACACTGGACACCCCTGTCTTAAAGGGTGTCTCATGACATCTTTTGATATAACAACATAAACTAAAAACTAGGAAAGTAGAGACAAATAGGAGAAATATGCTGTTATGTTTTAGCAATGTGTGCTGCAGTTACATATTCTATACATTTGGGTGCATTTCTATTTTCATGCCTGTAGAGGTTGCTGTAAGTCCCTCAGAAAGTTATCAATGAACTGTTGTTGCTGGTGTAGTGAAAAATGAAACATGACTGCATGTAGGAGTACAGCAGCATGGTGCTTCACAGCTTGAGGGTCCTAGGTTTGATCTTGAGCTCAGGTTACTGTCTGTGTAATGAAAATTCTGTGTTTACATCCAACTCCAAAAATATGCTAGGCTTAACTTGCTTGTGTGTGTGTGTGTGTGTGTGTGTGTGTGTGTGTGTGTGTGTGAGAGAGAGATTGATTTCCTGCAGTGGCCTGGGGTGCCATCAATTGTGTATTCTTTCCTCACATCCAGTGAAAGTAAAGTTTACTGAAAAAATAAGTGCACAGGTTTCTACATAAGAAAAGTAAGACAATCCTCCACTCTAAATAAATATGAGATTATAAACATGGTATTATGAATTATAATTTATCTCTGCAATTAAGTGACAACATTTCAAAAAGTCAAATGAGAAGCACTATCTTTTGTTTTAATCATAGTGGATTGTAAAACTAAACATTTTTATTCTCTTAAATAAAAATAAAAAAATGTAAGGGTGCATCTCAAAAAAATACAATATCATGGAAAAGTTAAATATTTTTTGCATGTTACTTCAGAAAATGAAAAGTGTATATATTCCAGACTCATTACATGTACACTGAAATGTTACAAGTGTTTTTTTATTTTATTTTTGATAATTGTGTCCTACAGCTCAAAACACTGAAAAAGCATATCTCAAAAAATAAGAATATTTCATTTCACTTTTTCTGCAGTATAACTACCACAAATGTCCCAGTCAGGTTCAGTACACACTACCACAATCATGGGGAAGACTGCTGACTTGATAGTTGTCCAGAAGACACTCGATGACACCCTCCATAAGGATGGTAAGCCACAAAAGATCACTGCTGAAAGGGCTGGCTGTTCAGAGTGTTGTATTAAAGTATATTCATAGAAAGTTGATTAGAAGGGCAAAGTGTAGTAGGAAAAGGTGCACAAGCAACAGGGATGACCATAGCCTTGAGAAGATTGTCAAGCAAAAAAGATTCAAGGACGTGGGGGAGCTTCACAGGGAGTGGACTTAGGCTGGAGTCAGTGCATGGAGAGCCACCACACACGGAAGTGTCCAGGAAGCGTCACATTCCTAGTGTCAAGCCACTCCTGAAACAGAGACAACACCAGAAGCATCTTCCCTGGGCTAAGGAGAAAAAGAACTGGAGCATTACTCAGTGCTCCAAAGTCCTCTTTTCAGATGAAAGTAAGTTTTGCATATCATTTGGAAATTACGGTCCTAGAGTCTGGAGAAAGACAGGAGAGGCCCAGAATCCAAGCTGCCTGAAGTCCAGTTTGAAGTTTCCACAATCAGTTATGATTTGGGGTGCCATGTCATCTGCTGGTGTTTGTCTACTGTCTGTTATTAAGTCAAAAGTCAATGCAGCCATCTACCAAATGATTTTAGAGCACTTCACGCTTCCATCTGCTGTCAAGCTTTATGGAGATGCTGATTTCCTTTTCCAGCAGGACTTGGCCCCTGCCCACAGTGTTTGAAACTGTGGGCAGGGGCCAAGTCCTGCCGCATTGACGCAGTAATTTGTGCAAAAGGAGCCCCAACCAAATATTATTTATATATATATTTATATATATATATAAGGAAGGAAAAGGAAAAAGTAAGGACACCCCCCGCACACCCCCAAATAAACCCCAAAGTATTTATTTGTACTTAAAATGGATAAAATTACCCACAGGTGTATTACATCAGGTGCAAATTATTAGAACATTGTTACAGTATTTTGAAGGAAGCTTGCCTTATTTAAAGCTCAGACATTTAGCTTGGTTTGCTCTTAATGGTTGAAGTGAGAAGTATCACCATGGTGAGATCCAAAGAGCTCTCTGAGGCCTTCAGAAAGAAGATTGTTAATGCTTACGAGTCTGGTAAAGGATATAAAAAGATCTCAAAAGAATTTGTAATCTGCCATTCCATTGTCCAGAAAATCATTTACAAGTGGAGAACATTTAAAACAACTACCAACATGGCCAGGTCAGGCCGTCCAAGGAAATTCACCCCAAGAGCAGACCGCAAGATGCTTAAAGACATCTCCAAAAACCCTAAAATATCATCATAGGACCTACAGCAAGCTTTTGCTACAGTTTATGACAAAGTGCATGTGTCTACAATCAGAAAGAGACTACACAACTTTAATTATTGTGGAGGTGTGCAAGAAGGAAACACAGGAAACCTGTGGGGTGATTTAAAACAGACTGTGCATGCAATAAACCCCTCAAACATCATTCTGCATTGAGGAGTGGGGGAAACTTTCTTCCAGTCGATGTCAGAAACTGGTAGATGGCCACAAGAAACGTCTCACTGAGGTTATTTCAGCCAATGGGGGGAAACACTAGCTATAGGGCATAGGGTAACTTAACATAACTTTTTCCTCAGGTGAAATACTCATTTTTGTTGATTTCTTTTGTTTAATAAGTGAAAACAATGTGATATTTCTTTGTTTACATGCAATTACATCACTTTCATCTACAGGTACAAATTAAAACAAGATCAGAAATTGACGTTGACATTTCTTAATAGAGAACTGAATATTCAATGGGGTGTCCTAATTTTTTCACATGACTGTGTGAGTGTGTGTGTGTAAGAAATTTGTTTCTATTTTTTAGAAGAAAGTATTGCTCAAAACACTACACATGTTTGTATGAATATTACCTTACCCTTGTAATCATTAAAAAATATATTTAATAAATTGCGCAGCTCTATTATGTATTTTGTAAAAAATTATGTTCTTCAATATTACTACTTCAAATTAGTTTCTGGGAACATTTCTCCGCACAAAATAAATCATTACAACATGCAACCTATAGTTTTCTGCTGGAGGCCTTCTCCAGACAATTATTTATTCTGAAAGTAAATTAATAAAGACAAATCATCAGAATATGTGAATATTATTCAGTCCTCCGCGGATTTCAGTTCGACTCGGTGGCGCTCAAATGCAGCTCAAATTCCAAATAACTTCTGACTATCTACCTACGAGCACTACATAGTGCATGAAGTAACGGCTAGTAACTCCCTATAAGTGTACTACATATCTTCCAGGAAACCAGTTTGTATTTTTCGGCTCTTCAGCGTTGCTTGCTTCACACACTCCGTGTTGTGTTGAAGACCATGTGAGACTGTAAGAGCAGGGCTTGCTCTCTCGCTTCACCGGCAAGAAAAAGTATAAGCTCATGATATCAAGGGGGTCTCAATTTCTTTGGGGGGGATTTTGCGATATTAAATCAGTGGGCATTCTGTCTGTTATTAGGGAATGAGCGAGGAGAAAAGCCCGGATAGCTGCAGGAGAAACTCTGGGTGCACCAGGTGAGCTTCTCTTCACCCAGTTAGCCTGGTAGCTCTCACTGTTTTGCTAACCTTGCTAAGCTAACTAGCAATTTTCCGTTCTTATTTTAATTACTGCAGTCCGTGAGGGGAAAAACGGACATGTCATAGGAAAATGTATTCTTTTACCCATATGCCTAAAGCATTTGCTAAAGAGCCTTGTCCTATTTTATAAATGCTAGTTTTCTCTGGTTAACAACGCGACAACCACAACAGTAATATACTCTATAGGTAATCTCATGTCAGGCTAGCTACAATTTCAGTTTCCTTTCTTTCTGGTTTTCAAATCTATCGCGAGATATTTGTGATTTTATGTTATTATTTAACCAATTGACTAGAAGCTAAATGGTGGTAGCTGTTTCTTTATTTTTTTTTAACGTTAATATGCAGGCACGCAGGTAATGGTGTGGCTTGTTTGCTCTGCAGTGATCTCTCTGTCTGTCTGTCAGTGTTCTCAGCATAGAGCAAATGCTGGCTGTGAATCCTGGGAAGACGCCCATCAGTCTGCTGCAGGAGTATGGAACGCGGATAGGCAAGACACCGGTGTATGACCTGCTGAAGGCCGAAGGTCAGGCCCACCAGCCCAACTTCACCTTCCGCGTGTCTGTGGGAGAGATCAGCTGCACAGGCCAGGGCCCAAGCAAGAAGGCTGCCAAACATAAGGCCGCTGAAGCAGCTCTCAAGATGCTGAAAGGAGGGATGCTGGAAGCGCTAAAGGGCAGGGTGATGGAGGGAGAACACTTTGATGACATAGACATCCCCATGGAGGGAGACTGGTAAGAGTGTTTGAAGTGTGTAAACACTGTTATTCACATAATCAGAATATACAGCTTATTTGATGTCTGTAGTACTTTTTCTGGCTGTTGTAGTCAATTGTTTTCGGCCTGTATTGCTCTTGTTTCTGGTCATTTGGAGGAAACCGCTATCCTTGATTTGCATTCAAGACTGAGAACATCAAATGAATAAATAAATATGAATACAAGCAAATACTCCTCAGGGGTGGACAAGTCACTAGCCTGGGTGTGTGGGACAAGCAAATTTGTTTATTATTTATAATTGCATGGAGGACAAGAGGTTCAAGAGAAAGAAAATAAACCCTACATATTTAGTGGTGTTAAGGATCTTCTGAACTACACAATTTTTACTAGGCAAATTAATTAACACTGATGAAACCCAGCAAAATAAAGTGCACTGCAAAGCCATTAATATAACTCTTGTTGGCACAATGCACTGTGAACACCTCCATGGAATTTTACTTGTGGTATGAGGAAAGAACACAGCCTTTCATAGCAGAAATGTTGGCCAACAACTTGCTGACATTTATCATGGTTGTAAACCAGACATAGTTCATCACAAACTCGTCACCTTGTATGGACTTCATATACTTGTTTGTTTGTTTCCCATAGTCTGTACTAATGAACTTAACTAATTACTTTTTAGCCTAGTCACTTATATTCCTCTACAGGCTACTGAATTTTTAACTTTTAAAAAAGTTCACCAACTCTGGTTAAAAAGTAATGTAGGGTTTAAATGTATGCTCTGTGTTGACTGTAATGAGTGTTTCCTACAGCTCCCAGTCAGAGATAAAGTTATCCAGTTCCAGCCAGCAAGCTGAGTGTAATCCAGTTGGGGCTCTACAGGTGAGAGACAAATTCTTTTCAGAGACTGTGCATACACACAACCTTTAATTTCTCTAGAGATAAATATATCCTTTTAAATCTAGACAAGCAAATTTGAATAAATTTCACTCCTTTTCGTAGGAACTAGTGGTGCAGAAAGGTTGGCGTTTACCAGAATACACAGTCACACAAGAGTCTGGGCCTGCACATCGCAAAGAGTTCACCATGACATGCAAAGTAGAGAAATTTGTAGAGATTGGTAAGTATATTCTTAAGTTCATTTTTAAATTATATTTCCCATAAATGACTCCCGGTTAATAAATCAGTGAAAAGTTATTGTTATAACTATGTAAATAAATGTTTATTCTAGTGCCAGTAGAACATTCTTCTAACATCATCATATGTACAGTTGGTTAATGATGTTTACTTGACTTTCACAGGTAGCGGTACATCAAAGAAGCTTGCCAAGAGGAACGCAGCAGCAAAGATGCTTTCCCGGATCCACGATGTTCCTGTAGACATGCGCAGCAGCCATGAAGCTGAGGCAGAGGACGATACCTTCAACATGGTGAGGGGTGTTTATACTTCAAAGTAACGTGGTATGCTACACTGTAACACACCTCACATAATTAAGCTTAGTTTTTTCATGTTACTCTCATTTTAAGCACATAGGTGGCAGGCTAGAGGGAGGAAAGTGTAAAGGGTTTGGATGTACATGGGACTCTTTGCGCAACTCAGCAGGAGAGAAGATCCTGCAGCTACGTAGTCACCCTCTGGGCCTGCCCAACTCCAACTTCTGTTCCCTGCTCCATGACCTATCTGAAGAGCAGCGTTTTGATGTCAGCTATTTGGACATAGGTAAGAAGCATAGTTTACTTTTTTATTTGCAACTGTTATCGTTATGACCATTCCTTTCACTGTGACTGATTTTATGGTAAATTGTGGGGTCAGGTTTTAGTTTGTGTTTACAATTTGGCATTTGCAGAACTGCACATATGTCCTTTATTTTAAAGTACATTTCAGATGCATGTTTTTGATGAAGTGATTGCAAGTCTGCGTTCTTCTTACACAGCATTTATGTGCACTATTGGAGGACAAGTGAGACTGATTTTCAGCTATGTACATATTTATTGAGAAGTTGACTGTGTACAGTGTAATGTTAAACACTGCCAAAGAAAATGTGATAAAAATAGCAAAAAAAAAAAAGAAAGTCCAACTTAGTAGGGAAAGTGTAACAAGTGTGTTCAAAAACACACAAAAGAAAAAAACTCAACTTCTGCGCAATGTTTGCTAAAATGTTTCATTGGGTACTTTTTGCTTCGCATGATGTCGCAACTTGAGGTTTGAAACTGCTGCCTGTTTTCTCGTTTTGAATCTCACCATCTGCTGCATTTCACACACCAGTTGAGGTAGTACTGTTTTACCAGGAAAATTAATTAGCGCACACAGCTTTTTTTTTTTTTCCAGATCGGAAACACGCAAGCATGTTGAACACACAAAATGGAGCAAAATAAAACAAAAGTCCTCTACAGTCACTTCATCTTTAAACATACATGAACACACTGTAGTTCATATAATTTCATGTATTCTGTAAAGTGCAAGTAGAAATCTAATCATGTGGATATAAGTATATGGAACAGTGCATTCATATGTGAAGCGTTGTACAATCTCAAGTCAATCATAGGGTCTAACTTAGTTAGAATACATGTTACAGTGGTCATCATGAACCTTAATATAAGACTTCAATCAGTTCTTTTCTTTGACAGCTCTTAAGTTTGCAAGTTGACTCTGGACTCTTATCAAAATTATTACACAAGTTCTTATGGTTATTACCCTGTTTGGCTGGGCCAAATGTCAGTAAATCAAAAACAATGATATCTCCGACCTAATGTGTTATTTGAATAGAAAGTTCTGGAATAGAGCTCTATGGCTCCAAAAGATTGTCATTTTATATATGTATGTGTGTATATGTGTAATTAATAAATAATATATATATATATATATATATATATATATATATATATATATATATATATATATAATATACACACCCAGTCAAGCCTGAAATTATTCATACCCCTGGCAAATTCTGACTTAGTTACTTTTATTCAACCAGCAAGTTTTTTTTTTTTGACCGTAAATGACACAGGCTTCTCCCAAAAGATAATAAGACGATGTACAAGGGGCATCATTGTGGAAAAAAATATTTCTCAGCTTTTATTTACATTTGAACAAAAAGTGGCATGTCCAAAATTATTCATACCCTTTGCAAACTGTCACAGTCTATGGGAAAATCCAAAGTTCTATACCATTCCAAATAGTCCAAGCTGGTCTAAAGCATCCTAATTACCCTGATTCATTGGGAACAACTGTTTTAATCAACTCAACAGGTGAAAAACAGAAGCTCTCTGCTGTTGGTTTGTGGACAGTCACGGCTAAGATAAAGGAGCTCACTGAGGACCTGCGGCTGCGCATTGTGGCTGCTCACAAGTCAGGAAAGGGCTATAAGACTATATCTAAATGTTTTGAAGTTCCAGTGGCTACAGTGCAAAGTATTATTAAAAAATACAAGACGTTCCGCACTGTGACAAATCTCAGAGGACGTGGTCGGAAGCCAAAAGTGACACCTGTGCTGGCCAGGAGGATAGTGAGAGAGGTAAAAAAGAATCCAAGGATCACCACCAAGGCCATCCTGATGAATCTGGGCTCTGCTGGTGGAAACATCTCAAGGCAGACAGTCCAACGGACACTGCACACCACTGGGTTCCACGGACGCAGACCAAGGAGGACACCACTTCTCCAGATAAGGCACACAAAAGCCCGCTTGGCCTTTGCAAATGCTCATCTGAACAAAGAAGACTTCTGGTCTTCTGTTTTATGGTCAGATGGAACAAAAATTGAATTGTTTGGCCACAATGATGTAGCCTTCATTTGGTGTAAAAAAGGAGCCTAAGAACACCATCCCCACTGCCAAACATGGTGGTGGGAACCTAATGTTTTGGGGGTGTTTTTCAGCCGGTGGACCAGGGAACCTAATCACAGTAAACGGCACCATGAAAAAGGAAAATGGGCACCAGTGGACATTTCAGCATGACACCTACCCAAAACACACAGCAAAAGTGGTGAAGAAATGGTTAGCAAACAAAAACATTAACGTTTTGCAGTGGCCCAGCCAGAGTCCTGACTTAAATTCAATTGAGAATCTGTGAAGGGAGCTAAAGATCAGGGTGATGGCAAGGAGACCCTCCAACCTGAAAGAGTTGGAGCTCATCGCTAAAGATGAATGGGCAAAAATACCAGTGGAGACATGCAAAAAGCTGGTCAGCAATTATAGGAAGCGTTTGATTGCTGTAATAGCCAATAAAGGCTTTTCTATTGATTATTGAGAAGGGTATGAATAATTTTGGACATGCCACTTTTTGTTCAAATGTAAATAAAAGATGAGTAATAATTTTTTCCACAATGCCTCTTGTACATCGTCTTATTATCTTTTGGGAGAAGCCTGTGTCATTTCTAATCAAGAAAAAACTTGGTGGTTGAATAAAAGTAACTTTAAGTCAGAATTCGCCAGGGGTATGAATAATTTCGGGCTTGTGTGTGTATATATATGTATGTGTATATATATATATATAAATAATGCAGTTGTGTGCTATCCTTTTGACATTGAAAGTATTGCTCTTTTGAGAAAGGTGATGACATTAATCTAAATGTATGTGTGTGTTTTGTTCAGAGGAACGCAGTCTCAGTGGCCTGTACCAGTGTCTTGTGGAATTGTCCACTCAACCCATCACTGTCTGTCATGGCTTTGCTCCGAGTCAGGATGCAGCACGGGCTAGTGCAGCACACAATGCGCTTCAGTACCTCAAGATCATGGCCAGTGGAAAGTGAGTCTGGGCTTTTTCCTCAAAACATGGGTTCAGAGTCGACAGTACGGTAAACTGGGGGCTTATTGGAAGTTCTAGACACATCATCTTGTTGGCAAACCATTCCTAATGCCCCCAAAGACACTTGACTTTTTCCCATGAGCTATAACGAAAGATGAACTGATGAGGTCTTTTGTATGCAAAAATGGGTGAGGACTGGTTTTATCTGAAGGCCTTGCTTTTGTACTACCTCCATGTGATGAATTTGATTTTGTTTTTAAATTAACCGGAAATTTCATCCCTTTAACTGGCATTTTAAACTCGCAATTCCCTAAATTATTTTAAACACAACAAATGTTTTTAACTTGACTTTTTAAACAGCTTAGGTAGTTTGCCAGAATTTTTAACAAAAATAACTGAAACTCACTTCTGCTAATTTTCTGATTCCAAGTATACCTACCTCCATATTTATTTGGTTATTGGGTCCAAATTGCCCATTCCTTTTATGCTCAATTGAGGTATTGCATGAAATTAAATAAAGTTAGTATATTGTGGGCTAACATCTTTAGGCCATATGGAACTAAACTGTTGTTCATTTCTGCGCAAGAATGTGCAGAAAATTCATTTGATCAGTTTTAGCGTTGTGAGAGGTCCATCGTTCAACACGTAATAAAGATGTTTTAATTCAGTGTCGATTCATGCTTATTGTACAACCAGCCCAAACAAACATTATAAAAACACTCAAGTAATATTAGCATTGATGTGCAAATAAATACTTATAAAAATCATAAAACAAAATAAATATTCAAAGCATCTGCACAATCATACAGAGGAGATAAAACACATTAACAAATAGTTAATGTAATGTCAGTACTGCTTAATTGCAATACATTCAGATGAGCAATTATGTCTTCTACTGCAGTTGTAATGTCTTTTCAAAAGCAAAACAAGTTTTTATTACTGTGTGAGAAAGATCCTCTGTATTTTCTAAAAGATGTAAAACATTTAAATAGATAATTACGGATGTGTTAAGTGTGAGTTCTGGTCTTCAGCTAATCTCCCTATTAGTGGAGGTTAGGAAATTCTGCATGTCCTCTTCAGCAAAGCCACTGCTGTCTGACTGGAAACTGTCCCCTCTCATGGTTGAACCTGACAAACAGTCAATGCATACATAAAAACTTGTTTATTTCTTTTCTTTTGCTCTCTTCTATACAATATTCTGAGAAAGTGGCTTGCTAATTTCATGGTTTTCTTCCAGAGTTCCTGTAAGATGCACTTGTGTGTGAGTCAGTGTTGACCGCAATAAGCCACTGCGTGTGTCAGTGTTAACAGCAATAAGGCCTTGTTCTCTTCAGTGTGGTTAATTTCTAGCACTTTCTTTTAACACGCACATACATTGTTCACATGTTAGCAGTTAATCGTTCAAAAATGAAACCAAATTTTGTCTAAGGATGAAACTGCCCAGTAATCCAGTATGCTACAGAAAGAAAGAGTAACTGGTACGACTCACCTTTCTGATGCGTAGATGCTGTAACCGACAGCGTACATGCACTACTTTGTTCCACTGATGTGTTCTCCTCCTCTCCCACACTCTGCACCTATGCAGAAGCAACATATTAATAGCTTTCCAGCACTTAACTTGTGAATATAAAAAATTGCATATTTAATATATACATCACTGATTTGTAGCATGTGAGAAACTGGTTTATTTCTGTGGCCACATTATTATTCTCTGCTTGGAAGAGTGCATTATATTGAGCAGAGAAGGAATATGGTAAGCCAAAAAAAAAGGGTGAGGTGTTTTATTGAAGAGATGTGTACAAATACAGTATAACCAGATGATTGTGTGTGACAGTTCTTTTGTACAAAAGTTCAATAAACAAGTGATGATCAATTAACCAACAAGTCACAATAAGGCCAAACATTCTGTTTATTTTTGCTCCATTAGAGGAAATGTATACTGAAGAAGCCACATTCACTTCTTAGAAGTGAGAGAGTAGAATTTTAGGTAGTGAACATGGGTGATGCAAACCGTGAAATGCCCCGGTGAGATCATACTAAATATAACAGTCTTGAAATGCTGTTCAAATAAAGTAGTGGACCAGAACTATCTAATCTATGTAATCTGTCTACTTTTCTGCTGTTTTGACATTAGTGCCAGCAACAAGGCAAGGTTTATGTTAATGTGCTCACTGTAATGTTATCATTTTTTGATAAGTTGATAAGTTACATGTTTGTTGTGCAATGAGTCTCCATTGGCTAGTAACAGTCAGAGGTAAAGTAGTTTTCATCGGTTTCCCAACACAGGGAAAGAGAGTTTCAGTTTCTCAGCAACATGACATGCTGAACTTTTGTCTTATTAATTTCACAAGAAGTAAAAGAGCGGCAGGTGAAGGAACAGCAGTTTACAGCTTTTATAACTTAATAACTGTAACAGCATGCCCTTTTTATTTCTTTACAGTGCACTTGTGTTTTAGTGTACAACGGCTTCAACAATCTAGCTGTATCTTAAACGACATACTAACAACATTTGAATATTGGTAGTTACATACCTCCTCCAACTCAAAGGAGTTAGCTGGCTTGAGGTGGAAGTTGATCTCGCTAGTTGAGGGGTTGCTGGGGCTCAGGAACTTCTGCTGCTCTGACTGGAATGAATGCATGTGCGCAGTGCTACCAGGGTACATGAAATGGGTATCGCCCTCAAACGAGTCTCTGTGGAGAATAGAGCCATCATCCTCCCATCCAGTAACCATGATCTGACATGGTGACTCTTGAGTGATGCTTGGGTGGAGGGACACAGGATCACCTTGTGAAATCTTTGAAGTTACTGGTCCTTCCACCTTAAGCTCATCCTTGTTCTGTACTGGTGATGATTGTGTATCTGTGATGCTTGGCTTGTGTTCTATTGCCCTAGGACATGACTCTGGCCTATGTATAGGACCAGGGGTTGATAAGTCCATTTCTGATGCAATATGTGTCTCTGGACGCCCATAAGGTGCTTTATGCACATGCTCCACTACATGAGCGGAAACTGTATCAAAAGTAATAATGGGAGTTGGTGCATTAGTATCAGCAGGATCTTTTGAGGAATCAAGAAGCAAGGTGGAATTGGATGAATCTCCATCCAAGTCTGTATCCTGTGAATTCTGTGTATGCCTCAATTCCAGAGATGCCTGGTCCAACTTAAACAGGGAGCCCTTTGCTCTAGGACCTTCTCTCTGCCCTGATTGTGACCACCGCTTGATCCTCTGCTTATGTGCACTAGAAGTTTTCTCAGGGTCACTCATTTTTTCAGCATGCTGCAAAGCCTTTTCATCTTGTATCAACATTCCCTTACTTTGGTCATGGGTCCCTTCAGGCCTCACATTTCCCACTACTATTTCAACTACATCCGGCAGGCTGTTCCTCTTGCGAGGTGAACAGTTTGGAGAGGTAGAGTCCGAGCCACGTGTGTATAAGCACATCTTGGACACTGTGTCTTTGAGGCGCTCCACAGGAGAGCGTGGTTCAGTGCGGACATTGCCAAAGAAGCGCTGACCGATGCTTCGCTCCACAGTGGGTGAAGAAAAGCTGAATTCAGGTGGTGCCAGCTTCTGAAGTGGTGTCCGTGATACGTGGGAGTAGAGAGAATAGAATGCATTGGCCATAGCTGTCAATACCTCCACCTGACGGAAACGACCTGCACAAAGGAGAACCACAAAAATGCTTGACTGAAGAAAGGCAGAAAATATCTGGGCCTTTATTTCTAAAATATTGTTATAATTGTACAATGACATTTTGAATTTTCAAAATGCCTGAGTGTGTTGATCTTCACTCTATTTACTAGTATTGCAAGTCTATTTACTTATGGTAATGTTAAATTGTTTAACATACATCAGTTCATCAGACAGTATTATCAGACCCTAATTTCATGGATCCAAATTCAGGTTGTGTTCAGAGACCTTGATCATTTTTAAAGGCCCACTAAACAAGAAATATGCAAAAGCTGTGTTAGAGAACAGAACTAGCCCTTTTCACAAAAACTAGAAGTAGGCAGACATGGGGAAATGACTTCCTGTAAGCCTTAAAGCCAATTGCTTACAATAGAAAAAGGGTTATTATTTATCACATTTGTTCTTTGGTTTGCTTTGTTCAGATGCATTGTTGGAAGTTACCCTCTGAAGGCCACTTCCAATAGTGTGAAAAGGGCCCATTACTTCTAAACACAACAGATTAAGGACCTTATTGTCTTGATAGTCATGTTCTCAGTGTATGAGATGATTTCGAATAGCCTGATATTGATTACTTTCGAAATGCTGTGAATTTTTTGTTGTTGTTTTTGTGACACAATAATGTTTCTCAATATGGTGTTCAACTGTAAATACTGTAAAATTGTAATCACCTTTAATTTACTAATACATGTTATACAAATGACAGTCATTGGTTCTGTCTTATTTGCACTGTACTGTACTGTGCCTTAACATAGGCTGTTCAGATGATTCATTATCTGTTACTCTGTTATTAGCTTGCATCCATGATCAGTTACCTAGCAACTCTCACAACTTGAAAAAGTGACTATCATGTTCGCCATTCTTTTTCCACAGGGAATGTGCACAAAAAATCCTATTTGCATCACTACAGCTGAATATATAAGTGTTTTCTAAAGTTCAATACTTTTCTTGAGCTTAAAATGATTGTTATAGTCCGTTACTTGCCCTCTAAATATTATAAAAATTAGTTCACAATTATAGAAACAAATTTAAGCACTTATGTGACAACAGCTTCACAACCGGGGGTTAAAATACATTTTATTTTAACACCACTTTGGATTACATTTATTAGTGTTACTTACTAGCGAGTGAGAGACCGGGGTCCTCTTCACGAATACGGCGGAGCTGTGATTCAAGGAACAGGCGGAAGTTGATGCCTCTGAGCTGTGAAGGGAAAGTGAAGAAACGAGCTGGTATCCGGGCGGTTACTTGTGGTTCCTCACAACCGAATCCTAACTGGTACAGGGTCTCCTCTGCATCCTCAGCATACATCTGCAGGACCTCAGAAACACTGGTGTATGTGAGAGGGAGAATGCGAGAGATGGACGAAGAGGACAAAACAGTTTAATGGCAACTAACACTGTTGGATCAGAATCCAGTTCAGAAACCTGGCAGATTACAAGACACTTTTGTTTGAAATGCCTTACCTTGAAGCAGTCTTATTGGTGGTGGATGAGTAGATACTAGATGCCATACTGTGGCCCATGTTTCTGAATGGCACATTAAGCCTTTGCTGAGGAGTGCTGCTGACACACATGTCCACACTTTAATTAATTACTAGAAAAAAGAGCCATATATATATATCAGCTGTTAGAAAGTGTTAAACTAGTTTTAAACCTTGTGAGCAAATCTTTGCGGCGTGATTTAGGAGGGGGCAGGAGCAACGGACAGTGCCTGCAGAGGAATCCAGAAAAACTTGTGAATATCTCTGTAATGAGTCTTTCAGGCCTTAAGGGAAGGGTTTCAACATGACTGAAGGTATCTTGGTAAACACATTCCTTACCCAAACTCTTCATCATGCAATCCACCATCTAGTCCTGTAGCTGTAACAGAATGACATATTATGACGTTAGGCGTTAATGCTTCATTTTCAATTCAATTCAATTTTATTTGTATAGCACTTTTAACAAAAAGCATTGTCTCAAAGCAGCATTACAGAACATAAGAAACAACAAACATACAAATTCATTAATTTATTTATGCATATCGTAGCTGGCGTGTTTGTGTGTGTGCAGTCATCTGCTTGAGTGCAAAAATACATATGGTAGTATCCGAGCTTGTTTTTTTTTTTTTTTGTATAACCACAGTAGGAACTTCTGCAGAAAGACATACTGATAAGTTAAATATACCACTTACAGAACAAGAAGTGTTCCTCTTGTAACGGTTTTAAAATGTTACATTTGCACTACATGGTAATATTGAGAGGAGGGAAATAATCAGCTAAAACTTGGCTGACAAGTTAAGGCCTGTCTAGATGAGCAGGATGATGCCTTTAAAGCACGTTTACATGACACCCATACCATTAGTCACATTGTCTCAAATATTAACAATGGGACTGGCTGACACAAATAAAAAACTGTTAAAAGGTACTACAGGAACGATTTTCTGTACCTTCAGCCCCGAGGCTCAAGTCGTCCTCAAAACTGTTTGCAGTCCTCAGGAAAGATTCTGGAAAAGACACATGTTTTAATAGGTACTCACCAACCCCATCTTAAACAGGTTTGTGTGGAGCAGTTGCTATGTGCATATATTATGCCACCGGATCTCAGGCAATCCCTGTCTGATTGCTAATCATGTAACTCTATAGTGCTGTAACTATATAGTACTTCCTTCTAACTTACCCAGAGTGAGTTGCCTCGAGTTCTCTTGACTGGCGACTTTTCTGAATTAACACACACAAAAAAATATGAGAGCTGGCACAAATAAAAATGAAAACAACAGTTACTTTGATCACATCTGAATCAGCATGATACGTGGGCGAACTGCAGGCAAGCAGAAAGATTCTCAGATAAGAATGCACACTCGCGATACCCCAGCGGACTGCAGATGAATCACAACTATCGTGAATGTGGTAACCTTTTCAAAAAAGCTTAGGTTGACATTTTGTTCTTTGTGCTTTGTGCTCAGAAACGCAACAGAATCTCAGCATTTCATCAACAGTTAAAAATACAATTACAAAGTGGCAATGTTCTTATAAAGTTATTATAAAAAGAAACAGAACAAACAAAACAACAAGACCAAATTCTACCGCTACAGTAATGTTCACATTTTCTCCTGCTTCTAATGTCCTCTGATGTTTCTGTCAGTCAGTCTTGATTAGTCGTGTTTAATTTCCTCTTTTTGTCCTACCCTTTTAACTAGACTCTCTGAGTTTCCATTCATTGTATTTTAATTGCCTTGAAGCACAACATTCAACCACAAAGAGCTACCTGCATGGTCACTGGTATAGACTTCTCTCCTTCAGACACAGTCACAGACATACACACATATGCATACACACATAGAAACATGCAGACTTACCCACAGCTTTGGAGCCAGGTTTCAATCTTTCCTGTAGAGCATCCTGTGGAAATACATACAAACAACTGTTAGCATGAGTGTGCATGCATACGTGTGTGTGTGTGTGTGTGTGTGTCTGACATTGCTTTTATTCATTTATTTTTTGGCTGTTTTATATTCTGTGGGAATGTTTTTGCTCATAATCTGTTCAAGATAATTTGCCTACACAGAACCTTCTTTGAACAGGAAGTCATACAATTCTGTTAGATGGCTTCCAACAATAGCTGTCATTTGACTGTCACATTTGCATAAATAAAGAAAAACAGCATACCACAGCTTCAGTTCACTGTTGCATTTTCAAATGGTTAAAAAATATTCTTCTTATGGGGAATTAATTTGTCTTTATACAAAGGCATCGCTTGCATTATGCCATATCAGACCTAAGTATTAAGCAGTTTAACAACAACAGGATGCCAATTATAAAAACTGCAGATCGATTTGACTATCAAAGGGTACTAATCAAAGAAGTATTATTGTACTGGATTGGATGTACTGTTATCTTGGTACATCCCTGTTGTGCTAAAAGACATAATAATGTTCCCTACACATGTAACATCAACATGACATCTTAATGTGCTGACAATAGAGTATGCGTCCAAACGCAGCACTAATTGCAGCAGGCTTGAATTTTTCAGTAGCATCTACTGAAACTCACTGGGAGCTGAATAGAATGTCTTGGATCTATCTACATGACAGATCTGTGATTTGAGATATCGGACGGTAAGATTTCAACCACCAATGAGATCAAATCACATAAGTTTTCAACCAATATTTATACGCAATATTCGTATAAAACCTCTCACATATATTCAGATACACAGAGGCATATAAATAACATTCTTCAAAACATTCAAGCATTTCTTGGGGAAAAAAATCAGATTCCACATGTCTTGCAATTGTATATAGTAGCACCAAAGTAAGCTGAAAAGGCTATAGCTGTTCCTCAGCTGTTCCCTCTTATAAGCAAGTTTTAAAGGCGACATGTTTGAATAAGTGGAGCAAGGTTCTATAAAGTTTAATAAAAAAATGACCCTCACACTTATAACAGTGTATCCTAAGGATTCTAATAACAAAAAGTCAGGAATAGGTGGCCACAAAATAAACCAAATCCCTTTTCCTTAAACAACTTTCTAATCTGTCTCATTTTTTCATCTTTTCTCTGTAACTAAAACATATAATACAAACATCCAATACATGTAAACATTTGCCACTTTGCAGCCTACCATCAGGAAAGACTTCATCCTGCAGAGAAAGCTGTGCAGCTGGAGTGGTATTTGTGTTGCTGGATGCAGATGCATACGGCTCCGTATCCTCCACTATGAGCCAATGACGGCTGCTCTGAGCCCATGCCTGCCGTCGGTTCACGGAACATGGACTGTCCATTGCTAACAGGCCTAAAAGAAAAGGCAGAAAAGTAAAAAACAGAGCATATTAAAGACAGATAAGAGCTATATAAGAGACATAAGGATGTGGACCTGGGCTTCTTATTTAGTACAATATTTTAAGATGGGATGGGATGTATGCAGCTACAGATCTTATACCAAAAGAAGAAAATCTAATAATCGCTATTCATTCATATTTAGCACTGCTTTATCCTGGACAGGGTTGAGGTTGATACAGAGCACATATCCCAGGACCACTGGATGCGAGCTGGCAGAGACACACCCTATACCGGATGCCTGTTTATTGCGTGGCATCATCAACATACATTCACACACCTAGCGGCAACATAGCCAGTCCAGCTACTGACATCTTTTTGGGTGCTGGGAGGAAACTGGAGAAGCCATACAAGGAAAACCTGTCTAATTCCACACAAGCTCAGAATCCAACAGGGGGTCCCTGGAAATGTGAGAGAGCAACAAAATCAATCAAATCAAAGCAATGAAGAAGAAAAAAGGTTCCTCAGGGGTTCAAGGAAGATCTGCTTGGAACCTTTTCTGGTAGCAGATGCAAATGAGAGGAAACTGTATGCTTTCAGAACCAATACAGGTCAGTGGTGACCTTTGGTGGTGCAAGTTTGTTCCAAAACATTCTTTATGTAATTTAACACGTAACACACACGTAATTTCATTTGGCGCTGAGGTGGTATCCGGCATCCTCTTTCACAATGAGAAGTTTCAGACAGACCCCGTTGCATACCCAAACCATGAATTTAGGATGTATGGTTATCATACGGTTGGTGTAAAGAAGTGAAAAAGCAAATGCTAATGTTAAAGCGCACCGTGACTTACACGAGAGAGAAAATGACAGCGGTACAACAGACAACAAAACGATAACTTCCTCCTTAACAGCAAGTCAACTGGAAACGCGGCGCTCACAAGAGCTCAGTAAACCGGAGCTTCGCCCTGACACTGACTGTATAGCTTATAATTCACGGGAAAGTCGGCGTGTTTTAAAACATACGACACCTTGGCGTGTTTTAAGCCATAAAACAAATTAGTGTGTTTTCAGGATGCGAGTTATATTTCCCGTCGTCTAGCTTTTCCGCTGCAAAGGTACACTTACCTTTACAAGACCTCTTCTAAATCTAGCATCTTCACAAAGCACAGTTCACCGCCGTGGTAACGTTATGTCTTAAATACGTTCAGCGCGGCGTACCTCGGTTCCTGCATATCGTTAAATGATGAAAGGTAGAAACACCCTTGTTTTCCAAATCATTATTTGTCCGCCGACGCAAACTTTCGCGCTGTTTCTGCTGACAGTCTTCTTCACCCTCGTGACGCGCGCTACACATGACGGAAGCAGGGAGAGGAAGAAGTGCTGCTGTGTCGCTTAGCACAAAGAAAATCCATCAAATGATTTGAGCAAATGTTGTAGCCACGAAAACTGAGAATTCACTTTAAACTACACCTACGTCTGAATAATCAGAGTAAATAGGTCACATTGTACCCACATGTTATCTTTAAATCCAGTCTAATTATTTCAGCCAGGAGATGAAACCTTGGCTTTTTCCACTTCTGCCTTTTACAAAAGGTTATATGACCTGCCTAGGTCGGAAACATAAATGTCATCAAACATTAACTTCACCAAATCAGTTTAAAAGCAACCAGATGGTGATGTTTGAGCCTATAAATATGTCTCGTTTCCAGGTATTCCTGATAAGCCTCAAACATTCACTGGCCTCACATAGCAGATTGAGTCACATAGTAGACTCAGAGTTGAGGAAAAACCTAGGATATACTCACTGAGCACTTTTTTCTGAACACCTGTACACCTGCTCATTCATGAAAATATCGACTCAGACAATAGTGTGGCAGCATGCATAAAATCATCAGAAAAGCATTTTATCCATCAGATTTCTGTGGCACTTATCCTACACAGGGAAAACAGGGCACACCCAGGGCAGCATGCCAGCCCATCACACAATATGGACACCATTTTTGAGACACCAATCAGCTACAAACACACGTATTTGTACTCAGGGAAGAAACCAGAGTCTTCTTCTTCTTCTTCTTTCGGCTTTTCCCTTCAGGGGTCGCCACAGCGAATCATCTCTCTCCACCTATCCCTATCTTCTGCATCCTCAACACTTGCACCCACTAGCTTCATATCCTCATTAATTCCATCCATATACCTCCTCTTTGGCCTTCCTCTTTGCCTCCTGCCTGGCAGCTCCATGTCCAACATTCTCCTACCAATATACTCACTCTCCCTCCTCTGAACATGTCCAAACCATCTTAATCTGGCCTCCCTAACTTTGTCCCCCAAACATCCAACATGAGCTGTCCCTTTGATGAACTTGTTCCTAATCTTGTCCAATTTTGTCACTCCCAAAGAGAACCTCAACATCTTTAGCTCTGCTACCTCTAGCTCTGACTCCTGTCTCTTCCTCAGTGACACTGTCTCTAAACCATACAGCATGGCCGGTCTCACCACTGTCCTGTACACCTTCCCCTTGATTCTCGCTGATATTTTCCTATCACACAGAACTCCCGACACCTTTCTCCAGCCATTCCAACCTGCCTGCACTCGCTTCTTTACCTTTTTCCCTCATACTCTCCATTACTCTGGACTGTTGACCCCAAGTACTTAAACTCCTGTACCTTCTTCACCTCTTCACCCTGTAACCTTACTGTTCCACTTCCCTCCCTTCCATTCACACACATGTACTCAGTCTTACTACGACTGACTTTCATTCCTCTTCTCTCCAGCGCAAACCTCCATCTCTCCAGGTTTTCCTCCACCTGCTCCCTGCTCTCACTACAGATCACAATGTCATCTGCAAACATCATTGTCCAAGGAGACTCCTGTCTGACCTCCTCTGACAACTGGTCCATCACTATAGCAAACAGGAAGGGGCTCAGAGCCGATCCCTGATGCAGTCCCACCTCCACTTTGAACTCCTCTGTCTGACCTACAGCACACCTCACCACTGTCCTGCTCCTCTCATACATGTCCTGCACCACTCTGACATACTTCTCTGCTACTCCTGACTTCCTCATACAGTACCACAGCTCTTCTCTTGGCACCCTGTCATACGCTTTCTCCAAGTCTACAAACACACAGTGCAACTCCCTCTGACCATTCCTATTCTTCAGGGAAGAAACCAGAGTACCTAAGGAAAATCTTCAAAGCATGTGGAGAACATGCGAGCTCCATAAACACAGGGCAGAGGCAGGAATCAAACCCACAGCCCCAGAAGTGAGAGGCAAATGTACTAAACACTAAGCCACAGTGACAATTGAGCATTTTTTGAGTGTTTATGCAGACAGGTCAATAGAGAATGGCCAGGATCAAGCTGAAAGAAAGGCTACAGTAACTCAGATAACTACTCTGTACTGTTTGGACATTCTTCACTGTTACTAATTTCAACTGTTATGACATAAAATTGTAGCATATATTTACATATCCTATTTTTCATATTATTCTAGTTTTTTATTGTTTCTATTCGTTATTCTTTTAATATAGTTTCTTAAATTTAGTTACTTGTATACACAGTCTAAGTAGCACAGATTTTCATTACAGTGCAAGTTGTATACTGTATATAGTTGAGTATGTGACAAATAAAAATCTTGCATCTTGAATCTCTACAATTGTGGTGAACAGAAATGCAGATAAAAATGCACAATGTTGAAACTTTAGGTGGATGTCAGGTTCCACTTCCGTCAGCCAAGAACAGAAAGGCTGAAGTGGGAACAGGCTCACCAAACCTAAACAGCTGAAGACTGGAAAAACATAGCCTGGTCTGATAAATCTTGATTTCTGCCGAGGATCACAGACCGCAGGGTCAGAATTCGATGTTAACCAAAGAATTCAACCAGGGATCCAACCTACCTTGTGTAAATAGTCCAGAATGGTTGATGTGGTTTAGATTCACAGCATGAAAGTGCATAAGAAAAATCTGCAGGAATTGCATGATACAACTGTGTCAACATGGACTGCAATCTCAAAGGTATGTTTCCAACATCTTGTAGAATCCATGCCACAGAATTCCGGTTGTTTTGAGAGCAAAGTGAGGCCCTACATTTAGGATTAGTCTAGAGTTCCTAATAAAGCATTGAGTGAGTGTATATTACTTTTATGTTTATCTAATGCTTCATTGTTAAAACTACTTCATCACTGCTTATTTAATTTGTATTCAAATTTTATTTGTGTTTTTCATCCAGGAAAATTAATTAGTAGATTATGGCATTTATTGAGCATTACAACTCATCAGAATACATATATTTTTATACTCTAAACTGTATTGTTACCATTGCAATACATCACACAAAAACTATCACACATTTTGGGCAAGTCTGTGAATAAGTGTGAATTAAATATGGTGTCATATTTCTGATAAGCCAAATTCAGAAACCAAAATGTGTCCTTAGAACATGCATGTTTTTCTTCTTTTTGTATGTCTGGGTGAGTTTTGTGGGTTTTGGGCTTAACAGTGCACCTGATTGTTGATCATGATATTTGATCTTTTCCTGCATTCCAGGAAGCACTTTAGCCACTCTACTTGAATATTAAACCAACTTCTCACTACCTCATTACAACAATCTTAGCAATTTTATACCTTGGTGTTTGAACACACATATGCATGCCAACACTCAAAGGAATTGTATGTGTGCTTTACTCACAGAGACCATACAAATGTGCCCACAAGGTCATTTTTAAATAAAAATTCTCACAAACATTGTAGTGTGTGTGTGTGTGTGTGTGTGTGTGTGTGTGTATGTGTGTTAGTTCAATTCAATTTTATTTGTATAATGCTTTTAACAATAAACAGTGTTGCATAGCAACCGCAAGCTTTTATGCTTTTTGCTCCACACGTGCATCAGTAAGCCATGGCTGCCCATGACTCTGTCACTGGTTCACCACTGTTCCTTACTTTTGATAGGTACTGACCACTGCAGACCGGGAACACCCCACAAGAGCTGCAGTTTTGGAGATGCTCTGATCCAGTCATCTAGCCATCACAATTTAGCCCTTGTCAAACTCACTCAAATCCTTACACTTGCCCATTTTTCCTGCTTGTAACTCATCAACTTTGAGGAAACAATATTCACTTGATGCCTAATATATCCCACCCACTAACAGGTGCCATGATGAGGAGATAATCAGTGTTATTCACTTCACCTCTCAGTGATCATAATGTTGTGCCTGATCAGTCTTTAAAATAAACAATATTTAATAAAAGCAGCAAGTTTTTCCCTCCAAGTCTATAACTAGATAATTCAGTTCAGATAATTAAGACAAATTTACAACTAAAACGTTGAAGGATGTGTTTGTGGTCAGTTTAATAACCTTAAAGGGCATTCTTAGATCTTAGCAATGCCGCCAGTGTTCAACCTAATCTGAAGTGTCACAAAATCTCTGGAACAAAGGCTCAAATGCTTTCCAGAAACAGGTTTGTTAACCTCAGTGTATGGATAGTTACCTTGTCCTAATGTTTCAAGTAATCTAATTAGGCATTAGTAACTGAGCAACAATAGTAACAACCAAAATGTGCAGCAAGTCAGTTGACATAAATTTCACAGAACCAAAAACAATGCTTATTAAAGCTCTAAAGCTAACTAAAAGACTCAAAGAATATTATTTGTGGTTAGTCTTAAAAGTTCAGTTGGATAGGCCACTCTTTAACATGTCTTTCTCCATTCATAATCAGAGAGGTCTGAGATGAGGGTGAGGACTCTCAGGTTTACTGACAATTGCTTCTTTTTTGTCTTTTGTTAAAAAAAAAATTTATTTAAAAAATTTTGTTGAAAATGATTGTTCACAATTTTGTTGTCTATAATCAACATGGACTGCCTTGACACATAGCAGGAGGTTCCTTCAAAGAAGATACAGGTATAGAAGAATTAACAGCACCCAGATTCCTGGCCGGAGCCTCTGCTCGGCGAGTGCACTTTGCTGTTATACCGTTGTCTCACCCGGTTCTCAACCAAGTCTCAGTTTGCACTCAAGTGCTGACAACTACGAGTGTACACTATATTGCCAAACGTTTTGGGACACCCCTCCAAATCGATGCATTCAGGTGTTGTTTTTCAGGGGTTGGGTTTGGCCCCTTAGTTCCAGTGAAAGGAACTCTTAATGCTTCAGCATACCAACGTCTCCTTGATTTGATTATATTTTATTATGTTCATATTAACATGTTAATCTAGCCATGGGGTCACAGTCCAGTGACTTCTGTGCCGGTCCCAAGCCCGGATAAATAGAGAGGGTTGCGTCAGGAAGGGCATCCGGCGTAAAACATTGCCAAATTTAACCATGCGAATCGTCAGTACGAATTTCATACCGAATCAGTCGAGGCCCGGGTTAACAACGACCGCCATCAGCGCCGTTGACCTACAGGGCGCCGGTGGAAATTGGGCTACTGTTGGTCGAAGAAGTAGAGGAGGGAGGAGAGTGCAGAGACAGAGAGAGAAGAGGAAAGGTAAGAGTGTAGGACTGAGAATAGGAACTCTGAATGTTGGTACTATGACAGGGAAAGGTAGAGAGCTGTCTGATATGATGGAGAGAAGGAAGGTGGATATACTGTGTGTACAGGAGACCAGGTGGAAGTGTAGCAAGGCTCGTAGTATCGGAGCAGGATTCAAGCTGTTTTATTATGGTGTGGATAGTAAGAGAAATGGGGTAGGTGTGGTCCTGAAGGAGGAGTTTGTGAGGAATGTCCTGGAGGTGAAGAGAGTGTCAGACAGGGTGATGAGTCTGAAGTTAGAGATTGAAGGGGTGATGTTGAATGTTGTTAGTGGTTATGCCCCACAGGTAGGTTGTGAGTTAGAGGAGAAAGAGAGATTCTGGAGTGAATTAGATGAGGTGATGGAGAGTATTCCCACGGGTGAGAGAGTGGTGATAGGAGCGGATTTTAATGCACATGTTGGTGAGAGGAAAACAGGTGATGAGGAGGTGATGGGCAAGTTTGGAATTAAGGAAAGGAACCTTGAAGGACAGATGGTAGTGGACTTTGCTAAGAGGATGGACATGGCTGTGGTTAACACTTATTTTCAGAAGAGGGAGGAGCATAGAGTGACTTATAAGAGTGGAGGTAGCAGAACACAGGTAGACTACATCCTATGTAGAAGAGGCAATCTGAAATAGATTAGTGACTGTAAAGTGGTAGTGGGAGAGAGTGTAGCCAGACAGCATAGGATGGTGGTGTGTAGGATGACTTTGATGGTCTGTAAGAAGAAGAGGTCAAAGATAGAGAAGAAAACCAAGTGGTGGAAGCTGAAAAAGGAGGAATGTTGTGAGGAATTTAGACAGAAGTTGAGGCAGGCTCTGGGTGGTCAGGTAGTGCTGCCAGATGACTGGGAAACTACAGCAGAAGTGATCAGGGAGACAGGGAGAAAGGTGCTGGGTGTGTCATCTGGAAGGAGGAAAGGAGATAAGGAGATTTGGTGGTGGAATGAGGAAGTTCAGGATAGTATCCAGAGGAAGAGGTTAGCCAAGAGGAAGTGGGACATGGACAGGACTGAAGAGAATAGACAAGAATACAAGGAGTTACAGCGCAGAGTGAAGAGGGAGGTGTCTAAGGCCAAGCAGAAGGCATATGACGAGTTGTACACTAGGTTAGACACTAGAGAAGGAGAGAAGGACTTGTACAGGTTAGCTAGGCAGAGGGATCGAGATGGGAAGGATGTGCAGCAAGTTAGAGTTATTAAGGATAGAGATGGAAGGGTACTCACAAGTGAGGAGAGTGTACAGAGGAGATGGAAGGAGTACTTTGAGGAGCTGATGAATGAAAATGAGAGGGAAAAAAGAGTAGAAGGGGTGAACTCTGTGGAACAGAAAGTAGATAAGATTAGAAAGGATGAAGTCAGGAAGACTTTGATGAGGATGAAAAGTGGAAAGGCAGTTGGTCCTGACGACATCCTGGTGGAGGTCTGGAAGTGTCTGGGAGAGGCAGCTGTGGAATTTTTGACTAGTTTGTTCAACAGGGTTTTAGAGAGTGAGAAGAAGCCTGAGGAATGGAGAAGAAGTGTGTTAGTGCCGATCTTTAAGAATAAGGGTGACGTGCAGAGTTGCAGCAACTATAGGGGGATAAAGTTGATGAGCCATACAATGAAGCTATGGGAAAGAGTAGTGGAAGCTAGGTTAAGGAAGGTAGTGGAAGTTTGTGAGCAGCAGTATGGCTTCATGCCCAGAAAGAGCACAACAGATGCAATTTTTGCGCTGAGAATTTTGATGGAGAAGTATAGGGATGGTCAGAGGGAATTGCACTGTGTGTTTGTAGACTTGGAGAAAGTATATGACAGGGTGCCAAGAGAAGAGCTGTGGTGCTGTATGAGGAAATCAAGAGTAGCAGAGAAGTATGTCAGAGTGGTGCAGGACATGTATGAGGGGAGCAGGACAGTGGTGAGGTGTGCTGTAGATCAGACAGAGGAGTTCAAAGTGGAGGTGGGACTGCATCAGGGATCGGCTCTGAGCCCCTTCCTGTTTGCTATAGTGATGGACCACTTGTCAGAGGAGGTCAGACAGGAGTCTCCTTGGACAATGATGTTTTCAGATGACATTATGATCTGTAGTGAGAGCAGGGAGCAGGTGGAGGAAAACCTGGAGAGGTGGAGGTTTGCGCTGGAGAGAAGAGGAATGAAAGTCAGTCGTAGTAAGACTGAGTACATGTGTGTGAATGGAAGGGAGGGAAGTGGAACAGTAAGGTTACAGGGTGAAGAGGTGAAGAAGGTACAGGAGTTTAAGTACTTGGGGTCAACAGTCCAGAGTAATGGAGAGTGTGGGAAAGAGGTAAAGAAGCGAGTGCAAGCAGGTTGGAATGGGTGGAGAAAGGTGTCGGGAGTTCTGTGTGATAGGAAATTATCAGCGAGAATCAAGGGGAAGGTGTACAGGACAGTGGTGAGACCGGCCATGCTGTATGGTTTAGAGACAGTGTCACTGAGGAAGAGACAGGAGTCAGAGCTAAAAGGCCAAAGAGGAGGTATATAGATGGAATTAATGAGGATATGAAGCTAGTGGGTGCAAGGGTTGAGGATGCAGAAGATAGGGATAGGTGGAGAGAGATGATTCGCTGTGGCGACCCCTGAAGGGAAGAGCCGAAAGAAGAAGAAGATGTTCATATTAACATGTTGTCTGTGTAGTTTTTTGTATATGACTTATTTTTTAAAGAAATGAAAACCACCATTCACATCTCTGTTGTATGAGTTTTTGAGGTGTATGAGTTAAATTAGGAAGATTACAATAATTACAATTACAATAGCTCTTAGTCGTGTGTCTTTGATTATTTTCACACTCTCCTGAATTTGACAAAAATTGTGTAGACAGGAGGCAGGTGTCAGACAACTTAAACAGTGGGCTCTTCATTTGTCCCTTATTAAAAAAAAATTCCTCCCCTTTTCATTAATTTTTATCTCACCAGCTGCACACACACACACACACACACACACACACACACACACACACACACACACACACACACACAGGTCACATATTAAACAGTAAGTCTATAAAAGCAAATACAGTTTGCTATTAATTTGTTAATATAAAAAGTTTGGCTGTTGATTTTTGTACATTACTCTGTTTTCACCACAAAATATATGTCTTTATAAACCTTTTTCCCTCTGAGAGCTACTTTGACAAAATTCAGGGTGGTCAAGAGCTAATCATGTTTAGTTACATTAATAATTATGTTACAACCAATAATTACATTATTAGTAACATTTATTTATACAACCTATTGCCATAAGCCAAACCAGCTGACAGCTGAGTATGCTATTTTTGTGTGAACTTCTAAAAAAAATGTTAATATCGAATATTTATAATAGTCATATTTTGCAATAAATCATTTTAAATTCACATAAATAGCATGTTAATTGTTGAGTCGGGGTAACTGATTTAACACAACAGGTTTGCTGACTAAATTTATCAGTTATTATTGTCAGATTTCATTCTTTCACATGGATTCTGTTTCGTTCTTTCACATGGATTCACCCTGGCACATACACTGATGTCCTCAGCAAGATTGAAATAAACTCTTCTCGTTAAAAAAGAGAACAACTTTGATATTGAAGGTAATATTAATTTTGAAAACATAGATCCGAAATTGTATTGCACTTTATGGGATTAAATAATAGTATTTTTATGGCATTCATGTGCATGTGCAATGGGAAATATTAAACAGTAAGTAATGTCTAATAAGAAATGAGATCAGATTTCAAATCCGATTTCAGTTTGACATGTTTATTCGATATTAACATGATCATGTACAATGTGCATGATTGGGTTGAAATTTAAACAGGTTTTATATATATATATATATATATATATATATTATATATATATATATATATATATATATATATATATATATATATATATATTATATATACATGTATATATATATATACAGTGGTGTGAAAAAGTTTTGGTGTGAATCAAGTTTTCCTGATTTCTTATTTTTTTGCATGTTTGTCACACTTTAAAGTTTCAGTTAATCAAACACATTTAAATATTAGTCAAAGATAACACAAGTAAACACATCATGCAGTTTTTAAATGAAGGTTTTTATTACTAAGGGAAAACAAAATCCAAAACTACATGGCCCTGTGTGAAAAAGTGTTTGCCCCCTAAGCCTAATAACTGGTTGATCCACCCTTAGCAGCAACAACTGCAATCAAGCGTTTTCAATAACTTGTAATGAGTCTGTTACAGCGCTGTGGAGGAATTTTGGCCCACTCATCTTTGCAGAATTGTTGTAATTCAGCCACATTGGAGGGTTTTCGAGCATGAACCACCTTTTTAAGGTCATGCCACAGCATCTCAATCAGATTGAGGTCAGGATTTTGACTAGGCCACTCCAAAGTTTTCATTTTGTTTTTCTTCAGCCATTCAGAGGTGGACTTCTTGGTGTGTTTTGGATCATTGTCTTGCTGCAGAACCCAAGTTCGCTTCAGCTTGAGGTCACAAACAGATGGCCGGACATTCTCCTTCAGGATTTTTTGGTAGACAGCAGGAAGGGGGCCAACACTTTTTCACACCACTGTATATATATACAGTGGGGCAAAAAAGTATTTAGTCAGCCCCCAGTTGTGCAAGTTCTCCCACTTAAAAAGATGAGAGAGGCCTGTAATTTTCATCATAGGTACACTTCAACTATGAGAGACAGAATGAGAAAAAAAATCCAGAAAATCACATTGTCTGATTTTTAAAGAATTTATTTGCAAGTTATGGTGGAAAATAAGTATTTGGTCAATAACAAAAGTTCATCTCAATACTTTGTTATATACCCTTTGTTGGCAATGACAGAGGTCAAACGTTTTCTGTAAGTCGCCACAAGGTTTTTACACACTGTTGCTGGTAGTTTGGCCCATTCCTCCATGCAGATCTCCTCTAGAGCAGTGATGTTTTGGGGCTGTCGTTGGGCAACACGGATTTTCAACTCCCTCTAAAGATTTTCTATGGGGTTGAGATCTGGAGACTGGCTAGGCCACTCCAGGACCTTGAAATGCTTCTTACGAAGCCACTCCTTCGTTGCCCGGGCGGTGTGTTTGGGATCATTGTCATGCTGAAAGACCCAGCCACGTTTCATCTTCAATGCCCTTGCTGATGGAAGGAGGTTTTTACTCAAAATCTCACGATACATGGCCCCATTTATTCTTTCCTTTACACGGATCAGTCGTTCTGGTCCCTTTGCAGAAAAACAGCCCCAAAGCATGATGTTTCCACCCCCATGCTTCACAGTAGGTATAGTGTTCTTTGGATGCAACTCAGTATTCTTTTTCCTCCAAACACGACAAGTTGAGTTTTTACCAAAAAAGTTCTATTTTGGTTTCATCTGATCATATGACATTCTCCCAATCCTCTTCTGGATCATCCAAATGCTCTCTAGCAAACTTCAGACGGGCCCGGACATGTACTGGCTTAAGCAGGGGGACACGTCTGGCACTGCAGGATTTGAGTCCCTGGCGGCGTAGTGTGTTACTGATGGTAGCCTTTGTTACTTTGGTCCCAGCTCTCTGCAGGTCATTCACTAGGTCCCCCCGTGTGGTTCTGGGATTTTTGCTCACCGTTCTTGTGATCATTTTGACCCCACAGGGTGAGATCTTGCATGGAGCCCCAGATCGAGGGAGATTATCAGGGGTCTTGTATGTCTTCCATTTTCTAATAATTGCTCCCACAGTTGATTTCTTCACACCAAGCTGTTTACCTATTGCAGATTCAGTCTTCCCAGCCTGGTGCAGGTCTACAATTTTGTTTCTGGTGTCCTTTGACAGCTCTTTGGTTTTGGCCATAGTGGAGTTTGGAGTCTGACTGTTTGAGGTTGTGGACAGGTGTCTTTTATACTGATAACGAGTTCAAACAGGTGCCATTAATACAGGTAACGAGTGGAGGACAGAGGCGCCTCTTAAAGAAGAAGTTACAGGTCTGTGAGAGCCAGAAATCTTGCTTTTTTGTAGGTGATCAAATACTTATTTTCCACCATAATTTGCAAATAAATTCTTTAAAAATCAGACAATGTGATTTTCTGGATTATTTTTTTCTCATTCTGTCTCTCATAGTTGAAGTGTACCTATGATGAAAATTACAGGCCTCTCTCATCTTTTTAAGTGAGAGAACTTGCATAATTGGTGGCTGACTAAATACTTTTTTGCCCCACTGTATATATATATATATATATATATATATATATATATATATATATATATATATATATATATATATATATATATATATATATATATGCATATTTACAACAATACAACAATACATAATTGCAACAATGCATTACATTGATTGCAATTACATTTAAACTACCTACTAGTTTTTGACAGCTGTAACCCTCAAAAATTGTAGTTTTAATCTTCTTTTGTGCTACAGTGGTTACTGTGTCCTGTTTTTGATCACTGTGTTATTCACAAGATATAGGTTTTTGTTGAAGTGCCAATGTTCTTTAATTTTGATTGCCACTGTAAATTATACTTTTGTGCATGTCCTAAATACACAACATCCAACTGTAAAAAGCCTGTGTATTTAACTGTAACTATATAAATGCTATACATGTAAATACCTTTTATGATTGTCTTTAACATAAATGTGATATAATTTAAAATTTAGGTTAATTAGTTTAAAAAACAAAAAAGTCACATGGGTGATGAATCTAAATAAATAAATAAATAAATAAATAAATAATGCTAATGCTGAAGCCTAGAGGAGAAATACTTACCAAAGATACTCACCACAGAGGAATAGAAGGTGATGAACATGAGGTTACGACTTTAAGCTTTTTAAGTTACAACTCTCTCATCAAAATGGAAATCATCCTAATGGGGAATCTAATGGGCCTCCTGATAAAATCCACCTGCCCATCATTCCACATGCCACCTGCTACTAGGAGAGGATTCGTTATTATTATCCACATCGTCCTTCCTCCTCGTTATGCTCTGGCATGGGACAGGAATCGTCATAATGGTCAGCCACTATGTTGCAGACGTTAATCTGGAACCGAGGCTGCGGCGGAGGAATTGTGGAATGGCGTGGGCTCCCTGAAGGGGGTGGACTCCTCAAAGGGGATGGACTGCTTACCGGGGAAGGGATCCTGAGAGGGGATGGGCTCCTCAAAGGAGATGGGATCCATATAGGGGATAGACCCCTCAAAGATGGGGAAGGGCTTTTGACGGGTTCCTAACTGAATCCTCATGTTCACCACCATCTCAAGCTTCATTCTGCTGTCCAGACCTGTCGTCGTCCTTGTAATCACTGAGCTCTCTCCTGCAGTTCAGCTCATCTTGCGGAAACAACTGGAATGTCTCCCTCCGTCTCCCTATGTCAAAAGAGATGAACAGACAATGCGACACATCTAATAACATCTCATAAAAAGAAACAGAAACTCTTATTTTAATAGCACCATGTCTGTTTTGTACAGAAGGAAAACCTCACTCTTAACACAAAAAGTATTTAGTTATAAGTTATATTACAGTAATCATCCTATAACAGTACATAAAAACTCTCAATGCTAAGTATCTTCCCGAAAAATGGAGATTAAAACACATTTGTTTATTTTTTTTATCAGTTCTTTACTCCGATGGTTCAGATCCCCTTTGAGTCCATTTGTGCCTCCTCCTAAAAGTTTGCCCTTTCTCAGAAATTACACTACTCCTAGCTATATTATACACAACAGCTTTAAACAAAGCCTTGCTGTACAGACATTAAACAAATCACTTGACAATTCTGGCTAAACTGCACTGTACATTGCCACACTAACTCGATTTATTTGTATCGATTGAATGTGCTCAGTTAGCTGCCTTTCCTCACAGCCCCTTTCTCTTTTAGCTAAAACAATAAATTGACAAAATTGACACTGAAAAACCATTAAAATAATAGGCTAGGGTACAGTTCATCTTATTGAACTGTTCAACTTGTTATATTCACTCTATTTAAAAAAAAAACTGTGAACACTGTGAACAATTACTTAGCGACACGCTAACACATCACTTTTTGCAACTGCTGCCCTCTGGCAAACCATTCAGGTCCGTCACTTTACGAACCAATAGACTTAAAAACAGCTTCTTCCCCAGCCTCATACGGTAGCTAAATGCTGCTGGATTGTTAACAAACATCAGGCATAACATTATGAGCACTGACAGGTGAAGTGAATATCACTGATTATCCCCTCATCATGGCACCTGTTAGTGGGTGGGATACATTAGGCAGCAAGTGAACATTTTGTCCTCAAAGTTGATGTGTTAGAAGCAGACAAATGGGCAAGTGTAAGGATCTGCCAGACCTTCACTTCTGCCCCATCTTCATCTACATCACACAGTAAAGACTCCGCTACTCCTTCACTGAATCACCTTTCAACCGTAGCAGCAGAAAAGGTTTAGCAAATTATCCAGTCCTGCAATCCTACCATCTGTCCACTGGATCCAATCCCTTCAACTATGCTCCAGACCATCTCACCTGACCTTCTGCCCTTCATCACCACAGTCATCAATGGATCCATAACATCTGGTCATGTACCAAAGTCATGCCTTTAAGAAAGCAAGGGTCACCCGATCCTGAAGAAACCTGCTCTGGATCCCTCAGACATCAGCAACTACAGACTGGTATCACGTCTCTCGTTTCGCTCAAAAATTCTTGAACACATTGTTTATAATCAGCTGTCTGACTATCTCCTGCATAATAACCTCCATGATCACAACCAGCCTGGCTTCAAAGCAGCACATTCCACAGAGGCTGCCCTTTTGGCAGTCACTGAGAAACTACATGCTGCTAGATCAGCCAAACTGTCATCGATCCTCATCCTCCTCGACCTGTCTGCAGCATTAGACACAGTATACCACAAGACTCTCTTGTCCACCCTCAGGAGTCTTGGAATTTGTGGAACAGCATGGGAATGGTTTGGGATCTTCTCCATGCAGACTCTCTACTGGTGTCCCCCAAGGCACAGTACTTGGTCCTCTCCTTTTCTCCCTCTATACTCACTCTCTTGGCAAAGTTATATCCTCACATGGGTTTTCATACCACTGCTATGCCGATGACACCGAACTTATCTTCTCCTTCCCTCCCACAGATATCACGCCTTCTGCTCGGATCTCAGTGTGTCTGGTGGATATTTCATCATTCGGCTCTTCAGCTGAAACTCAATCCCAGCAAAACTGAAGTGCAGGTCATCCCAGGTGATCCATCCGCAGCCCAGGATCTTGCGTTGTCTCTGAACAACTCCATGATCTCCCCTTCAGCCACTGCTTGCAACCTTGGGGTAACCATGAACTGTCCTTTTCCTCCCATGTTGTTAATGTGACATGCTCATGTCAGTTTCTTCTGTACAACATCAGAAGGATTCGGCCATTTATATCCACACAGGCTCCTCAGGTGCTTGTTCAGTTTCTGGTCATTTCGAGATTGGACTAATGCAACTCTCTTCTGGCAGGTCTACCTCTGAATGCAATTCGTCCATTGAAAATGATCCAAAATGCAGCTGCACGACTTGTTTTCCCCACTGCTGCGTTCCCTCCACTGGTTTCTGGTAGCTGCACGCGTCAGATTCAAAACACTGATGCTTGCCTACAAAGCCAAGAATGGACCAGTGCCATCTTACCTCAAAGCTCTCGTTACTCCTTGCACTGCACCTCACTCCCTCAGATCCGCTAGCACTGCTCGACTGGTCCCACCATCTCTCAGGGTAAAAGGTAGGTATACATCTAGACTCTTCTCTGTTCTGGCACCGAGGTGATGGATTGAACTTCCCCTAGATGTCCGTACAGCCGAGTCACTGACTGTCTTCAAACGGCAACTGAAGACCTACCTCTTCCTGAAGCACTTAAACTAGCTCTTATTTTTCCATTTTTATCTATTGTTATGTTGTAGGTACAAAAAAAAATCTCCAACTCAGTTTTTCGGCTAATGATATCCTAAGTCTGTGTCCTATTGAACCAGTGTTAATGTATTCATTGATAGAGACTTTAAAGCACTTTTGTACGTCGCTCTGGATAAGAGCATCTGCCAAATGCCAGAAATGTAAATGTAATTGTAAATTTGAGCGAGTTTGACAAGGGCCAAATTGTGATGGCTAGACAACTGGATCAGAGCATCTCCAAAACTGCAGTTCTTGTGGGGTATTCCTGGTCTGCAGTGGTCAGTACGTATCAAAAGTATCCTTTAAGTCCTGTAAGTTGTGAAGTGGGGCCCATGGAAGCTCCACCTCACAACTTATAGTACTTAAAGCATCTGCTGCTAACATCTTGGTGCCAGATTCCACAGCACACCTTCAGGGATCTAGTGGAGTCCATGGCTTGACAGGACATGGCTATTTTGGCAGAAAAAGGGGGACCAACACAATATTAAGCAGGTGGTCATAATGTTATGTCTTATCAGTATACCTCAGTATGTGTCTATTTACATATACTCATTATGTTTACATTCTGCTGCACTTTATATTCTATATTATTTGACATGTTTACATCCCGTGACACTTTAATCCCCTCTCATTATATGCCAATCCCTATGTTCAACTGTTATGCAATAACTTATTTATATCTATATAAATAATATTTACATACTTATTTATACCATATACATTCATTCATTCATTGTCTACCGCTTATCCGATCTATACTTGGGTCACGGGGAGCCTGTGCCTATCTCAGGCATCATTGGGCATCAAGGCAGGATACACCCTGGACGAAGTGCCAACCCATAGCAGGGCACACACACTCTCATTCACTCACGCAATCATACACTATGGACAATTTAGAGATGCCAATCAACCTACAATGCATATCTTTGGACCGGGGGAGGAAACCGGAGTGCCCGGAGGAAACCCTCAAGGCACGGGGAGAACATGCAAACTCCACACACACATGGTGTGAGGCAAACGTGCTAACCACTAAGCCACCGTGTCCCCCATATACCATATACATCATTACAATAATTGACTTATTTATCACTACTGCCTTGACTGCAGTTTTTTTTTTATTATTATTATTATTATTATTATTTTTTTATTTTTATTTTATTTAATTATTTAATTTTTTAAAATGTATGTATAGTTTGCACCACATTATATTAAAATAGCACTGCAAGGAGTGCTCTAATTTTGCTGTACTTAGTATAGTGGCAATAAAATAAGTAATAGATAATAATAAAATGAGTAATAGTCCTACACTGCATAAATGTTCTACATCAAGAATATTGCTATATTTTGTCCTGAATGTGCAGACAAAAACACATTGTTTTAATTTAAGTTTATTTTATATTAATTTTGTTCTGTGTAAGAGAAAATGTATACTTCATGTATCCAAAGAAGCATTTCTAGGGCAACTCGCCCAGAAGGTGTACTTGTGGATCAGGACAAAGTCACTGCCATCATCAACTGGCAAACTTTTATTGAAGATTTGTCTAATCCTGGCCCATATCCTTTAACACCTTTATCCCTCTGAACACTTCATCATGGATGCTTCGGAGATATGAGGTGGAGTCTGTCCTCTCACAGCATTACGGGAAGTTGTTCCCTGACGAGCAATATTACAACAGTGGCAACAGGGAACTCCTTCCTGATGAGTTGACAATAGAAGAATGGCATCACTGGCTGGTGTCTCAATTGTGATTGAAATATTTAAATGTTGTATAACTGATGTAGTGAGAAAGTAGAATGTAGACTTGTTGTGCCATGGTCAGAACAGAGGTTGCAGGGTGCAACCAAGGTCAACTGATAGTGCAGGAATGAAAAAGAATGGAAAAAATAAAAGTATGCTTAGCTAAGAAAAACAAAAGTAAGTAGCCAAGGAATGTTTTTGTTACCTTATAAGGAGTTCCTTTTTCGTAAATACCCGGTTTAGAAAGATGTCAATAAAAACGAAGTGTAACGAATGATCAAGGTCCTTCTTCTTTGAGATTTCTCTGAGAGCGGTGGGTCCTGTTATGCAGCAGTACAAATAAATTGTAAACCTTTTTTATTCACAAATTCAGTATATTAATTCAGCCAAAGATACAAAATGCTAAACTTGAACCTGGAGAAGAATAATGTCCAGTGTGATTGGTGAGAATTCAAGACTTTTACCTGAATTAATATACTGATTCTTACTTCAGTATTAATTTAGCCAAAAGACTTGAATTCTCCTCACATTTGTTACGGTGGGCAAGATCCCCCGATTGGACCACTAGGGGGCCTTCAGCAGGGGTTGTGTTTATTCTGCCATGTGTTTGTTTTAGCCACGCCTATCCCTAATGTGTTCCCACCTTCGTTCACCTGTTCCCAATGTGTCTTAATCATGTTCCTTATTTATAGTGGCCGTCTGTCTCAGTTAGTTTGCTAGTCCTCATCTCTATGTAGCGTCTTTGTGTAACGTCCGTGTGGATCTATGTTCTTTCATTTAATAAACCCCTGTCTGCCGTCTATCTCCGCGTTGGGTCTGATTCATCTACACCGGCACAACCAGCATGCTCTGTAAAGCTTAGCGATTTGTGACAGAAGGACTAGCCAAAACCGTACAGACCCAACGCGGCGCAAGGTATGCGAGGATTTCCCTTTTTCCTAAGATGTTCCTGTTTGGATTTTTTTTTTCTCCGGCACATCGCTCCGCGTCTGTTCACTTGAGGAACGCCGCTCCACTTCTGGGTTTCCGTGGGGGGCGTTGCCCCACTCCTCGCAGCGGAGCATGTTTTTAACCTGTATTTTTTCCTTTTTTTTGCCAGCACTCTCTCTGCTTCTGTTCCTGTGGGGAACGTTGCTCCACTTCCGGTTCTCCGTGGAGGATGTTGCCTCACTTCCGTCGGCGGAGTAGATTACCGGCTGCCCTTGCTTTTGTTTTTTGAGTTTTTTCTTTCGGAGTAGTTTTCTTTTTTTGTCCCTATGAACCTGCTTCCTGTTCCGGTGGGGTTTCCTGTTTAATTTTCCTTTTTTTTCTTTGGTATGGGTACATCGCTCCGCCTCTGTTTCCGGTGGGGGGCGTCGCTCTACTTCTGTTTCTCCATACAGGACGCCGCCTCACTTCCGTCGGCAGAGGATGTCCCCAGTCAGACCTTCTACTTCCTCCTCGTCTTCGCCGGGACTCGCTCCGCCTCACTCCTCATCAGCGGAGGAGATCGCCGGCCACACCTCCCTCCCTCCCTCCCTCCCCTCGGGGGTTTTCGGCCCAGCCGGGCTGAGATCATCGCTCGGCTCTACTACGCGTTGGGGAACGTCGCTTGGCTCTGCTGCTCAGCGGTGGACGTCACTCAGCTCTGCTGCTCGGCGGTGGACGTCACTCGGCCCTCCTGCTCAGCGGTGGACTTCGCTCGGCACTTCTGATCGGCTGTGGACGTCGTTTGGGACCCTCTGACCTTACCGCCGTGCCCATCGCTCCCCCCACTTGCCTCGCCTTGCTCCTCGCTCCCCCCACTTACCTCGCCATGTTCCTCACTCCCCCCACTTGCCTCGCCTTGCTCCTCGCTCCCCCCCCCTTGTTGCCTCTCCGTGTTCCTCGCTCCTCTCCGGGGTTTTCTGGACCGAAAACTCTTCCGGACTATGGGGAGGGGTTGGCGCGTCGGGAGCCGCGCCGTGGGGGTGGAGGTGGGGGGAGGGGGCTGGGGTACTGTTACAGTGGGCAAGATCCCCCGATGGACCGCTAGGGGGCCTTCAGCAGGGGTTGTGTTTATTTTGCCATGTGTTTGTTTTAGCCACGCCTATCCCTAATGTGTTCCCACCTTCGTTCACCTGTTCCCAATGTGTCTTAATCATGTTCCTTATTTATAGTGGCCGTCTGTCTCAGTTAGTTTGCTAGTCCTCGTCTCTATGTAGCGTCTTTGTGTAACGTCCGTGTGGATCTATGTTCTTTCATTTAATAAACCCCTGTCTGCCGTCTATCTCCACGTTGGGTCTGATTCATCTACACCGGCACAACCAGTGTGCTCCGAAAAGCTTAGCGATTTGTGACAACATTCAGGGCAGAATTAGAGCAATATTCTTGATGTTTATTCAGTTTAGAATTGCTTTACATTTATTCAGTTTAGACATTAAACTGAAATATGCAGGGGGTGTGAGTACACATCTTAAAAATGTTATATATATATGTATATATATGTGTATATATATATGTATATATATATAATCTGACTCCCTGGACAAATCATTCTCCTCCGCGCATCAACCTGCATCACGCAGTTTGACACAAGCAGCTTACAGGTCTATTGGTCCAATGTTGTGATCAAACACTAGATGTCACAAGACACTGAAGCAATGGGACATCTGACACCTGACATCTGATATCTGTATTCCAGCTACATCAGACCTTAGCAGCAGTGGATGCTACAACCTGGAATCTTATATCCAGCTGTTCACCTTCTGTAGATAAGATGAAAAAAATAATTTTAAGAATCATATTTTTCAAAGAGGGGCACGGTGGCTTGGTGGTTAGCACGTTTACCTCACAGCTCCAGGGTTGGGGATTTGATTCCTGTCTCTGCCATGTGTGTGGCGTTTGCATGTTCTCCCCGTGCCTCAGGGGTTTCCTCCGGGTACTCCGGTTTCCTCCCCCGGTCCAAAGACATGCATTGTAGGTTGATTGGCATCTCTAAATTGTCTGTAGCGTGTGATTGTGTGAGTGAATGAGAGTGTGTGTGTGTGCCCTGCGATGGGTTGGCACTCCTTGATGCCCGATGAAGCCTGAGATAGGCACAGGCTCCCCATGACCCGAGAATAGATCGGATAAGCGGTAGACAATGAATGAATGAATGAATGTAAAGTGAAATAGTAAAGACAACTGCCGTAGCACAGTATATTCAGCACATACACATGAGAAAAGTAAACAACTGGACCAGTCCCAGCTTTACAAGAATCTGATCCAACTAGAAACTTGCTGAACACAAACCAGGAAATCAAAAAAGAAAAAAAGCTAGATAGAATTGATTTTTTTTGTTTTGTTTTTTGTTGAAGTGATACAATATAATAGACAGCAAAGATGCCACAAGGTATTGTATCTGCTATCTTCATTTTTTTCATTTTATCTACAGAAGGTGTGCATATACAATATACTGTGGCATTTTTTAATATTTTTGAAGATGAAATATGCCACATGCATTTTATTAACTGAATTAGCCCCTGAGGGACATGGATTTGTTGAAAATCTTTTTCCTCATTTTTTAAAGCAAAAAAGAAATATTCAGTGTCTGTTTTATCTTCCCTAAAGGGAAAGGGAAATGTGTATATAGAACCACTCACACTATGGTACAGTGAATCTACTGGTTTAGATAATATTACAATAGTTAGTTCAAGGTACCGCAAGATGTTTGGAAGGATTACATAATATTAGATGTGAAAATTATATATAAAAAAAATTCTGATAGCTTTGATATGCCTCAGAGGCCTGAGATCCTACCAGTTTCTATAATTATACATTTACATATTAATTTTGTCTCTTAGTGACAAACTAGACTCAACTTGTGGGGAAAAAGATGACACTGTGATGCACAGAGAACTGTGATGCCATTAGAAGATGGATAAATTGTGGTAATGAAGGGATGCACATTATCAGCATTGCTACTGAAATAGCCTGTGGAATTCAGTTGATGATTGGTTGGTATTAACAGCTCCAAAGTGTGTCAAGAGAACATTCCCTACACTATAACACCACTTCCACCAGCTTTAACTGTTGACAAAAGGCAGGTTGGGTCCATGGCTGGCACCAGGTTGCCTGACTCTACAATCTGTGCACCTCAGCAGAAATCGATATTCATCAGACCAGGCAATGTTTTTCCAGTCTTCCGCTGACCAGTTTTGGTGAGTCTGTCCTTGTGTAGCCTCAGCTTTCTGTTGATAGCTAACAGAAGGGGAACAAGACTAGATCTTCTGCTGTTGCAGTCCATCCCCCTCAAGGATCAATGTGTTGTGCATTCTGAGGTGTTCTTCTGCCCACAACAATTATACAGAGTGGTTATCTGAGTCACTGTAGCCTGTCTATCAACTCAAACAAGTCTGGTCTTTCTTCATTAATCTCTTTGATCAACAAGGTATTTGTGCCAGCAGAACTGCCACTCACTAGATGCTTTTCTTTATTGTGTGATTCTAAGTAATCACTATAGACTGTTGTCTGTGAAAATCCATGGAGATCAGCAGTTGTAGAAACACTCAAACCGGCCCACCTGGCACCATCAGTCATGCCATGGTCAAAATCACTGAAATTACATTTTTACCATTCTGATGGATGATGTGCAGATTACTTGCTGCTGAAGCTGCTGGCCTGTATCTGCATGAATGTATGCTTTGCACTGCTGCCACATGATTTGATGCTTAGATAATTGCATGATTGAGTAGGTGTACAGCTGCTCTTAATAAAGTGTTCAGTAAGTGTGTAAATACACCGATCTGTCATAATATTAAAATATTGTGTAGGACTGAAGGTGTGCTGTGGTATGACATCAGCAGCAGATCCTTTAAATCCTGTAATTTGCAAGGTATGACCTCCATAGACCTGATTTATTGTCCAGCACATAAATTCAATTCAATTCAATTCAATTTTATTTGTATAGCACTTTTAACAAAGAGCATTGTCTCAAAGCAGCTTTACAGAACATAAGAAACAATAAACATACAAACAAACAGTCCTAGATGTTAGACAAAATTTTCCCTAGTGAGCGAGCCTGAGGTGACTCAGGCGACTGTGGCAAGGAAAAACTCCCTCAGATGGTATTAGGAAGAAACCTTGAGAGGAACCAGACTCAAAAGGGAACCCATCCTCATCTGGGTGACACCGGAGAGTGTGATATGAACAATGTCCTTTCTGCATTAGTTGTGTGATGCAGATACAGCATGTGTAGAATGTTATGTGTAAAATGTCCACATAGGGTTGGCAGTGCTGCTTTGATTACTCCAGTCCTCAGAAAGCAGAACCCGGCTGGAGCTGGTCCATCTCTGTGTGACTCGGGGGTGGGTAGAAGAAGGGAAACAAATGGAAAGGGATTAGCGTAGCTGCTATTCATAATATTAGGAGGCACTAGATGATGATGTGCATTTAATCGGATGTATTGGAGTACAAGGTTATGGGATTTATTAGGTGTATGCCTGGCTAAAGAGATATGTCTTTAGTCTACGTTTGAACTGGGAGACTGTGTCTGAGCCCCGAACACTGTCAGGAAGACTGTTCCAAAGTTTAGGAGCTAAATACGAAAAAGCTCTACCCCCTTTTGTAGACTTTGATATTCTGGGAACTACCAGAAGTCCGGAGTTTCAAGATCTTAAGGAGCGTGATGGATTGTAACATGTTAGAAGACTGGCTAGATGCATGGGAGATAAACCAGTTAGAGTCTTGTATGTAAGAAGTGCTAGTTTATAATCAATTCTAAACTTAACAGGTAGCCAGTGCAGGGATGATAATATTGGGGTTATATGGTCATACTTTCTTGACCTGGTAAGGACTCTAGCAGCTGCATTCTGGACTAACTGTAGCTTGTTTATTGAAGATGCAGGACAACCACCAAATAACGCATTACAATAGTCCAGTCTGGAGGTCATGAATGCGTGAACTAGCTTTTCTGCATCAGATACAGATAAAATGTTCCTAAGTTTGGCAATATTTCTGAGGTGGAAGAAGGCTATTTTTGTAATGTCGGAAATATGTTTTTCAAAGGACAAACTGCTGTCTAATATTATGCCCAGGTCTTTCACTGTAGAGCTAGTAGTAATAGAACATCCTTCTAAGTACAGGTTGAATTTTGAGAGCTTCTGTGTACTGGTTTTTGGACCAATCAGTAATATCTCTGTCTTATCAGGATTTAGTAATAGAAAATTATCAGCCATCCAATCTTTAATATCTTTAACGCACTCTGTTAATCTAGACAGTTTAGATATTTCATCTGGTTTTGATGAGATATATAACTGTGTATCATCAGCGTAACAATGGAAACTAATAAATGCTCAAACAGATTGCAAGCTGGGGAATTTGGAGGCCAAGTCAAGACCCTGAACTCTTTGTCATGTTCCTCAAACCATTTCTGAACAATTTTTACATTGTGGCATTAACCTGCTGAAAGAAGCCACTGCCATTAGAAAATATTGAAATATTGCCATGAAGGGGTGTACTTGGTCTGCAACCATATTTAGGTGGTGCGTGTCAAAGTAACATCCACATGAATGCCAGGACACAAAGTTTCCCAGAAAAACATTGTCCAGAGGTGCCTCTGCCAGCTTACCTTCTTCACATAGAACATCTTAGTTCCATTCCAGTATCTTTGCCTGATAAGTGATGCAAACCTACCCCGCTATCCACATAATGTCAAAAAATGTCAGAAAATGTTATTCATCAGAATACAGTAGAAATTTGTGCTACAGTAGCTATTTTTTGTGTTAAAGTAGAGGGACTGGACCAGACAGGCTGGCTTTCACTCTCCCCACACACATCAATGAGCTGTGAATGCCCATGTGTTACAGCTGAGCAACCAGTTTTTAGAAATCAACAGCGCTGCAGTATAAAGCCTTATTAAAGTGGTATTAGTTTCACAGGGTGACATCTGTTAATATAACAGAACTATATGCTTTAAATGAACATTGATTATAAACTTCAAGATGTTTTTCTATTTCTTCAAAGGGTTTTATCATTACACTTTAATGAGATTATTTGTCATATTGTATGCACTGATGGAATTTCAAATCTGATTAGTCAAATGAATTTTCTATAACATAACAGCTCTGGCAGTAATGCCGTCTCTAATTCAGATGATGGGTTTCTATTGATAATGCGCTTTTATCATTATTTTATAATGATGACTCCTTCACAGGAATAGGGGATGTATAGGAGATGATCTATATAAATGAATTAAAAATGTAATTTCAACAAAGAAAAACTTATAATCATAAATATTGTGAAGTTTTCTGTAAGGAGACACTTATTTATGGCATGAGGCTCTGTTGTCTGTTCTTTAATATAGGCAGTAAGTTTTTCATTTAGGACAGTGGACTTTGCACTGTCTAGCTGCCCAAAATTTTGGTTGTCTTATTAATATTAACAAACATGTGAGGCTGTTGAGGGAATGTTTTTTATATTCTCTGTATATGTATAGCTATATAGTAAGTGATAACAAGAACCAACTTGTCTTAAAGACATTTCACAACATTAAATGTTACTGTAAGCGACTATGTAACTACAGTTTAAAATGTGTGACGTTCATTAATAAAAATTAAAAAATAATAATTGTTGACAAATCCCTATGGTATCCCTGGATGTGGTAAGACTATATCACAGCACTCTATTTTGAAGGCCTAGAAATAAATCAAGATGACTGTACTTTTGGTATTTGAAGAGATTTTCTCAAACAATGTGCAGTGAAATGTTTCTGTGGTTAGAATATAAGTCTTATATTCTATATAAGTAACTCAGTAAATATTGGAAATACTTGTTATAATTTTTTATGATTTCTAAATGTGATATCTCTTGACATGTCCAGCTAGCTTTATTAACCCGGAGCTGCTCATAGTCTGCAATGAGTTGTGGTGTTTTTTGTGCTTGGTCCACAGTGATAAGCTTCTGCTCATGTGCAAGAGTTTTAGCTGTTGGCTTCAGACTGTGACCTCGGCTATTAGTGAACTGTTTAAATAGTCTGGAGAAACACTAATTTCATGAATTAGCATAAAAGAAAATTATATGTCTGGTAATATAATTTAAGGTTGTGACTTTGAATTTTGAACATATCTGTGTAAGTTATTACTTGCACTAGTCTGTAAGTGTTTATAATGTAGGTCTATTTGCAGCATGTACAATGTATGTAGAATCAGTAAAAAACTGTTTGTGATATTCTATATATAAATATACAGTATATAAGCAGGTTGTGGATATGGCATTCTGAGACAGCACTGCTGACATTTAACCTGTGAAGTCCCTGCTGGTGATGTGAATGGAAGATGTTAAGATATTGCCAGGGCAAAATGGAGAGAGCCACATGGAATTATTTGGAATAAAATCTGAAAATATACATTTGTCAGTTTCTATATGAGCTTAAAGGCAGAAAAAAAAATCAGACTGGGAAATAACTCTGTATTGGAGATATTTCCTCCAGGAAATAAGGATTAATTTATTTATCTTGAAATAATGGCTAGAGCTAGCTGTTATATTTTCTGGTGATACCAATATAGCAAATATTGGTTTTCCTAGATTTGTGCATTACAGAGTCAATTGGTGATTTTAAAAGAGACTTGTCTCTACATCAAATTCCACTTAAGGAATTTTTAAAGTCAAACACATGCATGTAATGAACTGTTTCAATCTCAAATTGAAAAGCAACCACACTAAATGCTAGTGCTACTTTTTTAAACAAATTGCTATTTTGAGTGAAACTAACATCAGGTGCTAAAGAAGGCAATATTCATGCTGTACGTGTACAGCAATGAAGCAAAGAGTGATTTGAAAACCAGCCTATGTTTTCATTAACATAAGTACTGTAATACTGACCATGCTAGAATAACAGTGTCCACACCAAATATACAATTACCTGCTAGAATGTGGATATTGTGGCTGTCCTATAGACCTATGATTCCCAGGTGCCATGCATAAAAGTTTGCAATGTGATCAGTTTGAATGAAAATATTTTAATATTTAGAAGCTTGAAGGGTTTTTTTGTTGGTTTTTTTTTTGCACCTGCTCACTACCACCTTGCTCTCAGTGCATAAGCATGTTAAACCACAACACCATTCAGACACAAGTCTTGGCTCTAAAATTTCTAGACCAGCAATATTTTTAAGTGATGCTGTGGATTACATGTAAATTAGCAGTTACAATTAGATGGTTTTCTGAATGGGGTTTATTTGCACACTAAAGGTATCATAAACATGATATCATGAGACAAAAACTTCAGCCTTTATGGAAACTGATAGGTCTTCTGACAGTCTGGTCCACCTGCATGTTCCACCTGTGTTAACCATGAAATCCACTTTTTTTTTATCACTGTTTTTTGACATCATGGCACATAGTTCAAAAATAGTTCAAAGAGAAAGGGATGACATACTCACACTTCTCTGCCAATAAGAGTGACTCATAACCAATCACGAGCTCCTATGAGGCAGATAGCACTTTCCTCTGAATGCGTTATGCTACCCTGTGATGTAGCATGAGCATATGTTTGAAAAGGTACATTGCATAATGCTATTATACAGTATTTTTATTCTAGTATGAGTGTATATTTTAAAATGTTATGTTCATTTTATTATTATTACTTTTTAATAATATTAGAAAAATAAATGCAATGGGAGTCTGTATGTGATGAAACCTTAATGAAAATTCTTTCTCAATATCTACATAACAGATTTTATTATTATTATTATTTATTTTTTTTTATTTATTTATTTATTTATTTTTTTTTTAAATAATGATAGAAAAATAAATGCAATAGGAATGTTGGAAAAAATAAATATATAATATAATACACTCAAGTCTGTGCCAAAGTGAGAAATAAAAATTGAAATTCAGACCACATAATATTACATATTTTTGATTTTACTTAATATATTTTATTCACATACAGTCATAATACACCATATTATTTTTCTATGCCATGTGATTAGGACTTCTTTATAACATGTAACATTTTGTCATAGAAGTAGTCTTATTCAGCTGTATAGGAGTTGAGCATGTGCTGAGTCAGTGGGTAGGGAATAACCGGGTTCAGTAAATATTTAGGTTATCCAGGACAAAATGAACTTGGCATGACCTATTAATGTCCCCAGAGTAGCTCTGAAAGGGATCTGTGTCAGAGGTAAGTAGTTTAGTAATAAAAGCCTGACAGCGCAGTCACTGCTGGAGTTTGACTGTTGCCATTAGTCATGTCAGTGCAAATAACACAAATAATACATTCTGGAATAGGGAGCTGTGGGACAGATGAATATGTTCAAATGCAAAATATGCAGTATTTCACTGGTGTTTGGCTGACCAGGGTACTTTGAGACAATACTTAGTGGAAGTTTCTGTTTCTGTAGATATTTATATTGTAATCTGTATTTTTAATACCAAGGTCCTGAGCTTTATTATCAGGACTTTAATGACTGTATCTGTCCATATAAAAGCTATTTTTATAATACAAGTCTGTAGTGGCCAGCCCAGTACACAGCCTCTGTACATCAGGCATTTGTAGGTGTTTTCACAGCCATGGATTGCAGAGATGTTTTCCTCATATCTTGTCTATCTTGCAGTCTGGTGTGTTACAGAGTTGATGTTTGGGTGAGGCTTCTCTGGCTGCCAGTGTCCTTCATCACTATTCCTGCTGAATGACTATTAGGACTCTGCTGCCCCACACAGTTACAGTGAAATGTTGTCAGACAGTCCTGCATGAGGTCACGGAACAGGTGGCCAGCAAAGAACATGTAGATCCAGGGGTTACAGCAACTGTTCAGGCTAGCCAGCAGCATGGCAATAATGAATGCCATTTCTAGAAGACATAAAAAAATATTTTAGTACACACTGTAGTTAGTTTATTGTATTTGCTACTGTTGACTGAGATCTGATCAACACAAACTGCCATATCTTCAAATGAAATTAATAAAATTTGCTTCCATGTCAATTCCATCATTGTATAATGTATATGATCTTTTTAAGATACACCTGTTTTGAAAATCTAATCATCAGAATGGCAATCAATATGCTGCAATTCAAAAGCGTGCATGAGATCCCTACACCATAATTACTTTAATAAAAGTGAAAGTGGATAAAAGTTTCAAAGTTTGATTAAATTGTATAACAATTTAATTATCTAGCAATCTAATTTAATATATATGCTCCTTTAAATAAGATTAGAGGATTGTTTTTTCCAGGATTCATTTACAATTAATATAAAACTCTTAAATAGCAGTTATGGTCCATTGTTTTTAGACCAGAACAGGTAAAAGAGAAAGAAATATAAAATAAGCATTTCACTAATAATCTAAAGTGGCCAGAATAACTGATTTCTAGAAATGATTGATTAAGCCTCATAATATTTGTATTGCAAATTATATAAGCAAAAAACATTTTGTTTTAAAAACAGGAATAAATCAAATAAGATGACATGACCTTACATAAAATACATTTTACTTTTTAGTGAAATTAAGATGTAGTTATAGTGTTCTTTTTCATGACCCCAAAGGACTTTGTACAGATCAAGCCAATGCTTAATGACCAGTGATGGAAAAGGGGAAATACTCTAGTATGATGTTTTTTTAATTATTATTTTTTCCCCATGTATATACAATCCAAAAGAATAAGTTATTTACAGGTGCCATTTCTTGTGAACAGCTAATGAGCTTTCACAAGAGGGATGCTGTGATTCTAACCTGTAATATATTTAAAGACCTCACAAATTGAACTTAGTGTATAGACAATAAATACCAGCATCATACAATCAACTTTCTCATTATTATTCTTGTTCATTATTATTCAGCTTTTACCTATAGTCTGACCAACAGGTATCCCCACTCCGGTAAAGCTGGGCAAATCCACTAGCTCCCTCTTCTACTTTGATTAGTATGTTTTTGTATAACAAAAGTGTATCAACATGTTGTTTGCTATGCTGTTGTTACAAGTTTCCAAGTTACAGGTTTTTTTTTTATTGCACTTAGTTTTACTTTTTGCTCTCTAAGTTGCACTTTCCCCTGATTTCTTGGTTTGTCTCTAGACATTTCCCAGGAACAACTGGAAATGGTGGGTCTGGATGGCATTAATTATAATTTACTCTCAAACAAAAGCTATTCTACTGAGAAAACTGTTTCTTTCTCACATGCAGAGAAAGAATTGGGAGGAATTGGTAGAATTGCGCTGGTGAGAAGCTCAAGTATAAATGTTTGCTTGAATTATTTGTCCATTTTTATGGAGCTGCGCTGATTGCAAGTTAATTTACTGACATAATTGCCATTGGTATCAAATTCCAAATTAAAATCTCAAAAGTTATAAAACGGTCTTTTATGTATTTTCTGATAAAGGCCAGAGATTACAAATATATGATTATATTATTAAATAAAATAAGATAATATATGAAGATAGTTTGAAGGTTAGTTTGAATTGAAGGTCAGATGTCTGAAATGAGTTTTTCTTCAATAGCTTCCTTCGAGTTTGAAGGATATTTTAAGCGTATTTGAGACATACAAATTATTAACAAGATTAATAAGACTAGACAGAGGCATCCCCATCTTCTGCTCCTATGTTAAATTGTATGTATTTGAGATGGGAAGTTCATTTAGTATTTTTATTCATTTTTTGTTATCTCTCTCCCCTGATTGTCATTTGCCTGTAAAAATTTATTTAGTTAATCGAGGCACCTAGCATAAATTGTTTATGTTTTCTTTTTATCTTCATTTTTTGGCTAAGATTTTAGTCTATTATATTGTATCACTTCAACAAAAAACAAAACAAAAAAATTCAATTCTATCCAGCTTTTTTTCTTTTTGGATTTCCCGGTTTGTGTTCAGCAAGTTTCTAGTTGGATCAGATTCTTGTAAAGCTGGGACTGGTCCAGTTGTTTGCTTTTCTCATGTGTATGTGCTGAATATACTGTGCTATGGCAGTTGTCATTACTATGTCACTTACATTCATTCATTCATTCATTGTCTACCACTTATCCGATCTATTCTTGAATCACGGGGAGCCTGTGCCTATCTCAGGCATCATTGGGCATCAAGGCAGGATACACCCTGGACGGAGTGCCAACCCATTGCAGGGCACACACACACACTCTCATTCACTCACACAATATGGGCAATTTAGAGATGCTGATCAACCTACAATGCATGTCTTTGGACTGGGGGAGGAAACCGGAGTACCTGGAGGAAACCCCCGAGGCATGGGGAGAACATGCAAACTCCACACACACATGGCGGAGGTGGGAATCAAACCCCCAACTCTGGAGGTGTGAGGCAAACGTGCTAACCACCAAGCCACCGTAAATACCATTTTTGTCATCATTAGCCATAATCAGACTGCCATAATTAGCCATAATCCACCACAACCAAGGATCTTGATGCTGTCCACTATTGAACAGTGCAGTATGGGACCCCACAAGGATTTTTAGGCCTTTTTTTACTGTATGTTTTATACACTAGAAGTCAAACTTATTTGAACACTTTAATGAAGGTCTATGTTTCATTTGCTTTTATGAAGGATTATTTCCAGTATTTGAAGACAAATTGTTTGAAGACATAAATATATTATGCAAATACAGTATAGTTATACATTTACATTGTACTTAAATGCTTAGCTATATATTTCTACATGTTATTTATCTGTCTTCATTATTATTCTAAAGTACTACAAAATAGTATGACGTAAAACCTTTCATGAGCAGGATGCAGACATGGAATTTTCTAAGATAATGTTAGCTTTAATGTTGGCTTTAACAGCGAAGATACCCAAATATGAGAGTCTGCAGCAGAAAATATTGCCCCAGTTTTTTTAGGTTAGCTTTCCAACCTGTTAAATTCAGCAATGACTTGGAATAGCCTATCCTGAGCATTATGATCAAATGTGGCAAGTGTGCTGAAAATCCCAAGAACATCTTTCACTGAAGCTGGTGGAAGATGATTTTCTTATAAAAGCTCAGGAATAGAGACTATTATACATCCAAATGATTCATGTTCCATTTATCTAATTTACATTAGACTTTTTACATTTACATATTTTATATTATACTTATTATTTATTTATTATATATTTATACTTATTATATTATTTTTTTTTACATAAATGAAAACCTGTTTGTTTAACTGAGTTTGGGATTTCATAGGTCTGTGTATATTATCTTACATTTTCATTTCTTTTTTTATTTTCATACACTCCCACGTTATTTAGCTAATTAAGGGTTTTTAGCTTTTTGAATAGAAATAATTAATAAAAGAGACATCCCAAATAATGTGCCTGTTTGCTTGTGTAAGGGGATAAACTGCATGCAACAAAAAGCATAATTTCAATGTTCAGAATAATGGCAAATAAAATAAAAGTGTTTGTTTTCTCCAGTGAATGTAAACCTTTTCACAGCCCTGTGTCAGTGTAAAATTCATTCATCCTTTACATACATTTTTATCATTCAGAGATGCTGAGACATAATCATGATAAACCTTCTTCTTATTAAACCCAGTGACTTCTACAAATATAATACTTACATTTGGGTCATGTTTAATTTGCACTTACTATGTCTGTTTCCAAAGGAACTTAATAAATTGCATTGCAGGTGCAAAAATAATCTGACTCCAATTACATATTTATCAAGGCATATGGACAAGGCTCTGTAGATCCTGCTTGTTTTTCAAGCAGTTTTTCTCAGTCTTTGAAAGGCTCTCTCAGAAGGACATATTTTTTGTTATGTGCATATTCTTAGACAAATGATATATAAATAATTATCATTACTATTGTAAACTGCCACCAAGTTATAGCTATTTTTAACTGCCATCTTAGTTAGCTGTCGTGTGCTTTTGTCCTTAAAGAAAGGACACAAGTAAAAGAAAAATGGTGACAACTGCAAATTACTCAGTGACTGTTGTTCATCCAGCAAAATCTATACTTGTTTACATGTATCATGGACAGCCAGACCACCCCAATAGATGACCTTCCACCAAGAAATCTTGTTAAAACTTCTTGTTAATTTCTTTCCTGAGAAAAAGCCCCTGTGTTTTGCTAACCCACAGAATTGACATTCTTTTGAAACAGAGTACAGTATAGTAACTAATCCCCTGGGAATATTTCCTCAACAAATCCGAAAATATCCTACATAGTTAAATATTTCCAGCATTATTTATACTGACCTGTTAGGCCCTCTTTGAATTTTTCCATTCTTTCAGATAAATGTTTTTTGTTTTTAAGAATTTTCATGCTTATTGGTTCAAACAAAATAGTGTCAATACAGGACATCATTTCCCTCTACAGCTGTCCTGTATTATACATAACACAACAGTAATAGAATCAACTGAGTCTGTTTTTTAAACAGCCACTATAATAAAAATGATCATTTGCCATTTATATAGAGGCTACTGATAACCTTCAACAAACTGATCTAAATCAGATGAACAATATCTGGCAGAGTTCTAGGTCTCTTCAATTGAAATATGAAACATTTCACTGTAAACTTAATAAAACAAATGAAATATGAGCCAAGCGATTAAGATCTGCTGAACAAATACACTGCAATTTCCTTTTTATTGTCTATTTTGCCCTGTATTTTCAGAAATTGTTTAATCTAGCCATGGGGGTCACAGTCCAGTGACTTCTGTGCCGGTCCCAAGCCCGGATAAATAGAGAGGGTTGCGTCAGGAAGGGCATCCGGCGTAAAACATTGCCAAATTTAACCATGCGAATCGTCAGTACGAATTTCATACCGGATCGGTCGAGGCCCGGGTTAACAACGACCGCCATCGGCGCCGTTGACCTACAGGGCGCCGGTGGAAATTGGGCTACTGTTGGTCGAAGAAGTAGAGGAGGGAGGAGAGTGCACAGACAGAGAGAGAAGAGGAAAGGTAAGAGTGTAGGACTGAGAATAGGAACTCTGAATGTTGGTACTATGACAGGGAAAGGTAGAGAGCTGGCTGATGTGATGGAGAGAAGGAAGGTGGATATACTGTGTGTACAGGAGACCAGGTGGAAGGGTAGCAAGGCTCGTAGTATAGGAGCAGGATTCAAGCTGTTTTATTATGGTGTGGATAGTAAGAGAAATGGGGTAGGTGTGGTCCTGAAGGAGGAGTTGGTGAGGAATGTTCTGGAGGTGAAGAGAGTGTCAGAAAGGGTGATGAGTCTGAAGTTAGAGATTGAAGGGGTGATGTTGAATGTTGTTAGTGGTTATGCCCCACAGGTAGGTTGTGAGTTAGAGGAGAAAGAGAGATTCTGGAGTGAATTAGATGAGGTGATGGAGAGTATTCCCACGGGTGAGAGAGTGGTGATAGGAGCGGATTTTAATGGACATGTTGGTGAGGGGAACTCAGGTGATGAGGAGGTGATGGGCAAGTTTGGAGTTAAGGAAAGGAACCTTGAAGGACAGATGGTAGTGGACTTTGCTAAGAGGATGGACATGGCTGTGGTTAACACTTATTTTCAGAAGAGGGAGGAGCATAGAGTGACTTACAAGAGTGGAGGTAGGAGAACACAGGTAGACTACATCCTATGTAGAAGAGGCAATCTGAAAGAGATTAGTGACTGTAAAGTGGTAGTGGGAGAGAGTGTAGCCAGACAGCATAGGATGGTGGTGTGTAGGATGACTTTGATGGTCTGTAAGAAGAAGAGGTCAAAGATAGAGAAGAAAACCAAGTGGTGGAAGCTGAAAAAGGAGGAATGTTGTGAGGAATTTAGACAGAAGTTGAGGCAGGCTCTGGGTGGTCAGGTATTGCTGCCAGATGACTGGGAAACTACAGCAGAAGTGATCAGGGAGACAGGGAGAAAGGTGCTGGGTGTGTCATCTGGAAGGAGGAAAGAAGATAAGGAGACTTGGTGGTGGAATGAGGAAGTTCAGGATAGTATCCAGAGGAAGAGGTTAGCCAAGAAGAAGTGGGACATGGACAGGACTGAAGAGAATAGACAGGAATACAAGGAGTTACAGCGCAGAGTGAAGAGGGAAGTGTCTAAGGCCAAGCAGAAGGCATATGACGAGTTGTACACTAGGTTAGACACTAGAGAAGGAGAGAAGGACTTGTACAGGTTAGCTAGGCAGAGGGATCGAGATGGGAAGGATGTGCAGCAAGTTAGAGTTATTAAGGATAGAGATGGAAGGGTGCTCACAAGTGAGGAGAGTGTACAGAGGAGATGGAAGGAATACTTTGAGGAGCTGATGAATGAGGAAAATGAGAGGGAAAAAAGAGTAGAAGGGGTGAACTCTGTGGAACAGAAAGTAGATAAGATTAGAAAGGATGAAGTCAGGAAGGCTTTGAAGAGGATGAAAAGTGGGAAGGCAGTTGGTCCTGACGACATCCCGGTGGAGGTCTGGAAGTGTCTGGGAGAGGCAGCAGTGGAATTTTTAGCTAGTTTGTTCAACAGGGTTTTAGAGAGTGAGAGGATGCCTGAGGAATGGAGAAGAAGTGTGTTAGTGCCGATCTTTAAGAATAAGGGTGACGTGCAGAGTTGCAGCAACTATAGGGGGATAAAGTTGATGAGCCATACAATGAAGCTATGGGAAAGAGTAGTGGAAGCTAGGTTAAGGAAGGTAGTGGAAATTTGTGAGCAGCAGTATGGCTTCATGCCCAGAAAGAGCACAACAGATGCAATTTTTGCTCTGAGGATTTTGATGGAGAAGTATAGGGATGGTCAGAGGGAGTTGCACTGTGTGTTTGTAGACTTGGAGAAAGCGTATGACAGGGTGCCAAGAGAAGAGCTGTGGTACTGTATGAGGAAGTCAGGAGTAGCAGAGAAGTATGTCAGAGTGGTGCAGGACATGTATGAGAGGAGCAGGACAGTGGTGAGGTGTGCTGTAGGTCAGACAGAGGAGTTCAATGTGGAGGTGGGACTGCATCAGGGATCAGCTCTGAGCCCCTTCCTGTTTGCTATAGTGATGGACCAGTTGTCAGAGGAGGTCAGACAGGAGTCTCCTTGGACAATGATGTTTGCAGATGACATTGTGATCTGTAGTGAGAGCAGGGAGCAGGTGGAGGAAAACCTGGAGAGGTGGAGGTTTGCGCTGGAGAGAAGAGGAATGAAAGTCAGTCGTAGTAAGACTGAGTACATGTGTGTGAATGAAAGGGAGGGAAGTGGAACAGTAAGGTTACAGGGTGAAGAGGTGAAGAAGGTACAGGAGTTTAAGTACTTGGGGTCAACAGTCCAGAGTAATGGAGAGTGTGGGAAAGAGGTAAAGAAGCGAGTACAGGCAGGTTGGAATGGGTGGAGAAAGGTGTCGGGAGTTCTGTGTGATCAGAAAATATCAGCGAGAATCAAGGGGAAGGTGTACAGGACAGTGGTGAGAGCGGCCATGCTGTATGGTTTAGAGACAGTGTCACTGAGGAAGAGACAGGAGTCAGAGCTAGAGGTAGCAGAGCTGAAGATGTTGAGGTTCTCTTTGGGAGTGACAAGATTGGACAGGATTAGGAACGAGTACATCAGAGGGACAGCTCATGTTGGACGTTTGGGGGACAAAGTTAGGGAGGCCAGATTAAGATGGTTTGGACATGTTCAGAGGAGGGAGGGTGAGTATATTGGTAGGAGAATGTTGGACATGGAGCTGCCAGGCAGGAGGCAAAGAGGAAGGCCAAAGAGGAGGTATATGGATGTAATTAATGAGGATATGAAGCTAGTGGGTGCAAGTGTTGAGGACGCAGAAGATAGGGATAGGTGGAGAGAGATGATTCGCTGTGGCGACCCCTGAAGGGAAAAGCCGAAAGAAGAAGAAGATTTTCAGAAATTGTTTGAGAACTGTTGGGAAGAGAGGACAGCATGTTCTCTACCAGAGTACAGATTCCATTATTTCACACAGCAGGTATAACCATGAACAAACTCCTAGCCCCTTTGAGAAATTCTACAGTCTGAGCCATGTTTTCAGTAGGTCAGATCTGATGGCCCTTTGAGCATTTGTCTGAATGTGGATTTACATATTTGTGTGTGTATGTATGTGTACTGTAAAACACGATAGCCCAATTAAATTATGTGAATCTCTTCTCTTTAACTCCAATTGCCATGAGAGGTTCTGAATACTGAACTGTTTCAAAAAAATTAAAACATAAATTGCTCCATTGTCTTAATAATTGTCTTTACAATGAAACAAAGGTTATATTCAGGTTGATCTTACTCAAATTTTAAGACAGCACGTGAACTTAAATTAGTTTAGCCCTCTTGAAATGTTTTACAATGTGTGTGTGTGTGTGTGTGTGTGTGTGTGTGTGTGTGTGTGTGTGTGTGTGTGTGAGTGTGTGTATGTGTGTGTGTGGATGAATGCGTTAATGTTGAAGTAGGTGATTGAAAATATTAATCTGGCATTATTAGCTGCACATAACTTTTCTTTTCTTTTCAAACCTCTTTGCAATAAATTACCCTCTCTCGGTGCCAATGGATCCCAAGCTGACCACATCTGCACGAAGAAGAATGGCGTCCAGCAGACAACGTATGCCAAGACGACAACAAATGTCATTTTCACAGTCCTGATTTTCGCCTCAGAGATGAGTCTCACACTGCTGACACGTGAAAGTGCTGCACCATCAGCCAGCTCCCGAGACAGTCTTAGAGGCTGATCTCTTCTGCTCTTCAGCTTGAAGTTTTGCCATATCTTAAAACTTGTGAGGCCGTAACACACACTCAGAATGGTAACAGGTATGATGTAGATTGCAAGGCTTATCCATGTTATATAGGCTTTTGCCCCCCATGGCTGCACAAAGTCTCCCCAGCAGTCATAGACTCCATGGGCCACTTCTTTAAGGGAGAAGATGTATGTCTGTGGGAGGCTGAGCAGAAGGCTCAGGAGCCATGACCCGAGAACATACTCACGGTCCTTTCTGTGCTGCAGTGAGCGAAGAGGCATGCACACTGCAAGGCACCTGTCCACCGACATCAGCACAAGCAGGTAGGTGGAAGCAAACATCCCCACCACCTGCAGATACTTCACCAAGCGGCACAAGAAATCAGGCCCATAGAAGCGGAACGTGATGTCCCAGATGAGCTGCGGCAGCACCTGGAAGATGGCCACCACTAGATCCGCGATGCTCAGGTGCTTCATGAAGAAATGCATACGCGAGCTTGCGCGTTTGCTTGCGTGAAGCGCCGCCAGCACGCACAGGTTACCGGCTAGTGCGAGCAGCAGCACCACAAACAAAACTGCCACTTCCACTTTGGCTACCTCCTCGTTGCGCTTCAGAGGGTTCACGGTTCGATTTGCTGCTATAATTTCGCTTCCGCTACTCGACTCACTCCACGATCTGTTCAGCGGCCACAAAGTCGCCTCTTTGGGAAAGTTCTCCATCGCGCGTCAGAAGCGTCGGAGCGCGCCGTGGAGCCAGCACTTTGCGCTATGTGACCACACACTAAACCATCCACTATCAGAGGAGATCCTGGTGAGCTTTTTGATTGCCAGGCTTGCCGGTAAAACGGCTGTTCTCCACGGGAACGAGCAGTACATGCATTTTGGTGAACGTCTGCAAGGGAATGATAAGTACCATTTGAGACGCATTCAAGACAGCAAAGGAAAATAAGCGAAAATATTAACCGCCTTCCCATGCACAAAAACGCATCTGTAACATCAAATTTGCTGACTGATGTTCAATGTACTCATACCACTGTATTCATGCCACTGTTTAATAAAAGTAGGCTATATAACTTTAGTTTTTAATAAAATAGTTTGTATGTATGTGCCTTTTTTTTATATATATATATATATATATATATATATATAAAATTATATTTTATTTTATATATATTATATATATATATATATGCATGCACACACAAAATATTCAGCCTAAATAAATGATAAATGATAAAATGCATTATTAGGAAGAAACCCACCTAACGCTAGACGTGGACACTGGCTGTGGAAAGCTCGCTCGCTGCTCTGTGTAGGAAGCCTCTTTACTGGCCGCAGTTTTGTGTTGGCTTTGGGGATTTTGCATTTTGGCTGCATGTTCACTTTTTGACAACAAGATGGCACTAACATGACGTTGTGTAACAGATTCGCAACAATATGCTGCACACAATGGCAGAGCCGGCGTGCTATAAATGCATTCGAACGGCAGAGAAAATCCAAGCCCAGATGTTCAAAACAAACATTTTTGGCTTTATCATGATGATTGCTTGTTTTTCATCGTTTCAGAGTCACTCTAAAATGTACAATAAATGAGCTATCTTCAACAGCCTGGATATGTATCAGTTATTGGGTTGTTATTAGTTTGAAGATTGTAGTTAATTAAGATCACTAGATCACTACATGCTGTAAGAGCAAGAATATGGTGTTAAAGAAGCACAATAAATACGTCTGAAAAAGGCAGGATTTTTCAGGTGCTACAGTTTAAAAATATGATCCAAAATAATGTTTGTGGACACCTGACCATTATCCCCATATGTGTACTGTTGCCATAATACTGGAGGCACATACTTGTATAGGATATCTTTGTATGCTGTAACATTACAATTTCCTTTCATTCCAGCTAATGAGCCTAGCCCAAACACTTTTGATGGAGCGCTAATGGTTGATTTAACAGTTAAAGATTGTTATTTCAGCTAGAAACAGGAGCTCATTGGTGGCTCAGTGGTAGGTTTCTTGCTTACCATGTGGAAGTCCTGGGTTCAATTCCCAGCCACTGGATACAGTGCTGGTCCCAAGCCTGGAAAAAATGGGAGGGTTGTGTCAGGAGGGTGTCCAGTGTAAAACTTGTGCTAGCTGGTTTGAACAGGGAGCAACTGTATCTCAATTAAAATCAGGATGTTAATTCTTAAATGTGTTGTCAGTTTATACCTAATGAGTAACTGAAGGTGGCATGGAAAAACTCTATGGGATGATATTAGGAAGAAATCTTGAGAAGAACCAGACAAAAAATTGAACCCACCCTCATGTGTGACCAGATAGTCTGATTATAAAACAGTTTCCCTTCTATAACTGTGTACAATATGGTCAAAAAGTGCAATTATTTAACCAGGAAATTCATTCTAGTTTTAACATGGTCAATTTTGTTCATTCCCGTGTTATGAATGTGTACATGTGAACATTTATGTTTCAGCTGACTAGCAAATGGTAGATCTACGTTGACTCAAAGCTCTAAAATCTTTTTCTGATAATGGTAATGTTTGCACGAACCAATAGACTACAATTTAGACTTTTACATGTTAATAACAATGTACTTAACAGTTTTAGAAAACCTTTGATTCACCATCTTAAGTTCTGGTAATAGCTCTCAATGTGACACTTTAAATTTGAAATATTGCAAAAAAAAAAAAAACAGTGAGAGTAAAAGGTGCCATGTTTTTTTGCTCATATGTACACATAGTCTTGTTTATTTTCTAAGATTGTATATGTCAGAATAAAAATGCTGAGACGAGTGCAGATGCAGGTGAGGCAGTTCTAATAATCCTTTGCAAATAAATCCAAATCGATAAGCAAGTTCTGGGTCAAAACACATTCAGCTGTCTGGCAATCAACAAACAGGTCAAATTAGGCAAAGCAAAACACAGGTAACATGGAACAGAGACAGGCTCAAAACCAGAAGAGGAAAACAGTGAAATAAGGCTTGGTATAGTCAGAAAAACATAAAATGAGCGTATACTTTGCAGCATGGCAGAAACTAAAAGCGGTTATAAAGGTGTACTGTGTGTGTGTGTGTGTGTGTGTGTGTGTGTGTGTGTGTGTGTGTGTGTGTGTGAAAAGGTGCATGTGATCAAAAGTCTAGTGACTGTGAACAAGGAAGTATGTTTGTGTGGAGCATTTGTGTAAGCCTTATAGTAGACACTGAAACATTTACATATTGGTGTACATGGGCTTGACCTGGCTTGACACCATTATCAAAGCTGTTAGTCCATGTTGTATTACTTTGTGTAATATTCTCATCCCCCTATCCCACAACCCTCTCCCCATTTACATTTCCGTATTATTTCTTTGCAGCCAAAGCTTTATATGCTTTAGCTGATGCAAAACATAATTTAAATACAAATAATTTCTCATCCTACTTTGTAGGTGACATCATGAATTTTTCTTTATGAATTACCCATAATCTGCCAACTAACTGCAAATGCAGTCTATCAGATTGCCCTCCAGCCAGTAGCAGACCAAAAGCTAAGTACTTGGGTCCAATATGTCCAAGTATGGTCAAGTTGACTGGTGCTTTACTCCAGTCACACAGCTATCATTTCAGCTGCAAATATCAAATGAAAAACCTAGGGCAGACATGTGTGGCCATGTTGCATTTACTCTGAGTGACATAATGTCTCCCTTTCAGCTGCTGATTTTTGTCTCAATCCAAAAATAATTGTTTGAAAAATATATGAGCTAAGTCATATTAATGAGGAGCAGTCTGAAGATATTAATGTCAGATTCCCATGCTTGTTTTAGCATACTCACTTGCTAGCTTAACTACAAATATCTACGAATCTTGCAAATCTACAAATCCAACGAGAGATGCAGACATCTATAATAAAATATCTATCTGTATTGGCATAGTTCTCCCCCTTTCATATCTCCTGCGAGGCAGACCCAATCACCTGGTGTGGAACCCATCACCTGAAAGAGCTATTACCAGCTTAAGGAGGGCTTCATATTCACACCTGTGCTCAACCCTAATTTCTTAAAAAAATTTTGTCATGGAAACTGAAGCCTTTGAGACAGGGTTTGTCCCAATTCATGGTAACACCACAATCCTAGTGGTCATAGACTGAATCTCAAAATACACCTCATCCTCCTCCCTGGTTTCCCCTCAGCCCTCAGTACAGCCAAGCTGTTTGTTTCATTATTATGGCATCCCAGAGGACACTGTAAGCCATTTGGGCCCAGAGTAAATAAACCTTTTCATACTCTGCTGTTGCAGTATCAACCCAATTTATGCCCTGCACTGAATACCCAAAACTCAGTCATACAACTCACCGCCTTTCAATGTGTCCTAGGATACCAAACATCCACAGAGGAACACCAACCCCACAGACTCACCTACAAAGGATTGTTTTGGTGTAGTGAGCAGGTCTGGGAAAACATTGAGCCACAAGGAGACCTACAAGGAGCAGGGCGTTTGTCAAAGAGGACTTGATATTCTGTATGCTGATCACCTGACCTGTGCCTGTTCAAAGTGTTGAGATTGCCTAAAGTTTTGGAATGTTTGTGATGGACAAATAAAAAAAATGTTTACCTGCACTTGCATTCTCCACCATTGTCCTGACAACATGATGTGTGCCTTCCTTGTATGCATGTGTCTCATGTCCAAAGACATGCAGGTTGATTGGTGTCTCTAAATTGTCTGTAGTGAGTGAATGAGGGTGTTTGGGTGTGCCCTGTGATGGGTTGGCACTCCGTCCAGGGTGTATCCTGCCTTGATGCCCAATGATGCCTGAGATAGGCACAGGCTCCCCATGACCCGAGAATAGATCAGATAAGCGGTAGACAATGAATGACTAAATGAATGTATTGCAGAAAAGCATACATGGAGTTTTAGGGCAATTTCACTTCATAAATTAAAAGCAACATTTGTAAAATGGTAGTCACAAATAAGTTTCAATTAATCTGGATCAACCATTTTTCAATGTCTTCTCTCCACTTTGATTTCTCCACTGTGCTTTATGCTTCTGTTATCCAAATGCTTTGTATTTAAAAATGTAATCTCATACACTGATACAGCAAATGGCAAGGTGAAGTCATTTTGGCTTTACAGTTTGTGTTCCATTACTAGATGCATTTAAAAGCAAAACTGGTGCCACAAGGCCTTAGAAATGAAGAGATGCCATTTTCTGTGAATGTTCATGGGTTTTAACAGAAGCACTGGCACTAAGAGCACTCCAGCAGCACTGGAGTGACTGCTAATCAGCTAGAGGACTAGACATCCTAGCCATCTCCAATCCCTTTTACACTGACGGAAAACAGATGGTCAAAAGCAAACCCCAGCCACAAAGTGTAAGCTTATGTGTGTGTGTGTGTGGTGTGTTTTTTATTTTTTTATTTTGTGTGTGTGTGTATGTGTGTGTTGTGGTGAAGAACATCAGGGTGATTTAAAAAAGATTTTAGATTTTAGAGCACACAGCAGTGCTATAAGGCATAATATTTCCTTAGATTAGAAAGGAGGACTAAAAATAAAGATGCTGGTAAAAGGCTGTGAGGCTGAGGTTTGTGAAAAAAAGCAGAAAGGTAAATGCGCTCTGTTCGTCTCTAAAATGTTTAATTAAATAAGCCTTTTGAAAGGCAATATAAATACTGCCTCATAGCAAGAGTTGCCAAACCACATGCTATTAGGAATGATACAGTAAGGCTTTGTGACTGTGACAAACCTGATGAAATGAAAAAGTTTGCCATTACATAGCAATTTAATTATGTGCATGAATCAATGGACAATGCAAAGTTTCTTTGTGAATTATGGATTTTTTTATTATGTCTGATGGAATAGAATGGCTAAAAATGAGCAGTAATGCTGCTTAGGTAGTTAAAATTAACCCAATGTACTTGGGTCCTCCAGTGCACTATACCAGCTAGGTATAATGTAGCACTATACTAGCAGGTACAATTGTTTAAGCCACTGCAGTTATGCATGTTTGCTTCAGTTGCCTTCACACATTTCACTTCCTTTGAGATACAACCAATTTGACCATAAATTCTTGCACCTGTGGTAAAATTTCTGTGTTTGCTATTAGCAAAATAGATTTGAGGTCCTTTAAAGGAGATCACATTAAGGTCTGTCCGGGTATCTAGACCTTATCTTTATGCATACTGACTGTTATTAGTTGATGATTAGCTACATGAGTTTCAAGGCTTTAGACTGGTAAATAAACAGTGTAAATAAAAAACAAATAAAATAATAGAATTTATGGATTTTTTAAGAGTACATTTTTATTCAGGATCAAACTGAATCTGAACCTGAATCTGAAACTGAGTAAGGACTGCCTTACTGTTTTTTTCTTTAATTTAGAACAAACCTTTACAAATATTACTAAACATTTACAAACACATTTACTTTACATTTTACCTGACCCTTTTTACTTACCTTTGGGTTACGAAGCTAAAGGCATAGCTCATATCTCTAGCTCTATAGGCATATTTACTACTTTCTCTTAAAAAAATAAAATAAATAATAAAATATTTTTCTTTTTTTTTTAATTTTTATTTCTGAAAATAAATTTAGATTACATATATTCTGCAATATTTCTGCCTTCAAAGTCTTCTCTGAATGGTTGATTGCGATATCACTGACTGTTGTTTCTGGGGTCTTCTTCACAACTATTAGGACATTTCTGTCATAAACTGCTGTTGTTTTACTTGGCCGACTAGTTTGATGCCTATTACTGGTTTCTTTCCTTTTCAAGCCCAATGGCTCTGATTAATTTAATCTCTCTTTCTCAACTTTTAAATAGCTTGCTTTTATGATCTTCATGTAAGTTTTTTGTATTTAGCAACAAATGCAATATTCATAGGTGAATCCCAAGGCATAAACCATGAGTAAGCTTTCAGAACTGTTGTCTGTTAAACAATCAGTCTAATAGGCCACACCTAGACAACAAGAAACACCTGTCAGCCATCTGTTCCAATATTTTTGATTGCTTGAAAAATGAATGGTGCTATGTTAATAGTTTAAACAAATTTAGTAAAAATGAAAGCTGAAATTCTGATCAGTCTTCTCATAGCCATCTTTTGATCTCAAACCGAAATGTCTTCAGTGCATAATGGAAATGAATAAATGGCCTTGGTTCAAACATGTTGGTTCCAATACTTCAGTGGGGAATGTATATACAATGTTCCTAAGCCGACTGAGCACTTGTAGGCTGACTAATTAACATAAAAATTCTGTATATGGCCTTAACATTTTTCAGATTTCAACCCAATATAACATATATAAGGCATTTCGAAATAATCTCAAATAATCACTACCATCACAGGCACAGTACCTATACAAAATGCCAAAGAGCAGATGAATGACAACCAGTGCAAGTGAACATAAATAACCAGCGTTGAAAATTATATCCATTCAAAAATAAAAATACCTCAAGATGAAGGTAATAACATTTTTCACATCACAGTGCTACAAATCCACAGACGTTTATGTTATATAATATAATATGCAGGTATAGAAAAGAGGTTTCACACATAAGATTAAAGCTAGTGTATTACAGCAGGCAAAAACACAGACAGACAGGGTCAATGAGGGCATAACTCTAATCAGCCAAGACAGCCTGGCTGAGGGAAAAATCAAGAACCAACTAGAACATGATAACAAACAAGTAACCTAAGGATCACTCAAAATCACAGTGTAACACATGGAGTGCTTGGCAAACATAGAGGGTTTAAATGAGGACTGTCAAATTCAATTTCTGCCCAGACCACATCAGCATTTTTGTAAGCCATTGAAGAGCCATAAATGAAATATTTTGTGTTTTTTAACCTATTATTATGAGTGCATCTATTCTCTAACCTCATTATGGTTGCGAGTCAGTTTACCATAAATATTCTTCTTTCATAATGATGACAAAATAATTTATCTGTAAACAGCATGAGCAGCAGTTCAAAAATATGTAGTTGGCTGGCTTCATGTGTCTTGGAGGCAGCAAGTGCTAGCCTTTACCTTCCCTGCTTGGTAGATGTTGTATGATAAGGAAGGGCTAATTGGTGGGTGGGAATCGGCCCAGAATAATTTAGGGAGAGATCCAAAAAGAAATAAATGCTACAGTAGATGAAAAGAACTGATATAGGCTTAACTGCAACTTTAACATGAAGATATGTTCTAAATCTTTGCTAAAAACATATAAAATATGTATTGACATTGTTGCTTGGAAAACCAGGAAATTCGTTCTGGTGCAACCATTTGCCATATGCACATATGTTTTTTATTTCTTTTTTCCTTACTGAGCATTCTAGGTGCAGCATTTTCAATACACTGACTTTTTGGGAATACACAGACAGTTGTCTGTGCAGGGGTCCAACCTATTGGGGAAAAAAATGCATTAAGTTACTTGTTTTAAGATGTTTTGTTTTATTCTAGATATATTTTTAAGATGACAAAAAATTGTTGTTGATTTGGTTATTGCTGGACCTGAATCCATTATTACATCCAGAATTTAGAAGAAACCTTTTTTTGTCACATATCCATTGCATCTACGTGAGCTGGGGTCTGCAAGTTACAGCAACCTTGGAGCAAAGATGGTTAAGGGCCTTGTTCAAGAGCCCAACAATGGCAGCTTGACTTTGCTGGGGCCTAAACCCCCCCTTCTGATCACTAACCCAGAGCCTTGACAACTGATTCAACACTGAGTCTTTTTTTACTAGGTCTTCAGTCTTTAGAGAACATTTCCCTTTCCTCCTAACTGGCAAATAAAATTACTTCAGACTTTTGTAAGAGATATTCTGTAAAAACTACGTGAGAACCTCTGCAGTAAAGGATTCTATTGTGGTAAACATGCACAGTATAGGGAAAAAAGCAGTGATTAATATTTTATTGGACCTTTTAATGTAAAGGTAGGAAGAATATTTCTTTTGGAACTATCTTGTCAGAAATATCTTGTCTCCATGGTGAAGTCTGACCTTTATTAAATAAGGGTCCATAACCAGGTCCAGAAGGAACCTTCCCAGTGATTATGTTTGCACACATATGTAGGAGGTCTAGGCGCTCTTCTCTTTGACTGGAAGCTTGTATATAGATATCAACAGCAGCAACAATATCTATTAGATAACCATTTAATGTGTGAGGAGGTCTGACAGGGAATGCTAGTCATCACTATGGGGTGTTGGGTCAGAACATTTTCTGCAGAAAAAGAAAACAATTTCATGAACCTTTTTCATATTCAGTAAGAGAAATAATAGATATACATAGTTTTATACATAGAGATACATATTTTTAGATGTTTACATTTACATTTACATTTCTCGCATTTGGCAGACGCTCTTATCCAGAGCGACGTACAAAAAGTGCTTTAGTTCTCAGTCAATGAATACATTAACACTGGTTCAATAGGACACAAACTTGGGATACCATTAGCCTAAACACTGAGTTGTTGTTTTTTTTTTAAACTTTGTAACATAATATATAAACAGGGAAAAATAGATGTGATCATTTCTATCCACTTTCTGTAGAACATGCCAGTTGTCCTTTAAGTGACTTGGAGTGAAAATGTCTCTAAAGAAAACAACTTAGACCTTCACTCTAACTTCCATAAACTACCATGCCAATAGTGGTGTATCAATACAAAACAACACAATTCAATACCAGCAAGTATCAGCATCATACAACATGAATGCACAAATAAGATAACATACAGTAACAAAGAATAACCTGAAACAATCTACAGTATGTTGAATAAACAAGCCATCTGTTGCAAAACACATGCTAACAAGTTTGTGCTTCTCCATTTCCTTTGAATTTCCTGAGAGAACAGTAAGAGGCAAGGAAGGAACACAAGCAAATGATGCTACAGAGAAGGTAGACGGTACCTGCTCATTTAGGAAGCCTAAGTGCACTTAAACAAATGATACATACTTTACGATATGGGGAATTTGATCTCTTTATGAGTTAAAGGACAATATTGACTGGAAAGAGTGTACCACATAATCAGACGTCACAGAAGAATTATGGCTTTAGGCTATGATTACATGTGTTTTTATGTTGTTTCTGCTTTTCTTTATAATGGAGAACACACACAATAAAAAGAAATAATAACCTTCCACACATCCCATGTGTGTACACAACCTGCAAAATACAAAGCTATACTAGAGAGCTCCACAATATCGCAACATAAGTTAAAGGTGTTAATGGTCTCAGTTATAAATAAACACAAGAGCTCTTACACATGAACACATTTTAAATTTCACATTTGTTCTGCATTTTCACCTGCTTTAATTCTTCAAATTACATTATCATCAAGCATACGTAAGCTATATGCTGACCAATATTTTCCTAGAAATAATTGCAATAATTTGAGTACAGCCATCAAAGCATTTTGAACCTTACAAAATAAATTGAAAAGAAAAAAAAAGTCAGACACTAATATAAAACAATGCTCTTTAAAAATGAACATGTCTGTGAAAGCTTTACTGCATACTCCCACAACAATCTTGACAAGCTTGAACTGTGTTGAGGTAGCAGCACATGTTTATGTACTTTGGACCAGTGCTTAATGGTGCTATTTGTTGCCAAGGCAACAGCCCCATTGATTTTTACATGAGGAAGGAATCAGCATGGGTTGATGAGCAGGCATTTGTATTTTCAGTACTTTAATTTCACAAAGGTAGACTATCATCTGGACACCTCCAGCACTGTAATCTGTTTAAGAGTCATAAAGCTATTTTCTCCAGATTAGGGACATTGGCACAGATGGTCTGACCTTTTACTAATGTTCTCTATTCTGTCAGGTGCCCGTTTATGGCTATATTTCACAGTGTAGCCTTATAATAGTGTCATTTTAATGACATTTTGGTATAATTTCTGCTGGATATTAGTATGTCTGCTCTATTGTAATTATAACTTAGTTAATGAGTTCATTTACAGACAAACTAGGTAATAATTTTATTCGCTATGAATTTCAGGTACTATCAAAGATTAACCACTGTTATGTAGTCTCTGTACTTTTATTTTAATATTGTCCATAAATGTAGTTATGTGTGAAAGAAAATGGATTACATAACCCATAAAACATCTTTTATAAATAAATCTTATTTACTTACTTACTTACTTACTTACTTTCTTACTTGCTTAATACAATCACAGCATCCTCTTTTTATGTAGCAGTGAGTATGGCACAGTATGGCATCACTGACTTACCAGTAGCATAACAATGTCCACACAAGTTCTTTGCAGTTTTCTCCTGTATTTAACTTTTATGGTAATTCTTCTAACCATTATTCTGCCAAGAATTGTCTGTATATGTCTATGTGTCTCTGGGTGCCACACTTGAAATAAACCTCCTCACCCCTGACCTCAAGTCACATCTCAGAAATTTTCAACAATAGTTACAACACTACATTGTATTTGGAACTATACAGAAATGAAGAAAGATTATAATAGTGTTGTCATCCATGAATTTATTTACGCCAAGGAACAAAAGAAATATTCAAAGACTAAAAAGGTTGGCATGCGACTGCTCGATGTCATTGATACGGTCTAGTGGTTTTATATTTGATTACACCAAAGCATTAGGACAAAACGGTTCCACTGCTAGACCCTGTTTCTACTGCTGATGCATCAGCTCTTTACCATATTTATTTGAACAATCAGCATATGAGCTTTATTGGGAAAGTCATTATGTGGCTGTCTGGATTACATACCTGCATAAAGGCAATTATTTTTGTTAGATAAAAAGTCAATTGTAGAAAAGCTACAACAACATCAATAATAATAATAATAATAATAATAATATTAATAATAATAATAATAATAATAAAAATAATAATAATAATAATAATAATAATAATAATATAGTAGTAGTAGTACATTTGCGTACAATTAAGTACAAACTTATCATTACAAATGGTTTTTGAAATGCAGCCCTGTCTGAAATCTAAAAAGCTGTAGCATCAGTGCTGATAGTACACTGCTCATTCACACAAATCCATTTTATATGTCTTTTATTCTCCAACTACTATTTTTTCCTGTATATGTATATACCCACATTTCCAGTGTTTTAATGTACTACCAGTCATATTGCGGTGTGGCTGTCCAAGCATTAGTGCATTTCTGTAAAACAATATTTTCAATTGAAAAAGCATTTAAATTCACAGTTCTTGTTATTTTGTTGTTGCTACTGTTTTATATATATATATATATATATATATATATATATATATATATATATATATATATATATATATATAATATATATATATATATATATATATATATATATAAAATATATGTTATATTTTGACACATTTAATGCAAAAATTGATTTGCAGATCAACTGATGTATTTAAATATTTACTAATTATGAATAAATCTATTTTAACCTTAATCTATTTTCAATTTTTTTTAGCCTATTAATCTATTTTAGATTACGGTAAATAGAAACAATGAAACAAATCAAAGAAACAAAAATGCACACTCAAGTTAACATTGACTTAAAACAAGGCAAGACATTGCTTTTCCTAATAATCTTCTTTTTTAAAATTCTTTGCCATTTTATAAAAAAAGTTTTATGTTAACATGTTTATGACACATTTGTCCATGAGAATTTATGGGATTAAAAACTGTCATGAGCTCAAATAACTTTCTAATGACTTCTTATGTAGTTCTTATTCTAAATACAATGTCCCCATGTATACACCCTTCATGAAAATAAGTAAAAATTTGATCTATTAGAGCTTTCAAACAGCGTGTCCTTAAGAAGACAAAGTTACAGTTTATTTGGAAATTGACATCCACTAAACTCTGCGATTCCAAAACTGGAAAACTTCCCATTCCTTGCAACTTTCCAACTGATTCTGACATGTGAAAAAGTGTGTTATTGCCTTATCTTCAGTTACTAATTTATTCTGGTCAGAGTGGGATGAGATGAAGGGGACACAAGTCCATGACAGGGCAGCTTGCATACACAAATACACCCCTAGGGGCGATTTATACACTTCAATAAAACTAAACTATAAAAAGTATTTTAATAAAAATCACAAAAATTAAGTCGTTCAATATTACTTTTAGAGTAAAAGATATTTATAGCTTCTCAAAAATGTCAAAGATTTGTCTTCAAAAAATCATAATATATAGTATTTTTTTTATTTGTCATGGAACTACAGATCAAACAAATACCATAAGTTCCACAGCTGAATGTTGCCATTATCCACAAATAATTTAATATAACCATGTCCTAGTTTTAGTCTGAAGCACTTTGGCACATGTCCTAGTGCATTTCTGTGCAGAGACAAAGAAACTCTACACAGTCAGGCACCTGAGCTCAAGATCCAACCAGGGAGCGTCACAACAAGAGAGCAAATGAGAGAATAATTTAATGCCTGTCAATTTGCTTTGCATTTATTTTTAATATCTTAGGTGTCTCAGTACTTTTGGCGCATACAATACAGTATATGCTTGAGGGAAAATATTGTCTTCATAAAGCAGAAATGAAAAAAGTATTATTTTAGAACAAAGATCAATAGTTGTTTTGATTGAGGGCACTGTATGTGCTATAAATTTTGAACTATTAATTGTTGGCCTACTTAAAATAAAAGAAACACCAGCAGACATCAGAACATCCAGTCACTTTAAACTTGTAAATAAGTCAGACGTGATCTTTCACATGTTGATACATTTAGCATGTTGGGACAGAAAACTGACTGAACTGTGAATGCTTTTGAAAAGCTATTGTATAAAATGCCTTTCCAAACTAAATGTAATTACATGCCGGCACAGCAAGCATTCAATATGTTTGCCCTGTATAACTCACTGCTGTGCTTTTTGCCATTGTTCAGAGATAATCACCAACATACAGCAGTTCTCAAAATGTTACTGAAAAACAAATTTAAAATAAATCCCCTATACACTAGCTCTCTCCTTCTCTTCTAACACATATTTATAAGTTTGGTTCCTTTCAGACATAAGACTTAATGGTACAAGGTGTCAATGTAGCATTTTCTATATTGTTTCGTTGCTATTTTGTAAGCAGGAAAAAATGTCATATTAATGACAAAGTGCTATATATACAGTATATTGCCTATTTTAATTTTCTAAAATGTTATGTTTCAGTGAAAAAATATTTAACATAAATAACAGTTTTTGCTTAATGCTGCAAGATTGTGTCCATCAGGGATCTAATTATTTTCTCATGCCCGAGATGGAGTATGCACTTGGGAGACCTGGTACTTTACGGAGTAGAATATACAGCTTTTGTCATACATATTGATTAAGTCTGAGAGAGAGAGGGACAGTGTGAGGAGGTCAGCTGATGCAAATTAATCTTTCTTGTAACACATGAGAGCTGAAGATTCTCTTTATAGGTGCATTTTCAAAAATCCTGCTCAGAATCCTGCAGAGCAGGTCAGAGCACACGCAGTCAGGGTCAGTATGTCTGATTCATTCTCAAAGCCCCAGCAGGTTGCATCTGTGAAATTTAAAAAGCACTAGAAAAAAATGTACATAGTGTTTTGATATTGCTAATAAAAGACATTGTGTATTTCAAATGTGAGCAATATTCAAAGACTTCCCTCTAAGAGAACAAACTGCAACCACTCATTACTTAATTTGTTAATAGCTGTACATGTCAGAGTGGTGGTAGTGGTTAAACAGTTAAGGCTTTTGGTTACTGATCAGAAGGTAAAGGGTTCAAGCCTCCACAATGTCACTGTTGGGCCCTTGAGCAAGGCCCTCAACCCTTGAGGGGAGCTGTATCATGGCTGTCCCAGTGCTATGGCCCCAGCTTCCTAACAAGATGGGATATGTGAAGAAAAAAACACACTATACTCTAATGTATATGTAACAATTACAATCACAAAAATCACTCAAAATTATGACATAGTACATTCAGATTTGTAGCACACTAATAATACTTGGGATATTGTAAAAGATTACTGATCACTGGAGTTAAAATGCAATTTTAAATCCTTTTTAATTTTTTTATGTATAAATAACAGCATTTTACATTTTTCTGGGCAAATACATACTTTTGAAATATTGTCCTATTTATGAATTCTTACGGCTAGTGTGTATGCCGTAAGTAGAGGATAATGCATATTTTTACAGCATGCCACTGGTCACCTGAGACACATGTTCCAACATAGTCACTATATGTTCATAGACCATGTTGTCTTGACTAAAAATCTTGCTCACACTGCGTAAGTGGCGGCTGCAACCGATGTCGATTCCACCAACTTGGAGTAATGCACGATATCAGTGACCAGCCACATCAGCAAGTGTATTGATGATGTGAGTTCTTCTAAGACCATCACCACATGCTCTAATCAAAAGCTGTGTATGACTACAAAGGTGTGTGCTGCCACCATTGCCATCTCCCTCCATCTAGCCCATACCCACCTAGAAAAAAAAGACACATACAGTGGTGTGAAAAAGTGTGTCACACTTTAATGTTTCAGTTAATCAAACACATTTAAATATTAGTCAAAGATAACATAAGTAAACACATCATGCAGTTTTTAATAAAGGTTTTTATTATTAAGGGAAAACAAAATCCAAAACTACATGGCCCTGTGTGAAAAAGTGTTTGCCCCCTAAGCCTAATAACTGGTTGGTCCACCCTTAGCAGCAACAACTGCAATCAAGCGTTTTCAATAACTTGCAATGAGTCTGTTACAGCGCTGTGGAGGAATTTTGGCCCACTCATCTTTGCAGAATTGTTGTAATTCAGCCACATTGGAGGGTTTTCGAGCATGAACCACCTTTTTAAGGTCATGCCACAGCATCTCAATCGGATTGAGGTCAGGACTTTGACTAGGCCACTCCAAAGTCTTCATTTTGTTTTTCTTCAGCCATTCAGAGGTGGACTTGCTGGTGTGTTTTGGATCATTGTCCTGCTGCAGAACCCAAGTTCGCAGCACTTTTTCACACCACTGTATATGAATGCTGTTTATAGACGACAGTTCAGTATTCAACAGAATAATTCCTCAGCATCTGATTTAAAAGCTGAGCTGGCTGGGCCAGAAACGTCCATCTTTCCCTGGATCCTGGACTTCCTGACTCTGAGTCCAGAGTGGGAGCAGCATCTTCAAGAGAACACCACCACATTGAGCACTGCATTTACATCACACATTGCATCTGCAGAGACTGACCTCACACACCCCTCACACAAACTCTTCACCATCCTCTTGTCTGGAAAAAGGTACCAAAGCATTCAGGTCCTCACAACCAGACTGTGTAACAGTTTCTTCCCCAAGCCATCAGACTCCATAATTTCCAGAGACTGGACATTTCTGGACTCGCACTGCAATTTTTACACATCACAAGCTGCTGATAAACTAGCATTTTTACTTGCACTTTTTTTTTTACACAACTACAGAACTGTATACTAGTTGGCCCTGCTTTGTGTTTACTATTGTACTGTAGTGTATTGTACAAGTTTTGTACAAGTTTGCACACATGCACATTATGTGAAACTGTGAAACTACACACAGCTCTTCTGTGTTGTTTTATGTATTAAAAGTCAATCAATGGTGATATAGAATTTCAAGGTTTTGTTTGGACAACAGTTATATAACACTTTAGAACCGAAAGACTGTATTGTTATACAAAAGTTGCACCAATGCTGAGTGGAAACTTGAATAAGTGTCAGAGGCCACCTGACATAATAAATTTTCAGCATGAGCTGTCTTGTAGTACTACTATTATTTAAAATTATCCTATTGATAGAACTGACTCTTGCTCAAGGCAGCCACACTGGGAAGCACTGTGTGAAAGTATTACATAAACTGTGTGTGCTGCAATCATCAAAACACTACACACAGTTTGTGTAACACTTTCACACAGTGCTTACCACTGTAGCTGCCTTGAGCCAAGAGTCATTTATTTAGATAGAAATGTTGTGCAGGAACATTACATTTACATTTCTGGCATTTGGCAGATGGCCTTATCCTTATACAACTGAGCAATGGAGGGGTAAGACTAATGTGCAGTAGACAGCATTTAAAAGTATAAAAAATGAGGCATGGCACTAGGACAACATGTGTTAAAGTGGTTCAAAGTGGACAATTCATAGCAATTTTCTATTAAATTATTTGTGGATCATGCAGAGATGGAACTGGAATTTTAGATAAATAAGACTTTGACCTTGTAATCTATAAATATCTATTTGTTTTTCTGTCTCATGGAATGCAGTGCTTTTGTTCCAGAGGTAAAATTGAACGACTTTTTTTGTGATGCTTTAAGATTAAAATACTTGTCATGGTTTATTATATTAAAGTGTACTAAAATGCATTAAAGTATTAAGCCTTCATTTAATTTTAAACACAAACACACATCCAGGTTTGTTTGGATTTTAGGTTAGTAGTGTTCAAGTAATTCTGACATTAATGTTGGTCTAGCTACATGAATAAAAGAGAAGCAAATCATTAAACTTTAAACATTTAAAACATTAAACACTTTAAGATCCAAATTGTACACTCATTGCTAAGTGTACAATGCTGAGTAAGTCTTAGGCCCTATTTTTAAGTTCAGATGTTTATTTCATGAACTCATTATTGAATCAGTACAAAAACATTTCTAAACGTATATTTTCCAACAAAAGATGCAGTGTTACAGAAAAAATGGTTGTATGTCAGTAAAGAAAGCAATATTTCATGTAACAAAACACTTTTCAGGAAAAAAAATTGTAAAAAAAAATATTTTAAAAAACGTAAATACGTTAATAAGTACATTAAATAACAATAATGAAGGGTTGTGCATGCAGAAAAAAGAAGCAGATGTGACATCAATGTTTATGAAAGAAAGATAAGAGAGTCTCCAAAATATTCTGTAAAGCTTACAGGTTAGTTTCTTATTGTTTAAGTCTTGGGTAATGGTGATTTAGTGGTTAAGGTTTTCAGCTACTGTGTAGAAATTTGTGAGTATAAATGTTGGTAGTGTTAAGCTGCCAAAGAGGCTGTTTCTCAAATTTCCCCTTGGGATCAATCCCAATCTATCTGTCTTATAAGACTGCACAAATTGTACTTGAAATTATAAAAATATTTACTACACTAAAGTTTATTCTTTATTGCTTTCTACTCTTCACAGTATTCTTATGTATAAATGCTTTATTTAATTATTTTTAAAGACATATCTTTCTTTATTTTTCTTTCTTAGCACATTTGTGATGAGACAATACAGAATAGACATATTGTAAGTCTCAAGAAATTGACAAGAGCAGACACTGCGATTATATTCATTTCAAGTTAAAAGATTTTAAAAGAAATCTGTATATTAAAAGCAAGAATGGTGTGAAGAGGAGCAGTCATCTGTCTGAATTGGCTGAATTGGAGTATTCAGGTGGGTTGAAATCTCAGCAATTCTGTGATATATGAACACACAAAGCATCCTGTTATTACACTAAAAGACATAAACTGTGTTGATTCTATGTGATATTCATAAGAATACTGACACTATGTGATTTGTCAGCTTTGTCAGAGACAATGGGTCCTTGCAGCTAATTTGGTTCTGTGAAAGCTTCTTACAATGTGTGTCGGCTGAGTTATCCAAAGACAGGCTGCTTCTAGACAGACTTCCATTCACAAATGTTGGAGGAAAAAAATTTGGGACTATTGATGTCAAAAGTGGTCATGCCACTGAGATAAGCATTTGTGTCATGTTCACTTACCTCACTGTAAGAGCAGTACACAGTACGCATACTCTGTTTGAATGCAATGTCAATTTGTAGTATTTGCAGGAAAAGTGCAATCAAAAACTGAAAGCACTCTTATGCAAATCAGTGTCCTATTAGCCTTATTTGGGGGTTCCTATTTTGGAAGAATATAAGTATGATCAGATTTATAAAGAATAGAAGTTGCTTTCGGCTGCTCCCTGTTCGGGGTCGCCACAGCGGACCAACTGGTCTGCACAACAACTTGGCAAATGTTTTTACGCCGGATGCCCTTCCTGACACAACCCTCCCATTTTTACGGGCTTGGGACGGGCACTGCATCCAGTGGCTGGGGCATTGGCTGGGAATCAAACCCAGGCCTTCTGCATGATAGGCAAGAAACCTACCACTGAGCCACCAATGCCCCTAGACTTATAAAGAATAATTTTATTTATTATTGTGTTTTTAAATTACTTATTTACTTATTAATTTTTTATAATCTATGCTAAAGCAAAAAATGGTTCCTGATGAATGCTTACAAAATGTCGGGTGAAAGCTATGAATCAACAATGGATCTCTCACCACATCAGTATTCTCACAAGCCACTTATTATTATATGTTAGTATTTTCATACTAACATTTTCTTTAACACATCCTTTTGCTCACAGCCTCAGTTATTTGTGGCATGGATCAGCAAGATTTTGGAAACATTCCTTTGAGATTCTGGTCCATGTTGATGTGATTGCATCACACAATTCTGACATATTTTTGAGGTGCACTTTTATGTTGTGAATTCTTCCACATTCCAATCTATTGGATTCAGATCCAGTGACTGGGAAGATGACTGAAGAAAAAATAAAAAAGTGTATGGACCCATGTTTATGCAACCAGTTTGAGACAGGTTGTGATATGGTGCATTATCAAACTGGAAGTAGCCATTACAAAATGGGTAAACTGTGCCCCATCTTCATTTGAGCTTCATTCATCCCGGATTCTGATCTTGCCATCTGTGAGCCTCAGCAGAAATTGGGATGCATCAAATTAAGCTGCATTTTCCCTGCCATCAGCTATACAATTTTGGTGAGCCTCTGTTCACTTCAGCCTCAGCTTTCTGTTCTTGGCTGACAGAAGTGAAACCCCAAGTGTTCTTCTGCTGTTGTAGCCCGTCCACCTCAAGATTTGATGTGTTGTGCATTCTGAGATGCTTTTCTGCTCACAACAATTGTACAAAGTGCCTATCTGAGTTACTGTAGCCTTTCTGTCAGCTGGAACCTCAGCTTGAAATTAGATAAATGCATGAATCAGTAGGTGTACATATGTTTCTAATAAAATTCTCAGTGAATGTCTATTATGATAATCGTGTCTGATCATTGCAGGAAACTTTTGCCCATTTTTAGCCATATGAAACAGCTCTGAAATGCATTCATATATTTACAGCAGTTAGCATTCAGTACTTCAATAGATCTATGATTCCTATGTTCTTGGCAGAGGCAGCATAACAAATATCTTAAGTATGCCAGGTTTTAAAAAAAAAAAAATGGCCATGATTATGACATTTTGAAGTTCTATTGTGAAAAATGTAATTGCCAAAGAATGTTCCACATAAATGTCACCACAAAACACTAACACTAGCCTGCCATTCATTTCAGCCCACCATTCATTCATTGCCTCACTACCATCCATTTTCTTTTAAATGTCACCTCATGGAGTGTTACTGTAACTTCATCGTTTACATGTAAGATGTTGACCTATTATCTATTGCCAATTTATAAAATGGTTTCTACCTATCCCAAATGAAAAAACTGAACCTGAATGAACTTTTAAAAAGATCTAAGCGAACAACAAAAAGTGGGAAAAAAAAGTATTCACTTTTACTTTTAAGCTCATTATATTTATATTTTAAGCACTTCAAAACAGCCCAAATATTTTAAGTGAATGCAGCTGTTGGGTTAAAGAATTAGGGTTTATCATGATGATATTTTGACCCATTGGAAGGATTCTGCTTTCTCAGGTGATGATGATGATGACTGGTATGTGATTCTATAATATAATATATAATAATATAAAATAATAACTATAATAATATACTCTTTTAAGAGAATGATCCAGGCAAGTTTAGATATAAAATTCACTGATAATGCTTTCCGAGCTGACAAAGATAAAGAACATCTGGGCTTATCATAATACTCTAGTCAGGATTATGATCTATTTAGCAGCGCAACCATCAATAAATAATAGAGATGACTGCTTTGGTGTATAATACTATATCCTGTCAAAGTATACTGTATACTATATAGTACTACTGAATAACTGGAGTACCTCTGTATGAGTCATTCTGAGGACCATGCAGAGAACAAATCTTTAGCTGTAGAGATGGGACCCACAGTTATCAAATGGTGACTATGTATCAGTATGATACAATTGGAAATGTCAGAGGAGTCTGTGTAGTAAATTGTTGAGCAGTGGAGAAGGTTTTGATGATTTGTTACATGTGTTTAATTTGATAGGCTGTTTATCCCTACTGGTCCCTACAAACAGCAAAATAAATAAGGCAAACTTAGACCATTATTCTGTTATAAGGATCCCATTAAGAGAAATGTAATATAAAAAAAGAAGACACTTGTTACTTTTGCAAATATCGTTCTGTAAACTATGCTTGCCATGATCTTCCAACAAAGTCATCTATGGCACAGTTTTTGAAATAAATACACTGTCATAACAGTATATGCACTGTGACTGTGTTTTATTTAACCCCACACCTAACTGGAAAGATGCTGAGAGATGAACAGTGTGCACAGAACACACAGAGACGTAACATTTAATTGTGAAATGTTGAAATAGGATTAAATATGCCAGTGTAGCATCAACACAGAGGAGATGCTTCTTGTGGAGTGCCATGTCTCATTAGAAGATGAAGAGCTTTTATATATATTCTACCATCTATAGGCCAATTTTCACTACATAATGACCCAGAGTGATTTTGCCAGTAAGTACAAAGCAGGATCATCATCATACCATACATATCTCTCTCTCTCTCTCTCTCTCTCTCTCTCTCTCTCTCTCTCTCTCTCTCTCTCTCTTATTTTGCTGAATTGACTGCTGTCAGAAATGCAGTTCTTATGCACACCAATTTCAATACAGCACAGTCTTTCGAAAAGGCTTTTTAGCACAACAGCAAAATCCTACATCAGGTACCTGGCGTATCATGGCGGACAAAGGCACCTCTGCCATTTTTTCAACAAATTTATGAGCCGCTATGTAATGCTATCCTGTCTGTTATGAAGCAGTGCAATGGATGCTATATAAAATTATTTAAAACCTTCTGGACTCACTGCTAGCAGGAAAGAGCAAATAGCCAAAAAAAAAAAAAAAAAAAAAAGCAGCAGTATCTTGGATCTTGTTGATCTGAATCAAACACAATCACAGGTAAACATGACTATATTGCATTATGGGTTTTTTTTCTGCGTGAGTTAAAATATACCAAAAGCAAATCTGAGTAACTCAATGCATTGCATTATGTACAGCACATTTCCCCTGCTCTTACACCACATCTGTTTAAGTTCATCATGTTCCAGTCACCCACAGATATAGGTGGTAGAAAGCTATCTGTCTGCTGATTGCATTATTACAGTTTGTGCTTTTTTTGCAGATTATGTGTCTGGTGTATGTTAAAGTCTTGTGTATGTTTTCCTGATATGTTATCAATTTAAATTTATAACCATATAAGTACACAGAGTCCAGGATGCTGTAGAACTTGCCTTAAAGCGGTGAGATGTGTGTGTGCCTCAGCATTACTTAAGGATCAAGCAACCATTTTTGCCATCTGTCACTTGTATTGGCCAACTTCCAGAAAACACATTGTTGGACATCTGTATTTAAAAATGAAATTACTTACAAAACTTTTAGCAGATGCTGTACTTATAATTTTTGAACTAATAGACAAACATTGGCTGCTTATTTTGAAAGACATGCTTTTTTATTTCAAACTGTGAGTTCAGTTAAATAAAATACATATACAGCAACGGAATAATAATAACTAAAACCAAGATGCTTTTGGGAATGCCATAAGTTCATAATTTAAATCTTGATACATTTATTTATTTATTCAAAGTTGAAATGTATTATATATATATTTTTTGTCTGTCTGTATGTTTATATGCTGGTTTTTCAGTTACCCATGCAAATCACCTGTCAGTGCCATTTTTTCCTGTAGTCAGGTAGTTAAGACAACACAGTTACAATCTTAAACTCTAAAACCAGATATATTTGTGGCTCCTTTGCTTGATATGGTTGTTGCTTTTTTTGTTTTTTTGATAAATGTCTTTAGACATAAATTTGCTAGTTTCACCAGCTTCAGATGATATTTTAAGATGATATTCTAGGATGTTTTATCAGATATTTCAGTTATTTGGCTGCACCATTTTTCAAAGAGCCTCCTGCATTTGCTAGCTAAGTTGACTAGTTGAGTTAGTAAGATACCCACAGTGGGTATGTACTGTCCCTCTCAATGACACGAATGATTTTATATCATCTACATGACAGCAATGTGTGATCTTCTTTGCAGGTAACTAAACTGTCAGGTGTGGATTACAGTGTGCTGAAGGAAGACATTAAGGATTCAATGTAAATAACAATTCCTGGTGAGGCAAATGGCAAATGGCAAACACAGAGTGTTACTGTGGCACTAGTTACTCCATTGGAATGATCTTAGCTAGTGATTCAACAGGTGGACTGGCAGATATTAGAGTGTTTGTTGTTAATAGTAAACTTGCATTTATTTAAAAAAAATGCTTAAATGTGTGGGTCAAAAAACATTTTATAATCTATGAATTTGAAAAAACAAGAACAATGAATTGATTCAGTGCAATGATTCAGCAGAGCCACCTAGTATGTTCCCTATAGCAGCATATGCAGTATAGTCACGGGGAAACGTACAGTAACCCTTAAGTGCCTTAAATATGTTAAGTCCACATTTGATTTGTCTGATAAACTAAAGTATTCACTTCAAGCTAGCTGAATTGTTTCTTCTGCCAGGATCTCATTTATTGTGATATGCTAAAAGATATAGTCAGATCTGCAGCCAATCACTAAAATTACTAAATGCACTTTCAACTAAAGAGATATGGTTTATAGATTCCACTGTAGAAGAATCACCTCTATAAATCACCTTGATGATTTTCACATTATGTAGGGAGATATTAAATGGATATTTCTGGACAGTGGTTAAATTTCACTTTCCTTAGAGAATCTCCATTTATATTGCTGTGTTGTTTAAAACATTTCTTATTAGACTATTCTACTCTACTGTGTCGTCAGTTGCCCACCAGTAGTTTTTTCTGCAGCAGTGTTTTTCAGTCCTGGCCCTGGAGTACCATAGCCTTGCACATTTTTCCAGTTTCCCTTACTCCCAATACACTTGAAGTTAATGTCCTAATTAATATGCCCAGCCTGAGGTGAAATGGGTGTGTTGGATCACAAGAAACAGTACACCATACAGAGCAGAATGGTACTGCAGGACCAGAATTTAGATGCATTGTCCTAAACAATACAACACAGAACCTATTATTTTGAACCTATTATATGAAATTTACGCAATTTTATTAAACTGGAATTAACATCTGGAATCCCTTAGACAGAGAATGAACTTCATTCTATTGTGCAAGAGTCATTTCAGATTGAGGGTGATTTTATTTTGCATTATAAGGATGCTGACTTTGGAAAGAAGTAATTTTCTCTAAGTTCAAAAAGGGAAATCAAGGACAAAGACACAATTAGGATGGTCCCAATTGTCACCTTGAACCCGACTAATGTGGACAGCTTCTGCACAAGTGCAATGGAAATCTTTATTCATCTTTCTTACAATAACTGCTTATCTGGGAGCAATGATACAGTGATTTTCTCATCGCCTGAACATATGATTCACCCCTCACAGGGTTGGGCTGTGGTTTTTAAAATACCTTGTTTTGCCTACAATACAGAGCTTGGAGTTAATCTAGCCATGGGGGTCACAGTCCAGTGACTTCTGTGCCGGTCCCAAGCCCGGATAAATAGAGAGGGTTGCGTCAGAAAGGTCATCCGGCGTAAAACATTGCCAAATTTAACCATGCGAATCGTCAGTACGAATTTCATACCGGATCGGTCGAGGCCCGGGTTAACAACGACCGCCATCGGCACCGTTGACCTACAGGGCGCCGGTGGAAATTGGGCTACTGTTGGTCGAAGAAGTAGAGGAGGGAGGAGAGTGCACAGACAGAGAGAGAAGAGGAAAGGTAAGAGTGTAGGACTGAGAATAGGAACTCTGAATGTTGGTACTATGACAGGGAAAGGTAGAGAGCTGGCTGATATGATGGAGAGAAGGAAGGTGGATATACTGTGTGTACAGGAGACCAGGTGGAAGGGTAGCAAGGCTCGTAGTATAGGAGCAGGATTTAAGCTGTTTTATTATGGTGTGGATAGTAAGAGAAATGGGGTAGGTGTGGTCCTGAAGGAGGAGTTTGTGAGGAATGTCCTGGAGGTGAAGAGAGTGTCAGACAGGGTGATGAGTCTGAAGTTAGAGATTGAAGGGGTGATGTTAAATGTTGTTAGTGGTTATGTCCCACAGGTAGGTTGTGAGTTAGAGGAGAAAGAGAGATTCTGGAGTGAATTAGATGAGGTGATGGAGAGTATTCCCACGGGTGAGAGAGTGGTGATAGGAGTGGATTTTAATAGACATGTTGGTGAGGGGAACACAGGTGATGAGGAGGTGATGGGCAAGTTTGGAGTTAAGGAAAGGAACCTAGAAGGACAGATGGTAGTGGACTTTGCTAAGAGGATGGACATGGCTGTGGTTAACACTTATTTTCAGAAGAGGGAGGAGCATAGAGTGACTTACAAGAGTGGAGGTAGGAGAACACAGGTAGACTACATCCTATGTAGAAGAGGCAATCTGAAAGAGATTAGTGACTGTAAAGTGGTAGTGGGAGAGAGTGTAGCCAGACAGCATAGGATGGTGGTGTGTAGGATGACTTTGATGGTCTGTAAGACGAAGAGGTCAAAGATAGAGATAGAGAAGAAAACCAAGTGGTGGAAGCTGAAAAAGGAGGAATGTTGTGAGGAATTTAGACAGAAGTTGAGGCAGGCTCTGGGTGGTCAGGTAGTGCTGCCAGATGACTAGGAAACTACAAAAGAAGTGATCAGGGAGACAGGGAGAAAGGTGCTGGGTGTGTCATCTGGAAAGAGGAAAGAAGATAAGGAGACTTGGTGGTGGAATGAGGAAGTTCAGGATAGTGTCCAGAGGAAGAGGTTAGCCAAGAAGAAGTGGGACATGGACAGGACTGAAGAGAATAGACAGGAATACAAGGAGTTACAGCGCAGAGTGAAGAGGGAGGTGTCTAAGGCCAAGCAGAAGGCATATGACGAGTTGTACACTAGGTTAGACACTAGAGAAGGACAGAAGGACTTGTACAGGTTAGCTAGGCAGAGGGATCGAGATGGGAAGGATGTGCAGCAAGTTAGAGTTATTAAGGATAGAGATGGAAGAGTGCTCACAAGTGACGAGAGTGTACAGAGGAGATGGAAGGAGTACTTTGAGGAGCTGATGAATGAGGAAAATGAGAGGGAAAAAAGAGTAGAAGGGGTGAACTCTGTGGAACAGAAAGTAGATAAGATTAGAAAGGATGAAGTCAGGAAGGCTTTGAAGAGGATGAAAAGTGGGAAGGCAGTTGCTCCTGATGACATCCTGGTGGAGGTCTGGAAGTGTCTGGGAGAGGCAGCAGTGGAATTTTTAGCTAGTTTGTTCAACAGGGTTTTAGAGAGTGAGAGGATGCCTGAGGAATGGAGAAAAAGTGTGTTAGTGCCGATCTTTAAGAATAAGGGTGACGTGCAGAGTTGCAGTAACTATAGGGGGATAAAGTTGATGAGCCATACAATGAAGCTATGGGAAAGAGTAGTGGAAGCTAGGTTGAGGAAGGTAGTGGAAATTTGTGAGCAGCAGTATGGCTTCATGCCCAGAAAGAGCACAACAGATGCAATTTTTGCTCTGAGAATTTTGATGGAGAAGTATAGGGATGGTCAGAGGGAGTTGCACTGTGTGTTTGTAGACTTGGAGAAAGCATATGACAGGGTGCCAAGAGAAGAGCTGTGGTACTGTATGAGGAAGTCAGGAGTAGCAGAGAAGTATGTCAGAGTGGTGCAGGACATGTATGAGAGGAGCAGGACAGTGGTGAAGTGTGCTGTAGGTCAGACAGAGGAGTTCAAAGTGGAGGTGGGACTGCATCAGGAATCGGCTCTGAGCCCCTTCCTGTTTGCTATAGTGATGGACCAGTTGTCAGAGGAGGTCAGACAGGAGTCTCCTTGAACAATGATGTTTGCAGATGACATTGTGATCTGTAGTGAGAGCAGGGAGCAGGTGGAGGAAAACCTGGAGAGGTGGAGGTTTGCGCTGGAGAGAAGAGGAATGAAAGTCAGTCGTAGTAAGACTGAGTACATGTGTGTGAATGGAAGGGAGGGAAGTGGAACAGTAAGGTTACAGGGTGAAGAGGTGAAGAAGGTAGAGGAGTTTAAGTACTTGGGGTCAACAGTCCAGAGTAATGGAGAGTGTGGGAGAGTGTGGGAAAGAGGTAAAGAAGCAAGTGCAGGCAGGTTGGAATGGGTGGAGAAAGGTGTCAGGAGTTCTGTGTGATAGGAAAATATCAGCGAGAATCAAGGGGAAGGTGTACAGGACAGTGGTGAGACCGGCCATGCTGTATGGTTTAGAGACAGTGTCACTGAGGAAGAGACAGGAGTCAGAGCTAGAGGTAGCACAGCTGAAGATGTTGAGGTTCTCTTTGGGAGTGACAAGATTGGACAGGATTAGGAACGAGTACATCAGAGGGACAGCTCATGTTGGATGTTTGGGGGACAAAGTTAGGGAAGCCAGATTAAGATGGTTTGGACATGTTCAGAGAAGGACGAGTGAGTATATTGGTAGGAGAATGTTGGACATGGAGCTGCCAGGCAGGAGGCAAAGAGGAAGGCCAAAGAGGAGGTATATGGATGGAATTAATGAGGATATGAAGCTAGTGGGTGCAAAGGTTGAGGATGTAGAAGATAGGGATAGGTGGAGAGAGATGATTCGCTGTGGCGACCCCTGAAGGGAAAAGCCGAAAGAAGAAGAAGACAGAGCTTGGAGTTGCATCTAGTAATGAAGCTTTTAAGAGAGAAGGAATTTTATTCAGTCCTACTGTGATCCTTTCTGACATTCTGGAGAAATTGGCTGAAACTAGCCTTCACTATGTTACCTATTCTACAAATGTGCAGTTAAACTATCTCTAAAAATGAAGATCCAGCGCATCAAACATACACTGCTTGAGGTATTCCCATTATTCCAATAAAAACAAAATAGAACTTCTGTTTTATTCATTAGACTGACAACATTTAGCTGCTAATCTTAATCACAAATTTTTTTTTCAACTACACTCAAAAAAAGTAATTTTGCTGGCTGTTGCATTTAATTAAGTGCAACGTTTCTTTTCTACTATTTAATTTAATGTTTACAAAATAAACATGTAAAAATCACGTAACATTTGCTTGAAATTCAACTGCTTAGCTTTCACTTGATTCGATTTCAAAATATCTAGATTCAAGCTGATGCTTGCAGTTGTGTGAACTGACTCTGAAGCATCAGTTTGAGTGAAGCAGACTAGACTTCAGCGTGCCATTGTGCTTGATGATAGCCAGTGTAGAATGTAATTCAATGTCTGTTGCATCTTTGTTGTTATATTTGTGAGTGGTCTTTAGTTTATTGAGGTAAATCACTCTACTCACCTATATTTTTTCTTTTACAGGTCCATCTTGCTATTTGCACAGTAAACACATTCAGAGGTGTTATAGTGATAAGTAGTGTTAATGTCAATTATATTAGGTTTTACACTTTTGTTTTGCTGTTGAATACACTGTCTAACTGCTAATATATTTGATTGTATATTCACCTGTGCTTTATCTCCCTCCTACACTATCACAGTTGTGTGACTGTGTCTGACTCCCAAATGATTCCCATTTGGGTCTGATTTCTTTGTCCATTATTACATTTTTAGATCAACGCAGAATTCAAGCGAAACACCACTGTTCCACTTCAATCCAAGTTCCTGTCTCAGCTGGACCTTTACTCTGAGAAACTGATGAGATTGTTCATAAAGAGAGGAGGACAGCTAGGGGAAAGATTCAAAAGAATCAGTGCTCAATTGGTTGATGTAAGTGATTCACACACTCATTAGAATTTTTAAAATATGAATATTTATAGAATTGTAGAGAGGATATTTTAGTTGCCATTTATTACATTGGCAGGAACGGCGTACAGATAGTACAGCAAACCGGGAGTACAACAGTGCATTTATTTTTCTCTTGTTACTTAGGTGCATCTTTGTCTCATGGTGTGTCTTTTATGTCAGTCTACTTCCTACATGAACATAGGAAGTAGTTGAAAGCAATGCTAGTAAAAGTGTAAAAGTGACCATATCTGCTGTATTAAGACACAAAGAATTTTTTTTCAGTGTAATGATGTAGATGCTATCTACATGGTTGAAGACCCAGAAACCCTGATACAGGAATATATGGTATGTACAGGAATCAGTGCTTACTTCACCCCTTATCTCACACTCCGCTTTTGTTCTCCCACTTCATCAATTGAAATGATTCATTTTTTTTTCTTTTGATAAACTATTAACTGATCTTTTTTCTTATGTTTTATACCCTGTAAAATTAGTAGTGTTTATTGGTTGCCGGTTAAAATGCCTTAATAAATTTGAAACATGACTTTCAATTGGCTGGTTGAGAAGGACAATTACTTTATTTATAATTACTTTCAATAAAGATGGTGCTCCTGTCACACTTTGTTTTACATAAGGATTTTAAATGTCCTCACAAAAAACAAAGCAGTCTGATGCACTTGTTGCACCATCACATCACACAATCTCCAGTCTTCTTCCAATTGACCAGTACGCCCTTTTTAAATAAACTTTTCAATGGACCTACTTACTCAAACCATCTCTTTTTTCCTACACACTGTTCTCCTAACAGACTTCTGCATAAAAAGTAAGTCTGCCATGTATGATATAAAATTTGACAATAGGTCACTTTGATTTGGTGGTGCTTAGTCGGAGACAGGTTTTTGGACTCCATTGAGTTTTACATGATATCTTGTCTGTTTTCTACAGGGCATGGATGAAGATGTCATCAAGGAGGCCACTGAAGACACCAATTTTGGAATTTATGTTCTCAAAGAATATGCTTCAAATGATGAACCAAATGACATTGGAATTGTACTTGAAGGCATCAAGGTGTTGCAGTGTCTGGATAATGCAGCATTAGCTGTGGCTATGCTGTTCGGACCGATGTATACTCTAAATCTCAGCTACCCTGCCAAACTTCACTACACCTCTGAGGTTGTCCGAAAGATTTTTATGGAACTGGATGGAGGTAAACTTTCTAACAAAGCACAAACTCTGAAAAACAGACTAGTTCAATGAAAGAGTTACAGAGTCTTTAAAACAACTAGATGGAGGTAAACATTTCATAAACACTTTAATTGTTCTTAAAGGCATTGCTATATTATTTGTACTTTTTTGTGAATCCACTGTAAGTTTACAATGTTTTCTTTTATGAAGCCATTATCTTAACAGGTGTGTAACATTTTTGGTTTGCTAAGTGAGTAAAACAGTTTGTTTTGTATTTGCTATATTGAATAATCTTGACAGGGGGGCATGGTGGCTTAGTGGTTAGCACGTTTGCCTCACACCTCCAGGGTTGGGGGTTTGATTCTCACCTCTGCCATGTGTGTGTGGAGTTTGCATGTTCTCCCTGTTCCTCGGGGGTTTCCTCCCCCGGTCCAAAGACATGCATTGTAGGTTGATTGGCATCTCTAAATTGTCCGTAGTGTGTGATTGTGTGTGTGTGCCCTGCGATGGGTTGGCACTCCGTCCAGGGTGTATCCTGCCTTGATGCCCAATGACGCCTGAGATAGGCACAGGCTCCCCGTGACCCGAGAGTAGATCGGATAAGCGGTAGACAATGAATGAATAATCTTGACAGCAGCTCATTCAGGGTTATTCCTTAGCAAAGTTTGTTAACACATGGTTGTCTTTTTTAGTCTTTCTAAACCCATTTGAAATGCTTCAAGCACTGGAATTAGGAAAGAGTTCTAATGTAACCTTTATAACAATGCCCTTTTTGCCTTATTCACTTGTTTGTGATGCCATGTTTGGTTGAAATCATTTTTCTTCAGAGTTCACTTTGTAACACTTCACACTTGCATTTGGCTGTGACAGTGCATTATACCTGGACTGAAAGAAATGTATGGTTTGCAAAGTTTATGCTCAATATAGCATGTTTCTATAATGACCTGGTTCCACCTTTTATGTCAGAGTGACTTAGTATTTTCCATTGATTGTTTTCTATTTGCACACAATTAAACCTGAAACCTATACATTGTTTACTATGTCAGAGACATAATGAAATTACCGTTAAATTACATTATACATTTGAATAATGTTAGCACTAAGATATTATGTTAGACTTGTCAGTGATAATGGAGTATCATGGACATGATTAAAATAAATTACAATTACACAGTCAATTGTTATTACAGTAAATTATAAAGATTATCTGAAGTCAACATGATTCTTTTACACTAGTCTAACATGAATTAAATATTTTAGTTTAACAAGCAAGAATTGTGTAATTTGGCCACATTTTGATAATGTGGGACTGATGTACGCATTAAAATCAAGTAAATTCAAAGGATAATTTTTTTCAGTGTATATATTTTCTGTAGTTTGATTTTGCACTTTTCTTTGTAAACTCTAGACCCTAGAGAGTGTTGTGTGTGTAAATCCCAGGAGATCAGCATTCTCTGAAATACTCAGACCAGCCTTTCCTGTACCCACATCCAAGCCATGATTAAAGTCATAGGCTTATTCTTAATTCTGATTCTTGCTGCCAAATGATTGGCTGATTCTATAGCTATATGAATGTGCAGGTGTACATGTCTTTCTAATAAAGTGGATGGTGAGTGTAGTCCCTCAATCTTCATAGGCATGAAAATAATTGGACAATTGACAGAGAGCTTGTATGGCCTAGTGTATAACAACAAATGGCAAATTAAGGCATGGAATTAATTCCAAGTGTTGCATTTGCATTTATGTGAATTCTCAATATTTGGTCCATAATGGTGTCACTGCAAGTGAAGGAGGCCATCATTAGACTAAAAACACAAAACAGACCATGATATAGCAAGAACCTTAGGAGTGACCAAATCAACAATTTGGTACATTCTTCAGAGAAAGAATGCACTGGAGAGCTCAGCAACACAGAAAGGCCTGAAAGACCACAGAAGAAAACTAAAGTGGACGATGACAGAATGATAACCCCTTCACATCAACTAGCCAAAAACCCTCTCGATAATGTGGGTGTATCATTATCCAAGTCTACATCCAAGTGATACCTACAGAAAGGCCAGATTTTACTTATATATACACCGGTCAGCCATAACATTGGTACTGTGGTATCTGGCACCAAGATGTTAACAGCAGATCCTTTAAGTCCTGTAAGTTGCAAGGTGAGGATGGATGGATCAGACTTGCTTGTCCAGCACATCTCACAGATGCTCAATTGGAATGAGATCTGGGGAATTTGGAAACTAGTTGTTGTGCTGAACCATTCCTGAACCATTTTTGCTATGTAGCATGGCACATAATCCTGCTGAAAGAGGACACAGCCATCAGGGAATACACTCTTTCATGGAAACAGTGTATGGTCTGCAACAATGTTTACGTAGATGGTACGTGTCAAAGTACCATGCACATGGATGGCAGGATGTGAGGTTTCCCAGCAGAACATTGCCCAGATTCATCAGACCAGGCCACCTTCTTCCATTGCTCCGTGGTCCACTTCTGATGCTCATGTGCCCATTGTTGGCACTTTTGGTGGTGCACAGGGGTCAGCATGGGTATCCTGACTGGTCTGCGGCCCATACGCAACAAACTGTGATGCACTGTGTATTCTGACACCTTTCTATCAAAACTAACATTAACTTTTTCAGCAATTTGAGCAACAGTAGCTCATTTATTGGATCGGACCACATGGGTCAACTTTCTCTCCTCATGTGCGTCAATGAGCCATGGCCGCCCATGACCCTGTCGCCAGTTCACCACTGTTCCTTCCTTGGACCACTTTTGATAGATACTGACCACTGCAGACCGGGAACACCCCACAAGAGCTGCAGTTTTGGGTGCCAATTTTGGATGGCAGCTTTGGATGTGATGGCTGATCCAGTTGTCTAGCCATCACAATTTGGACCTTGTCAAACTCGCTCAAATCCTTACGCTTGCCTATTTTTAATGCTTCTAACACATCAACGTTGAAGACAAAATGTCCATTCTATGATTAAATGAAAAAATCTTTGTAAGTTTTGCTCCAGTCTTCAGTCTGACTTTTTTCCAAATAAATTAAATTCATTCTTATTCAGAAATCACTTTATCCTGCCAAGGTCATAAAGTCTGGTGCCTCTGGAACATCCCTGACCATCCATCATAGAGCATCATGCACAAACAAATTTAAGATAAGATAAACCTTTATTCGTCCCACAGTGGGGAAATTTCCATGTTATAGCAGCAAGAAAAAAAAAAGAAAAAAAAAAACTCATTCATACCACCATGTTTCTGGAGGTGAGATGAAACCAGAAGCATCAGAGGAACATGTGCTGCTTTGCACAGGCAGTAACCCTGGCTCAGGATCAATCTTGCTACCCTGGAGCAGTGAGGTGGAACCACTATCTGCTGTGCACTGTGAGGAATGATTTAACTACATTTTAAATATAACTATACATACTTAAACATTTTTTTTTTCCAACCATTAATTTATTTGTCTTAATCTCTTTAACAAATCAAAAGATTATGGAAAGATGCCCTAATTGTAGCAACACACTGTTATTATCTGTTTCTTTTTTCACTTATTTGCCAGCTGTCTCTTACCATTTGGTGGTGTATGGAACAGCCAGGGTCATGGTAAGTGCGAGTGAGGGCAAACCAAAATTTTCTAGGATTAGAAAAAGAAAAGCTGATGTGTATGACATTTCAGCCCCCCTGTATTATACCTGAATCTGAAGCTTCACTCATCTAAAGTGTGCATCTGTCACTGACATGGCACTGTGAATCCAGCACACACACATGGAACAATGTTTTTTAGAAAGAGTGTGTGTGTGTGTGTGTGTGTGTGTGTGTGTGTGTGTGTGTGTGTGTGTGTGTGTGTGTGTGTCTGTGTGTGTGTGTTTCTGGGTGAGAGAGAGTGAGAAAGAGAGAGAGAGAGAGAGAGAGAAAGATTGATAAAGCATTTCTTTCTGGTTAGTGTAGTGTTTTCTTCCTTAACCATTGCTTGTTCTACAAATTTTCCTTATTTTTCTTTTGAAATTTTTTAAGCTTATGTAATTTCTAGTTAGTTTCAACAACAACAACAACAACAAAAAACTGCACTTTTCTGCTTTTAAAGCTTCTAGCCCAATTGTCTGGAGCAATCCCAGTGAGCTCTTCCATTATGTCTCTTGTTAACTTTATATAGAAAGTATCTATAATGTTGAAGTTATTTTGTATCATTACTAAGTATTACAAGTGTGTACCTGCTGTTGTATGTTGTGTAAGTTCTTTTATGTAGTTTTTGCTATTATTGCCAGGTTTGGGGAATTTGATTATGGTTTTGTCTGTTACTACTACACAGATGGATTCCTATTGTGAATTTCTGTTTCCAATAATAATATCTTCTGATTTCTTCCATCCTCTTGACTAATCTTGCTTCTTTATGTGCTCACTTCTGTGCTTTTCCTTCCACAGTAAAAGTCACTGAAATGACCTACTAATACATTATCTCTTAAAATTAAAATTTTGCTAGAGTTTTAAGACAGCCTTAACAAGACCAGTAGGCCTCTCTGTTTAAGGTGCTTTAGAATTTTTAGTACTAGTACAAATAATCTGAAAAACATGAATGACATGTTAAATAAACAAGCCATGCCCTCAAGGTGAGTGCAATATGTAGTTTAGAACACTGTGGTTTGGGCTAGACTGCTTGCCTGGATGTGTTTAATTGCATATGCTGTCGTTATTTTTACAGACACTCACCAACACCCTTTCACTCCACCACATCTCAATCATTTCATGAAGAAAATAAGGTAGAAGCCAATAAGCACCCAATGTAGCCAGGAACATGTACAGTGTGTGAAGAGGCGAGGAGAGGAAAGGAAAGGAAAGGAAAGGACAGAAAAGGAAAGGAAAGGAAAGGAAAGGAAAGGAAAGGAAAGGAAAGGAAAGGAAAGGAAAGGAAAGGAAAGGAAAGGAAAGGAAAGGAAAGGAAAGGAAAGGAAAGGAAAGGAAAGGGAAGGAAGGGAAGGGAAGGGAAGGGAAGGGAAGGTAAAGGGGCAAAAGAATAAATAGCTTTTGGAACACGTGACAAATTCCACTGTGAAAAAAAGTGGAAAAGCTTACATTTTATAAGGTCACAAGTGAATCATGTACAGATTTCCAGATTTGTCGTCATTTTGATGGATTCATTCATTCAACCTTGATTGTGAGGTGTTAATACATGACATCAGTCAATCATATATAAATACTTTAGCAAAGCCCCTTCGATTCTCTGTCCCTGTAACTGTCATTATGATTAGCAGAGATAAGCAGATGTAACACACAGATTCACACTAATGGTCACCAATGTGACAGTATCATCGATGCAAAACTTTTCACTATGCACAGTTTGCTTTACAATTTCCTGCTATTTATTTGCTTTGGAGGAGGAAAGAACCCCACCCCCAAACCATGACGCATTATGATTTGGCCACAATCAAAAACTTTCCATAATTGTTCCCTGAAGGCGTAACAGTTAATGGTCACAGCAAATGCATGACCTTGCTCCATGGAAAGATGCAAGAGAGTAGCATCAGTTTTCATTGTTTCCTGCTATTGATATGTGGGGCATTGAACAATCTGTAATTAAATAAATAAGTATATAATAATTTGCACAAATGGCATAATGCTGAACCCATCAAGACATCTCATTAAACAAACAGATGCAACTTGGCTTGTGAATGTAATTACTATTATAATATTTCACCTAGACATTAACCAGGGAAAATTACATGTGTAACCGCTGTGGAAACCACCTACACAATCATACTCATTTGTCTGTCTGTCAGTATCATCAATGTCCATCCAGTGGTATGATGCCACAATATACTCCCTTCTCTTTCTTTTTTTCTCCTGATGTCCTCCATTCAAACTATTCTCATGACAATACAACAGCACTCACTGCTCACTGTCTGTTACATCCCAAATTCTATGTTCTTCTATCCCTTTATAATGAATTATTCAGTAAAATAAAGCTAGAGATAAATAATGTTTTCACACCTTGATTTTGTGGTAGCTCTAAGCAATATTTTCCTCTAAACCCTATCTTACTAGCCTGTGGGGTTTTTTTGTAACAGTAAAATTAAGTGCCTTTAGAAGGTATTCATTTACTTATTTCCAGACTTTTACATGCATAATTATGTAATAAACAGCCTCTAAACCCGAGGACATTGTGTTTCTTCAGCTGGCTATTATCTATTATTAGTTATTTATAATTGGTTATAATTAGACATTGTAACATGGGCTTCAGTGCAGGCCCTCAAGAGATTAAGTTATTCCCCAAAATATTTCTGATATTTAAATGATTTCCCACCCACATGTGGTCCATGATTTCATGGCCCAGATTTTACAAGTCAGTTTTACCACTCAGGTTTAATCAGGTTATACCAGAAAAGACTTTCAGTACTTTCAGCTACCACTAATGGTGACTAACACCTAACGTTTATACTAACCTCATATCACATGCATGGTCTTTCTAGATAAACACGTTTTGTGTTCAGGTTTTAGGGCTTGGCTCTTGAGTGATAGTCACAGATCAGTGCAGACAAACAACTGGAAAAGAGTCACAGACAGACAGACAGATAGACAGACAGACAGGCAGGCAAGCAGACAGGCAGATAGATAGATAGATAGATAGATAGATAGATAGATAGATAGATAGATAGATAGATAGATAGATAGATAGATAGATAGATAGATAGATAGATAGATAGATAGATAGATAGATAGATAGATAGATAGATAGATAGATAGATAGATAGATAGATAGATAGATTCAGTAACCCACAGTAAATCATTATCATTTGAGTTTCATAAGCACAGACTGATAAATAAAACAAACAACCTTTTCAAAAACAAAGGAAAATCATGTTAATAAGCTGTACACAAATCAGAGTGTACATGTTTTGGATCTGAGGGTTTGCTTTATATCTTTTGACATTTTTTTGTGAAAGTCCTTTACATAAGTTTGCCATTATTGGGTTGTCAGTTCAGATTCCCAGTGTACATTCCTAGCAAATTTCATTTAGACATGAATGAAAACAGATGAGATTTAATAACTTTTTCATTCTGACTCTATTCCAGAGTCCTTCATTTTTAAAGCACCAGTGCTGATGTCAAAGGAGATGTCCCAATGTCCCACATTTTAAGATGATGGGGATTTAAATTAGCTTGAATTCTTAAGGTCTTGGAATAATGTTGCTGTGCTTATTGCACAGTTGTTTCATCAGCCGAGGTAGAGAAGAACAAGGATTGTTTAGTCTAAAAAAAACCACAAGAACTTTGGAGGGGAAGTGTTACAACAGAACCCCAGTTGTGTCTTTCATATTTTTACGTCCAGCACCATATCAAGACTATTTAATACAGCTTTAAGTGCCATTTTAATCTAATTTTATGATCTGATTTTACTATAGTACATGTCCATTGCATTTAATCACCAGAAATGAATGCCTCACACACTGTGCCCAGCACAATTCTATTTTGAGCTTTCTCCTTAAATTTCTTTTACCATAATAGCCATGCATAGCCTAGGCTACCTCTCTGCTTCAAATGAGTAGCAGAGTATGATAAGCCTTAATAGCTTATTTGTTGTAGAAGGGCTGTCAGCTACTGTATGTCAAGGTATAATAATGGAACGTATTGGCAGCAGTTAGATAGCTAGCTACATAATTCTATACAAAGACTATGTCAACAAAATCTGCTTTATATGGGGTTATGGTTTTGCTCTGGTTGGCTATGAATCACCAGGAAGGAAGGATGAAGTGATTAGTCTTGGATTTGTGGGAAGCAACAGCAGAAAAATCTATGTCCTTGGCTAATAGGTCCCAGGTGGTATTGTAGCCTACCATAATTTGTGGGATCACAAGTTCAAATGCAAAAGCAACATCAGCTTACATGGCAAAACTAAGAAAATGGAGTCTAACAAAAAAAAAATTCATCCTGGAAGGAGCGAACATTGGTGAGCCTTTTGTGAAGGGAGAATATTGAGCAAAATTCTCTGGTTAGTGCAACACAGTCTCCACCTAGTGGGACAAATACAAATTCATTAAGTGAATTCATCAGTGTGTGAGCTTTCTTTTTACAAGCATTGCCCAGACTTTTAGGCACAAACATGGGCAGTAGAAGGTTTTCATGAAACTTAAACCTATGTCTAGCCCATGTCATTTAAAGCCTAGGCTGAGTTCTCTAAACTGAGAGAACTAGTGAGCTAACTAAAAGCTACCAAACTAAAAGCATATTATAACAGATCACTGTAATACATTTGTGTGTGTAGAGCATACTATAACAGATCATTGTAATACATTTGTGTGTGTGTGTGTGTGTGTGTGTGTGTGTGTGTGCAGGCATGTCTTTTAATTGCCAGGTAAATCTGTCACTCAAACAAGAGAGATTAAATTTTAAGTTTTAATACTACATCAATTGTCACAAGGCAATGAGAACCTAGACTCCTTTTATGATGCCTTTCCCTACTGCCCAGAGCATATGCGGGCAAGCTAGCCAGGACATTCACAGATATATGGAACTTATCTTTAAACCAAGGAGTTGTCCCCACTTCCAAACTTCTGAAGCATGGTGTTGCAACAGCGTTTAACAACTTCCATTGTCATCATTGCCAAGTGCTTTAAGAGGTTGGTCCTGTCACATCTGAAAGCCTGTTTACAACTGTCATTGGATACCTCTGAGTAGGGTTATCATCATTAAAATTCAACAAAGGACTCTATTACCACAGCCATAAACTTTGCCATGACTCATGTGGAAAGCAACTCCTGTGTGAGGACATAATTCATTAACTTCAGCTCTGCATTCCATATCTGTCATTCCATATGAGCTGATCTCCAAACTATCCAGTCTTGGTGACAGCACCAAGATTAAAGTCTGCTAGACTTGGCAACAACACCTCCTCTGCCATCATCCTAAACACTGTTCTACTACACGGTTGCTGAATGCTGAGTCTTCTCCTGTACTCCCTGTTCATCTCTGACTAAGTACCTATGCTCCAATTTGATAATCAAGGTCGCAGATAACACTAAGTTGGTTGGTCTGATCAGAGATGATGATAAGACAGCCTATAGGGAAGGGGATCAGCATCTGGTAACATTGTGTAACAGTAACAACCTTGACATTAACACCCATAAAACCAGGATCCAAGTATTGAATGTGGAATACTGGAAGTCAAGGAACTGAGGTAGAGTGTCTATAGCTTTGAATTTGTCTGTGTCAACATCTCTACTAACTTTTCCTGGAACCTCAACACCTGCACTCTCATATAAAATATGTGAAAGTGCTTGTACTTTCTCAAGAGCTAAAGAAAGCTCACCTTGCTCCTCAGATAATGGCAAATTTCTATGTACCATTGAAAGCATACTTACAAACTGAATCACAGTATGGTACAAGAGCTGCACAGTGCTTTACCAGAAGGCACTACATCATTGGAAAACAGTTGCTTGGCATTACAAAAGTTTTTGTACAACCCTTCCAAATCATTGAATTTTAGGTGCTGTTTTTCAGGGGTTTGGCGTGATTGGCCTGCACAGAGTCCTGACCTCAACCTGATAGAATATTTTTGGGATGAATTAGAGCAGAGACTGCAAGCCAAGTCAAAACTGTGAAGTCTGCCTTTATATAAACATGAATTTAATATGGAGTTGGCCCGCCCTTTGCAGCTATATCAGCTTCATCTCTACTGGGAAGGCTTTTTACAAGGTTTAGGAGTGTGTTTAGGGGAATTTTTGACCATTCCTTTAGAAGCACATTTGTAAGGTCAGGCACTGATGGACCTGTTGGACCTGTTGTGTTGGATGAGAAGGTCTGGCTCGCAGTCTCCGCTCTAATTCATCCAAAAGGTGTTCTGTCAGGTTGAGGTCAGGACTTTGTGAAGGCCAGTCAAGTTCCTGCACCGAACTCGCTCATCCATGTCTTTATGGACCTTGCTTTGTGCACTGTTATGCAGTCATGTTGGAACAGGAAGGGATCATCCCCAAACTGTTCACACAAAGTTGGGAGCGTGAAATTGTCCAAAATGTCTTGGTATGCTGAAGCATTAAGAGTTCCTTTCATTGGAACTAATGGGCCAAGCCCAACCCCTGAAAAACAACACCTAAATTCAATGACTTGGAGGGGTGTCCTAAAACCTTTGGCAATATAGTGTATGAAAAGCTTTACTAATAGAGAGTGAGAGGTATTATCAAGGACACCTCTTACTCCTACTGTCTCCCATCAGAAAAACTTCTGAACGTCTTCTAAGTGTTAACTGCCAGCTTCCACCTAAGAACTAACCATTAGCATTAGTCACCATGATCAGTATTGTACATTACTGTTATTGTCTGCAATCATTTTGTACTTGTATATTAATGCAATTATCTGTCATTATCATAATTTTTTTTCAGACTGTTCTTGCACAAGTTTAGAGAGTTCTCAAAGAGTGTCTGTATTACTATTTTTTAAACATTTCATTGAAATTGTCGGCATCACTCTAACACTACGCAATTTCTGTAATACAACATCAACATTATGGGCCTTGCTACATTCCTAGACAAAATGGTTCAGTCCATCACGCTAGAGATGCCGTAAGGGTATATGAACAAATACTAATGAGTTTTTCCTGTTACACAGAGTAAAAAACAAACAAACCCATTAACAATGCAAAGAAATCAAAACTATCAAACAAATGACTAACAAACTAACAAACAAACTATTCAAAGGATCATTAGTTCTTGTGTGGTCAAAAGCCTAATGGACCTAATGAACTTTAATCGAATAAGTTATTTTAAAGCCAAATATCCTTAAATAATATTAATGGTGCTAAAAAATAACAACAACAACAACAACAACAACAACAACGAAAAACCCCACTCGGACTGCAATTTTAATAAAACTAGGGAAAATTCTACATTTTAACGTAACGATACTGCAAATAATCAATATGATGTTTGTTTGTTTTTTTGGATTTAACCACCGGAAATGTTTTTTAGTTGTTCACAACATTTAAGTGATTTCGTCAAGTTTCGTTCCATGTGTCACCTTTCAGTCACCGTCACCACGAAGAGCAACATGTTATCGAAAGCCCCGCCTACTCAACGTTCCTCCCTTGATTTCGTAATCATGAGTGACGTGGCTGTGTTTAGACTGCCTGCTGTTTAAATACGATCGCATGCTGTATACAAACACTGCTTTGACTGCCCAGAAGACACGGTTTGCACAATGACGTGGACACTGGTGCTCGTGTTAATCGGAGTTCTTTCCGCTGTCCTTTTACTGTACACTAGGCGCACAAGGTGAGTTAGTAACAGTACATGCTCAGCCGTGTGGCGTTCAGGCTTACTGAGCTGCTACATACATCACATAGTACTGTAGCAGGAGCTGTTAGTGTTGTGGGTTAATTGGTAAGATGCCGTTTTGCATGGGGAATGAAAGTATATATGTCACGCTATTTTACACTGTTTTATGATAATATAATAGATCCAAACCCAGGCTTTCAAACGCACAATAATGCTATTTGTAGGTAATTGTATTTCAAGTAGTTTGTTCTTTCTAAAGGCAAAAAAACGAGCCCCCGCTGGATAAAGGCAGAGTTCCGTGGCTTGGTCATGCCCTTGAGTTTGGAAAAGATGCTGCCAAGTTTTTAACAAGGATGAAAGATAAGCATGGAGACATTTTTACAGTAAGTTTCTGCCAGTTATTTATATATTAGTTACTTTCTAAACTATTATCATTTTCATTTTCTGTCCTATCTGGTCAAACTGAAATTATTCACTGCACAATGCTTCATCGTTCTACAAGTGAGAGAGTGAATGAATGACCACTATGACCATTGCAATTTCAGTCTTATAACTAGTTTAGACACTGTAACTCATAATAATATATTTTTATTGGGGCATGTTTAGCAAATTTAATACTGCTTGCAAACTACCCTGCAGAAGAAGTCTTCAGTAACTTCTTCTGACTTCTTCAGTAACGTTCTAAACGGTCACAAATTCCTTATTCCTCAGATCTTACTTTATCTGATCTGAAACTCAACCAACTTTTCAGGTTTTTTTCTAGATGCAGTTCCACTGTAATAGCGAAGGACTGTTGTCATAGAAAACATGAATGTTAGTCAGCATTTCAGCTGCATTGTGAGGAGATGACATCATGTACTTTCTGACAGAGAGTACACCGAAACGGAAACTAGTGGCTTGTTGAGGGTTTTTTTTTTTTTTTTTAATGTGTCACCTTTTGACTTGGTTACTTTACACAGAAAGTTTTTTATTTCCTGTTCTGATTTGATCTTCAGGTATGTGTGGCTGGTAATTATGTGACTGTCCTACTGGATTCCAATTGCTATGATGCTGTTCTCGCAGACACAAAATCCTTTGATTTGACTCGCTACAGCCAACTTTTAATGGACAGAATCTTCAACCTTCATTTGCCTAATCATGACCCAGTATCTGAGAGGAAGAGAGTAAACCAGTAGGTGTTTGATATTAGACTTGATTCACCATTCCCTAATGCATTTTTAAAAACTCAGTGTTTAACTGTACGTGTCTCTATAAAATGAATGTATATTTTTTCAGTTCATTAAAATGAACAGTATACTCTGGAGACCGGATACATATTACACAAGATAGTTGTAGCACCTACAACAGTTCATATATATCTGGCAAGCAATTTTTTTGTAAATGAATGTCAGTTAATGAAATTATTACAACGTGGTATTTTGTGTGTGTTTTCAGATACTTTAATGGCTCAAATCTGTCTCGACTCTGCAGCACAATGCAGAACAATCTCCAATTCCTCATAGCTTCAGCAAATACACAGAACCCAACAGAATGGAAAAAGGACACACTGTTTGAATTCTGTTACAGTTTGCTTTTCAAGTATGTTAGCATTTACAATACTATGCAATCAAAAGAGAAGTGTAAGACTCTAAATATTCTGCGTGCCAACAGTTACAATAATTGTGCCACACACTCATACCTGCAGAAACCCTGAGTGTTTACCTAAGAATTTGCAGGGTGTGTCTTGGCTGTCTTACACATAGGGCTATCTTAGGTCACCAGAACTATACAGATGTGTACTGCTGCACTAGTAACCACATTATATATAAATCATCAGAGTAATCTGATGTTTGGAATATTGATATCGTTTTCTCTCTCTTTAGGGCTGGATATCACACCCTGTTTAGCACAGAAAATGATAATAGTGCTAAATTCACTGAGGTTTATGAGGAGTTTCGACAGTTTGACAAGATTTTGCCAAAACTGGCAAGACATTCTGCATCTAGAGGTATTTTGAAAAAAAAATCTAGAACTCTTGTCTTTCTCATAATTATTAGAAAGAAGGTAGAGAAAAAAAAGAAGAGGTGTTCCTTTTTTTGAAACATGATTGCTCACCTAAGTGTTCATGTCTATCTGTGTGTGTGTGCGTGTGCGTGTTTGTGTGTGTGTGCATGCACATGTAATTGCATGTTAGATGAGTTGAAATTTGCCAGTTCAGCACGAAAGCGACTGTGGGAACTGTTGTCTCCAAACTGTTTTGGCACGGGATCAGTGACCCAGTCGTGGATGCAGACCTACTTACAGCATCTAAAGGAGCAAGGCTTGGACACAGAGACCCAGCAGCGAGCCATGCTTCTCCAGCTGTGGGTTACACAGGTGAGCAGGGTCACTGGGTTTTTTTCACATGCGCATAACCTAATACATCGTGGATTTTTTTCTCTTAATCCCTCTCTTTTATATGTGCAACACTGAAAGAAACAAAGAAAACAAATCTAGATCTAAATATGAATTCCTGGCCTTGGTTAATATTTATCCAGGCATACCTGTGTGTGTGTGTGTGTGTGTGTGTGTGTGTGTGTGTGTGTGTGTGTGTGTGAGACAGAGAGGGTGTGATTGAGAAACAGAGTACGAAAAAGAGAGAATGTGACAGAGCTATTTAACTGTCAGACTCAAGGAGTATGATGCAATAGTTGTGAACAGTAAAAGGTACACTTACATGTTACTGCCCCAATCACACAGAATTCAAAATCAACAGGAGACCTGAAGCACTCCTTTAGACTTTAAAGAATCCAATTCTGTGCATTATAAAATTATAGGAAGCAATAAACCTTGCACACAATATTCCAAGTTTCTTCCCAAACAAAAGGAGAAACTGAATAATGTTTAGAACATTCTGGAAATAAGTCGAAATTTGCTCTACTTAATTTCAAATTTCTAGATTTTTAGATTTTTCTACTTTTTTTATTAATGCTTGAGCTCAGAAGACCAATTACTGCAAATACTGTTCTTAAAAATGAATTTGATTATTTTTTTATGAAGGGTGCCAATAATTCTGCAGGACAGTCTGTCCAAAGAATCTCCCAGGCACATATATTCAAATTCAAGTTTGCATATTCTGTTAGTCACCAAAGAGTGTCAGGTTCCCTGTTGCCATAATGAATGAATAGTCTATTGATATTTTCAGTATAACTGCTAGTCCTTCTGCCTGTCCATACTCCCTGAAAAACATGTCACTGACCTGGGCGAATGAGGAGGAGATTCAGCCAAAGTTATGATGTACATTCTGTATATAATTGTATACTACATGTATAATGATTAGTATATAAGTAATCAGAGAATGAATTACAGGATTAATGTTGCTAGAGCTCGAGAGAGAACTGCATTCTTAGCAATTAACAGCAATTAACAGTAGACTGCTACTTAACAGCAATTAACAGTAAACTGGTCAGTTGAGGTGTGTAGAAAGTCTCAAATGTTTACTGTTGTGCAGTTTGAAGTGTGCAGCTCTGTGAGGCTTGACAGCTTTCATAGATTATCCAGCATTGATAATCTTCTGACACCACCTGTATTCTGATATCAGTGACAAGTGAAATGGCAACAAAACACATTTGAATTTACAGTTATGCAAATTCTTTGGGATCATTCAAATTACATATTTTTTTTTTGCCACCAGTTGTCTTACATCAGCCTAACTGTCAGTTTTCACAACCTTAGTTCTTAGTTGAATAAAGGCAACGTAAAGAAGGTTTACAAAATTAAATGAAAGTTAAATGAAATGAGATCTTAGTCAGAGTAGTTTTGTGACATTACTCGATTAGCATGCTATCATACGTGACATTTTCAGATGGTGATTAGCATGTTTTTTTCTGTTGGTTGAGGAAAACCTTGGGCAACAAAAACTGAGGAACTGTCAATGTTTACAGGAAAGCATGTTAACTGACCATGTGTGTGTGTGTGTGTGTGTGTGTGTGTGTGTGTGTGTGTGTGTGCATGCACGCATGTGTTTGTGTGTAGGGGAATGCTGGCCCTGCAGCATTCTGGTTGCTGGGCTTCTTGCTCACTCACCCAGAGGCTCTGAAAGCAGTGAAAGAGGAGTTGTGTAGCCTACAGCACCTCACCCTGAAGAAGAGAGAGGACACACCAGTGTTAAGTATGTTTCAGTGATGGTTTATTTAGTCACATTAAAAACAAAGATTGGTGTGTAGCCTTCAAGAATGTGCATAAGTAAATGTTTAGGCTGTATTTTTAATATTGTAATAGAGTAACATGTATTACTGAAATAGCTTGTTTTTATGTTATTATATAATAATGCCTGCATCCTTGGAATAATATGTTTTTTTTAATTTGTGTTTGCTGTAACAGACAGTGTTCTGAAGGAGACGCTGCGCCTCAGAGCAGCTGCTCTCATCACCAGAGATGTGATGCAGGACAAAACGATTAAATTAAGCAACGGCCAAGAATTTGTTCTACGGAAGGGAGATCGCCTCTGTATCTTCCCTTTCCTCAGTCCACAGATGGATCCTCAGATTCATCATGAGCCAGAGGTAATCTCAACAACCAGCTGTCCTCTTTTTTTCTGTTCTCTGAGCTTTATATATTGATTATTTAGCTTCTCAGCAGTTGAACAGATAAATTTATCAATAATTAAATTAAAAAAAATTTAGAATCTGTCAGATTATTTATATTTATAATCTGTCAGATTAACAAGAACAATGCTTTGAAAGTTGAAGGGATCAGTTTATAGGTTCCAGGTATAGCACTATGTCAGGAATAACACCACAGTTGTATCAGAACATGAAGCAGAATGCCATTACCACCCCAAAGTATATTATTTGCTCTCTTTCTTCCTCTTTCTTTCATGCTCTCTTTCTCAAAGAACACAGCTTGGCAGTTTACAGAGAAAGCATAAGCATAATCCTCATATGTTTTAGTTTGTTAAACAAGTTTTTTTTTTGTAATATGTTTAATAGTCTTAGATTATGTGGAATGTCATACAAGTCCCTGTGTATGAGCTTTTACTATAGAAACAATAATGTTTTTAATGTTAATGTTATAGCCAGTTCTAATGTTTGAGCCATGCTGTTATACTAAAATAATGCACACCTTCTGACCAATCAGAATCAATTCAGCTGTGTTGTGGTATAACTGTAGTTTAACAAAGCTTTAGGCAGCTTTAGCATTTGCAGTGTTACATAACTTTAACTTCACATAATGTTTGTTGTTAAAACAAAAGAGAGAGAGAGAGAGCGAGAGAGAGAGAGAGAGAGAGAGAGAGAGAGAGAGAGAGAGAGAGAGAGAGAGAGAGAGAGAGAGAGAGAGAATGTGATAAAACTACATTGCAGCAGTAATTGAGATGCATGGTGTTGTATCTGTTGTTAGTTGAGGGTTCTGCAAAGCATCTGGTTCTCATGAGCACAGAGTGAAAGTAAGCAGATAGTTCAAAGAGGTGCAACACAGATTTGATTACAAGTAATTAATATACTTTAATGTTAGATGGAAATAGATATAAAATAGGTCATAAAATGATAAATCATAATTTACTATTACTCTTATAGTTGATATGTAATGTTAATAGCATGAACAACTTATACCATTAATCAGTACTACTTTAAGTTTTGCTATGCATATATATGTCTATTTTATAATCACATAAAATCACATTAAATCAATCACAGCAAAATGTTGTAAATATTCTTGTATGTAATTGTAATTGTGGATTACATTAAGTCTGTAAAAGCCATAAAGCAAATCTAAAGAGATGTCTAGGATTAGGCTAGCAGTTATTAATCCCAAAGCAAGAAAAATAGAAAAGAGAGAACATAGGTTTTGAGGTCCACTGTCTCCTTTAACATGTGGGACATTTTGACCAGGACTTTAGCTGCTATAAGTGCTGAATTTGCTTGCTGCAGCACTGCATGGTCTCATTTCACGTGACATACTTGATCACTGTACTTTCTACTGATCAATACAGCATTAAGATGATTTAGAAATTATGTAAAATGGATTTCTCAAACATTCCCAAAGGCCAAATCAATTTTGATTGATTTTGATTCAACCATATTCTGCTATGGCTCAACATCCAAACACCAACAACGAATATACTGCATGTCAAGTGTCTATATAAAATGCTCACTAGAATTTTTGAGATGCAGTAAGTTGCTTTCTAAAGGGCTATGTTTCAGTTTATTTATCTGCTATTGGTTCTTTCAGAAATTCAAGTTTGACCGCTTCCTAAATTCTGATGAAACAATGTTCTGTAAGGAGGGGATGCAAATGAAATATTGTACCATGCCATGGGGATCAGGGAGCAATTTGTGTCCAGGGCGTGAGTTTGCTGTTTGTGCTTTAAAACAGTGAGTATAAACAAGCCATAGTTTCTACATTAATTATGCTTAAAACAACTGCAATAGCATCTCTAACATTACTATGAAATATTATTTACATTTCTATTCTGTACCAAGTTTACTATGCCATTCTACATCTCTTCTCAACATACAGGAAAATGAAAAGACTATTTCAGGAGTTTTACTCCAGATCTTTTCTTTGATTACTATTAATTTCTAATCTTCTTAACTTAATTCTTCTAGGGTGGTGCTCATGATTCTGACACAGTTTGACCTTGAGCTGTGTGATTGCAATGCAAGCATGCCACCAGTGGACCCCAACCGTTACGGGTTCGGAATGCTTCAACCAGATGGGGATTTGAAAATCCGCTATAAACTCAAAAAAACACAATTAATTCCTTAATGTAAAACTACAGTCAAACATTTTAAAAATAAGTACCTTAATTGTATATAGGCATCTGCTATTATTTGTTCTTGCTTTTTATTGTACAGTTTTTATATCACCTGTTATTTATTTAAATAAAACAGGTCATTTATTTTCTCATTTGTAATGTACATTTTTTAAGGTGCTGTAATGCTGACAGTGTTCTGTTCTGTGCTTTAATAATAATAATAAATGAGTGCCGGTGTGTTCTAATTATGAGTACATTTTATCATGTCATTCTTAAAACTGTTCCCTGGAGATATACTATATTGCCCAAAGTTTTAGGACACCCCTCCAAATCGTTGACTTCAGGTCTTGTTTTTCAGGGGTTGGGCTTGGTCCTTTAGTTCCAGTGAAAGGAACTCTTAATGCTTCAGCATACCAAGACATCTTGGACAATTTCATGCTCCCAATTTTGGTGGGAACAGTTTGGGGGCGGCCTCTTTCGGTTCCAACATGACTGCATAACAGTGCACAAAGCAAGGTCCATAAAGACATGGCTGAGCGAGTTTGGTGTGGAGGAACTTGACTGGCCTTCACAAAGTCCTGACCTCAACCTGACAGAACACCTTTGGGATGAATTAGAGCAGGGTCTGCGAGCCAGTCCTTCTCGTCCAACATCAGTGCCTGACCTCACAAATGCACTTCTGGAGGAATGGTCAAAATTCCCATAAACACACCCCTAAACTTTGTGGAAAGCCTTCCCAGAAGAGTTGAAGCTGTTATAGCTGCAAATATTATATATATTACATAATATATTACATTCATGTGCATGTAAAGGCAGACATCCCAGTTTGGGCATGACTCGCAGTCTCCATTCTAATTCATCCCAAAGGTGTTCTATCGGGTTGAGGCCATCCCCAAACTGTTCCCACAAAGGGCATTGGAGCATGAAATTGTCCAAAATGTCTTGGTATGCTGAAGCATTAAGAGTTCCTTTCATTGGTCAAGTGGCCAAGCCAAACCCCTGAAACACAATACCTGAATTCAATGATTTCGAGTACAATATAGTGTAAGTCAAAAGCATTTTGGATGAAATGCTTAATGCTTAATTGTTTAAATATTTATTCAAATATTTAAACAATGATTTAAACAAATACAGCCCCCATACACTCATTCTTATCTGTTCCAGTGAACCAGATCAAAAATACACAAAAATGTGAGCAAGCAAGGAAAACATATTTGGATTTCAGACCAATTTATACAAATAACATCATTAAGGTTTTAATTGTATTAATTCAATGACACAAATCTTAAGCTTCATAACTACATACATAACTTTACATAGTAATTTGCATGTGTGAAAGGCATTTTTACATTAAAAGGCAAGAGGACTGGCCTCCTAATCCTGGTTGGTGGAGACACTGATAGTAAGCATATAGACAGAACCTATAGAGCCAAGGACACTTGGAGTTTTTTTACCACAGCTGTTTTTTTTAACTGACAGCCTTGAAATGTACAGCAGTTTATTAAAAAGAGCTCTGGGTCTATTTGAGCACGATAATGACACTTCAAAACTCAAATATGATGAATGAGCTCCTAGTAAACACCTACAGTGTGTAGGAAACTCCAAATACACAATGAACACTGGGGTTGTTTGTGTCTGAATTCAGCACTACAGCATTCAATCACCTTCCGTGTGTGTTCTTTCAATAATAGTTCATTTTCTGGGTAAAATATCACCAGTGCATTTCTTTCCAGAGAAGACGAAACAGTGTACAGATTCTGTTCGCCATTTTGGCCGAGGTCAGTGGGCCGTGGCGCAGGAGGGAGGAAGACGCTTTGCAGGACATTGAAGGGTTAATCTTAGATCCAGCCTTCCGCACACTAAAACCCCCGCAGCGAAATCAGCTCCACAGATTTACAGCTGGACTTGTTGATTTGTTTCTCTTCCTATGAAAAACACAGGCGATTTGCAGCGAGCAGCCAAATATGCCCACGCTGGAAGATAACGGTCCTCTGTATGGGCTTTATTTCATACCACACATGGGAATAAAGCAGTGACGCTCCTCCTGTTTTCCTCCTCATTTATGGGCTTTTCCATCATTCTCAGCCTTCAGCTACTGAGGTATGTTTGTGATGAATCTCTAGGCATTGTTATTATTATTATTATTATTATTATTATTATTATTATTATTATTATTATTTGATATGTATTAAGCGGTTACCAATACAGATCCCCAAAACATATGTACAAGTCAAAACCCTACTGTTTCCATCATTGGCATTAGTCTACTTTATTGAGGCACATTTGTTTTCATGCACACTTTGGCTTGATCGACTTCATAATTTCTCTCTAAACAATGTATCTGAATAAAAAAGAGGATAATTAGCAGACGTGTTTTGGCTGGATTTGATCGATGTCACTCAAACCACTGGATTGCGTACTGGATTATATACGCGACCGAATTTATTTGTTAATTCAACAAAATGTAGTATATCAGGGGGTATTGCATCGTAGCTCCGTCAAATTTCCCCCAAAAGAGCGCTTAGATGAGGCGCATTTATCTTATCATGATTTCCTCCCGTTTTTATTAGCAGTATAGACCGGGCTGTGGCAGCGGTGCGGCTGCGCTGGTGGACAGCTCTCTACTATTTAACAACAGAAAATTGCTTCTGGAATGTTATGTTTCTCCTAAAAACATGCCGAAGCAGAAATACACCACCTTCTCTGCACATAGACTACTGAATAGTGGGCAGGTCCTCAAAGGAGACGGCTCGCTTTTGGTGCCAAAACTCAACACGTGTGCCCTGAGTATAGATTGCCTTCTCTAATATATTGCCACGGGCTCTGGTTATTATAAATTCCCTCGCGTAATTAAAACCACAAGCTGTGTACTACAGCTGGGATTTACAATAGTGCATGGGTATGTCCAGCACCGTGCCCGTCATGCTCGAGCATCTATCTCTCCATTCAGACGCGTACCTAGCTGCTGGTGGCTGAAGTGCACGTGTACTTCTAGTTCGTCTGGAAATTCCTGACCATTTGTTCATGCATCAACGCGGCAAGCGTGTACTAACTGTGTGACGTATTTCTCGTTTTTTATTCCAGCGATGGAAGAAAGCGGTTCCTACATCGAGAGGTAACGCAGGTTCCGCGGCCCGCCTGTAGTGAGCCATAGCCTACGATACTGAATCAAAAACAATGGAGAGACCGTCCGCCATGATCAGTAAAACAGGCTCTCGCTCGGCGGCCTCTCTGCCCCCGGAGCCAGTGGACATCATCCGGAGCATGTCGTGTTACCGGCGTGTCCGTCTGAACGTGGGCGGCCTGCCGCACGAGGTGCTTTGGCGCACACTGGAGCGCCTGCCACGCACGCGCCTGGGCAAGCTTCGAGCGTGCACTACGCACGAAGCGCTCATGGATATCTGCGACGATTATAACCTGGACGAGAACGAGTACTTCTTTGACCGGCATCCGGGCGCGTTCACGTCTATCCTGAACTTCTACCGCACGGGGAAGTTGCACATGATGGAGGAGATGTGCGCGCTGTCGTTCAGCCAGGAGCTGGACTACTGGGGCGTGGACGAGATCTACCTAGAGTCATGCTGCCAGGCGCGCTACCACCAGAAAAAGGAGCAGATGAATGAGGAGCTACGCCGCGAGGCTGACACACTGAAGGAGCGAGAGGGCGATGAGTTGGATAATGCGTGCTGCTCGGAGAAGCGCAAGAAACTGTGGGACCTGCTGGAGAAGCCGGGCTCTTCCGTAGCAGCCAAGGTAGCTATAAGAGTTGGAGATAAGTACAGTACAAGTGTATGTGTCTGTGTAGGAATCAACAACAGACTGACACACACACACACACACACAAACATTCTATGGCTTTGCATGACAATCAGTTAATGTTTCAGTTATGAGATTGAATGTCATACACTTGAGCACTGCTCAGCTGATGCTGGGCCTGATTGTGGTTTAAGTCTTGATAAGAATTATGGCTGACAGTTTTTTTTTTTTCTTTCAAGGCACTTGCATCCAATAATGTCATTTCCTAATACCATTAGGCCTGATTCCCTGTCAAATCATGCTCTCTGCCAAGGTAAAATCGCTAGGTCCACATATCTGTTGGAGGGTTGGCACATTTATAACCTGGCAATTAGCTTAAAAGGGCAAATAAAAAAGTGCAATTCTTATTAGTCCTGTTGTAGAGGAAATCACGGCACAGTTCTTTGGCAGTGGGATTAACTTGAAGTGTATTTACTGAGAAAATACTCAAAATATTGAATTAGCATTTTGAGGCCTGATCCGTTTGTGAAAGGGCTACCAGGGTTCAGATGTTCAATCTTAGGTAGAGAAACCGAGGCTGTTCTGTTACAGCGGTTACTGAGAATAGTCTGGGGCACAACATGATCCACTCAGATTATTGACACACTTAAGAAATTGATATGTTGCTTTTAGCTAAAATATTATTAAATGTTTTTTTCTTTACTTGAAGTACAGACATTTCAAAATGTTCAGCATCCCCAGGAGTCCAGCAGAATCATTTGCAATGGGGTGGACAGGTTGGTGTTTTGGTGGTGACTTTATTGGGGTGGGAATTTGGAACAAAATACGAACCCACATCAAGAGAAAATTATATAATATAGTATAGTAATATATACATCTAAGCAATATTTGTCACCTAATATGCTACAAAAAGTCATAGCTAACACACCATTAGGTTACATGTTATGCTAGACAAATTCAAAACCTTTAGCCAATGGTAGCTAATACCGTACATAAGAAAGCTTGTGTTATAGCTTTAAATAATGAATATCCTTACAAAATGCTAAATGTGTTTGTTCTTGGACATTCACTTGTTGACAATCTTTTCTCTTTAACAATATTGAAATGAACTTTTGATTCATTAACATGAAGCTATCACAATGAGAAGAACAAGGTACTTGACCAGTAATAATAATAATAATAATAATAATAATAATAATAATAAAAATTTTAAAAATGACTTACTATGGGTGGAGCTATGTGGAGGCCAGGGTGCGGTGTGACCTCTTCAACCCACTGACCATGTTTAATTTATAAAACATAAGGTACCACAACATCAAGGGGGAGGTGATTCAATGAGTGGACAGTGAGGGAAATGGAGTACCGTAATATATAGGGCACAGCAGTGCTCCAAGCTCTTCATGTAATACAGTAGCATTGAATGCCATCATATCCTAGCATCAATAACACATGAGTTGTGGTCCCTGGGGACTCAGGTCAACCTCATAACAAACATCTTTCTCAGAATACTATCATTATGCCTTGCTTAGTTGTTTGATCATCCAAATTACTCGTCAATGCAGTCATGTAACTCCCATGTCATGATTGATCATGATTGTCATTGATCATGATTGTGTTTGGTTAATGTACATGTGTGCATGTTTACATCACAGAGAAAAAAAAAAATCAAAGACAACATTACAGCTTTTCAGCAAAAGAAATTGTATAGAGACGGGTTTATTTTTATAAAGGTGATTTAATGATATTTACAATTAAACATCTACTCTTTTAAATTTATTTTTTAGGGAAATAAAAGATAAGTAAAGATAAGTTGCATCTGTGATTTGTATAAAAAAATTCAACTTTTTTGTAAATTTTATACAGTGCTTTATGTGAGGCATTGGTGGCTCAGTGGTAGGTTGCTCGCCTATCATGCGGCAGGCCCGGGTTCGATTCCCAGCCACTGGATGCAGTGCCGGTCCCAAGCCTGGAAAAATGGGAGGGTTGTGTCAGGAAGGGCATCCGGCGTAAAACCTGTGCCAAGTTGTTGTGCGGACCAGTTGGTACGCTGTGGCGACCCCGAACAGGGAGCAGCCGAAAGCAACTTCTTCATGCAGTGTTTTATGTGTTAATTCTAAGCAATTTCATCACTTCTTATATAGGTTACAATAATTCTGGTGTTGATTTCATTAGTATTGTATGTGGATTTGTGATAAACCAGGAAAAAAATACAGTACCGAACAATCAATTAAGCCTGCTGCTTACAAGAAGACACTGTAAGAGTTAATTCAACAGTGTACAATATATTTTTGAATTGGTGAATTATTTAAGTACATGACTCAACACACCAAAATCCAAGGGTTAAATAAACACCTACAGTGTTTATGTGAAGCTAGATGGCCCCAAATGGTCACCATGATTCAAAACTTTGTTCATTCAACACTAGAAGAGCTCATGCAACATGGTAATTCAAAACTGCAGGTGTTAAGTCAACACTGGGCTACGTTTCTGAGCTAGACTATACTTTTGTTGTTGTTTTAAGTACTTTTGGTTCTTTGTGCTTCTTCCAATTTTCTTCATAGACTCTGTGTCCTAGTCTCCCTCCTTCCTGTCTTTTACACTGCACATCCAGCTAAATGTCAGGGAAATGTCACATTAATTATCTTTCATGAGACTTCATGTCCTATTCTGTTTTTTCCTTTCCTCCTTCTTTCTATCCTGTCCATATTCAGACCAGCTCAGTCTACATGTGTCTCCAATCACATTTTGCTGCATGGCCCTACCACACAATGTGATTACAGCTGACCACTGGCTATCTCTGCAAATTACTGTCTGCTCATATTTCACCACTGCTCAAATGTTTTTCTTCTGTACACTTACGTGACAGAATCTTGACCATTACTGGAAACTATTAAAAGTTTTTGCTAGACAATAGCAGTTTTGTAGTTTTCATTAGAGCAATATAATATAATGCATATAATTGTATATGCTGAATTCTGTGAGTACTGTATAAATGTCGGGCTCCAGTAGGGTGTGTAGTTGTAGAACTGGAATCACTTGGTAATAAGATAATTTAAGAAAATAAAAAAAAGTCCACCTTCACGTTGTCGCGTCTTCCACATCTGAGACAACACTTCTAGATACTGCTTTCTCAGACATGTGCACTGTCATGGCTGTACCATTGTACAGTCCCAGTAGCTTAATCTCTGTCAGCAGGCTAACAGCAGGCTTGTAGATGGGCCAACTTGAAGAAATTCTGTGCAAGGTGTAGAGAGTCATCAAACCTTGTGCTAGTTTGATTATTGATGGATAAATCTGTCCAAATATTCTGATAGTGTACTAGCATGCTGAGAGCTAACATAGCTGTAATTCTAGCTGGTTGATGTGTTCTGCACCCAAACCAGTGAGAGGAGATTGGAAGGGTCTTACCTTGTGTCCTCTGTGCCCCTTTGCCAAAACTTTGATCCCCCATTCCCTCCTCCCCATCCCACCTGTGTGCTGCTACAGTGACATATACCAATTAGATCTACATCATGATTACAGTCAGAAATATATCAGCTATGTGATTAATCATATCAGGCTATGTTTTTCAAGTCTTGTTTTACTATTTTGTCCAGTTTTGTTGAGTCTGTGCCCACTGCAGCTTCAGCTTTCTGTCCTTGGCTGATAGAAGTGGAACCCAATGTGGTTTTCTGCTGGTGTAGCCCATCCACCTCAAGGTTATATGTATTGTGCATTCTGAGATGCTTTTCTGCTCACCAGAATTTTACAGACTGGTTATCTTAGTTATTGCTACCTTCTGTCAGCTTGAACCAGTCTGGCCATTCTTCACTTAACCCCTATCTTCATCAACGCATTTCCATCCACAGAATGGCTGTTCGCTGGATGTTATTCTTTATTGCACTATTCTGAGTAAACTCTAAAGACTGTTGTGCATGAAAATCCCAGGAGATCAGCAGTTATAGAAATACTCAGACCAGCCCCTTTATTGAGACAGAGACACTCAGTGTTGATAGTTTATTGAGACAGAGACACTCAGAGTTGATAGTTTATTGAGACAGAGACACTCAGAGTTGATACTGCCAAGATGAAAATTAAATGTGCTGAAAAGTGCTGATACTGTTCTTTACTGAGGATGAAAATCACTCAGCATTCTTATACTGCACTTTATTGAGGGTGACACTACTCAAAGTGCTGATATTGTACTCTGTTGAGCATAATAGCCACTCAGAGTATTGATACTCTGATTGATACTCTATACTGTCATGCTTTAGAGGCTTTATCATGGTCTCTTCTAGCATTAAAACTGCCTTTGTGTTCTAGGCCGCCATATTGGAACCAATATGCTCTATCCTGCTCTATGCTCCCTAACTCCCATCATCCATTTTTCTTTGGCCATTCAAATTGTTTTAGTTGGCTCGTTTATTATTATTATAGTTATACTCTTAAATTATTCTTTATTCAGTATGCTTCTTGTCTTTTTCAGACAAATCAACATAATCAATGAAACAATCAATCATGGCAGAAATAGTAATAATACAAATATTAGAATCATTACACAATATGTTATGTGAATTTAAAAAATAACAATAACAATCTAGGATTATAAGCAAGAATCAAAGTAGTATAACAATCAACATCTTTGAAACTATTTCTTCAACTCACTAGCAAGACATGCTTGACATAAATGGTAAACAGGATGAATTAGTGGGCAACCAACATAGAGAGTCATGAAGTGACAACACTGCTTTTGGTAAACAAGTAAACCACCCTGGCTGTCCAGAATGTATAGAAGTAGAACTGTTATCCATGGTAATCATACTGTATATAAACTACAAATACATCAGACAAATATTAGGGTTGTATGCTGGGGAAGTACATTGGGTAGCATTGGTGCCTCAGGTTTGATCCTGAGCTCAGGTTACTGTATGTGTGAAGATTTGTAAGGGGTTTTTTTTCTGTATGTTTGAGTTTCCTCTGGGATTGCGGATTTCTCCCCACTGTCTGAAAAACAGGTTGACAGATTGGCTAAGTTGATTTGGCTCTAGTTATGAATGTGTGTTAGTGGTGCCCTGAGATGGATTGGGTGAATTCTTCTGACAAGAATAACACAGTTACTGAAAGTGAGTGAACATATCATTACATGTGATTATAGCACTGACTTCTGACATACAATGCTTAGTCATTTGGTGCAAAATACAAGATGTTTTATAAATTATCTTACGTTAGTCACCTCTAAGTACAGATGCTTCTGGAAGCCATGAGGCATGTTATTGTACAATTAAATTTAATCATCTCACTCTCTCAGCACCTCATGTATGTCATTGGGCCAGTAAAGTGACTTTCATTTGCTTTTCAATAGGACTTGACCTGAACAGGCTATTCAATTTAATTAGTCTAATTAGATACTTACTAGTATTATTTAGGTAAGATGAACTGGCTGTTTGAGAGCAATTGATGAAATGTGGTAAATACTGTGGAGCAGTGGCAAATAGATTGATGAATAAAGCATTGATATTTGCTAGTAAATGTAAGAGCACCATAGGCCATGTATGTGTGTTCGCCTGTGAAAACCATTCAAATGCCACTGTGACTGAATCTGGCAATGGTGCATGTTTACATCACAAAATGATGTAAGATAATAAGGATTTGAGCAGAGATGGTATTGGATGCGAAAATAATGACTTACCTGTATGCTTTTTATATTATTATGGGGACTTATATAGAGGACAGGATTAGGAACGAGTACATCTGAGGCACAGCTCATGTTGGATGTTTGGGGGACAAAGTTAGGGAGTCCAGATTAAGATGGTTTGGACATGTTCAGAGGAGGGAGAGTGAGTATATTGGTAGGACAATGCTGGACGTGGAGCTGCCAGGCAGGAGGCAAAGAGGAAGGCCAAAGAGGAGGTATATGGATGGAATTAATGAGGATATGAAGCTAGTGGGTGCAAGTGTTGAGGATGCAGAAGATAGGGATAGGTGGAGAGAGATGATTCGCTGTGGCGACCCCTGAAGGGAAAAGCTGAAAGAAGAAGAAGAAGAAGAAGAAGAAGAAGAAGAAGAAGAAGAAGAAGAAGAAGAAGAAGATGGGGACTTATATAGAACAGTTGAGTAAACCTCAGTCACAAATCTTTCTCAATTCTAAGTGGTCCACCAAGGGCAAAAAACACCCTGGACCACTGTTATATTGTTTAACGCAAACCCTTTATACACGATGCACCTTTAGAAGACTCTGTTCACTGTCAAATCTACAGACTTTGTACTTACACCATGAAGAAATGAGACTGGAGAGACAGCGCTGAAGATACATGATTGCTTTGATGCACTGTCTGGAGTGTTTTTGAAGCTGCAGCTGCCAACCTAGATGAGCTCACAGACATTATGTTGTCATTCTTTTCAGTAGCAATAGAAAATTAAAGAAATTCAATAATAATTCATGGTTCACTACCGAAATCAAGCACCTTTGCCCAGCCAAGGAGGCAGCCTACTGAAAAGAAAACAGGATCAACACCTTACCAATTAAAGAAAACCCATCCACCCTTACTCTGATGTAAATCAACAACTACCTAATGGTCTGAATGGGTTTTACTCTTATGTAAGATTCATTTTGTTATAACCAGACTTAAAATACACTAAATTTACTTGTAGTTGAGATGTATGCAAAAGGAGCAACTGTAGTTTACAGAAATTCTTGTAATAGAGTGTCATAATGTCCCCATTTTCCCAGGCCACCATGAATGCATAGTTCTTTACAGCAAGGGTTTGAGAAGTGGGAAGGGACACAAAATGGGAGAAAATGTTTTCGATTTTAATCCCATTTCCTGCATTTACATACATTTAGGGACTATGGTGATACAAATTCCAGGAAATAATTAAGTTGATTATAATGATAAATTGGGGGGGTGGCGGGGGGGTTGGGGCACGGTGGCTTGGTGGTTAGCACGTTTGCCTCACACCTCGATTCTTGCCTCTGCCTGTGTGGAGTTTGCATGTTCTCCCCGTGCCTCAGGGGTTTCCTCCAGGTGCTCCAGTTTCCTCCCCGGTCCAAAAACATGCATTGTAGGATGATTGGCATCTCTAAATTGTCCGTAGTGTGTGATTGTGTGTGTGTGTGTGTGCGTGCCCTGCGATGGGTTGGCACTCTGTCCAGGGTGTATCCTGCCTTGATGCCCAATGATGCCTGAGATAGGCACAGGCTCCCCGTGACCCGAGAATAGATCGAATAAGCGGTAGATAATGATAAATTCTGCCAAAAATAAATAGTAGGCTACTAAACTATGTATATTAAAAAGATGTATTACTTTCTTTATTGTTTAATAGGGGCCAATCACCAAGACTTGATAGAATCATTTTATAAAGTCAAAAATGTTCACCATTAATGTTTTGTGTGTGAATAAAATGTAATAATGTGAGACTCAATTTCCACTGTTAAACAAACTTTTATTTCAAACTGTACCTGAAAATGTAAAATAAATCACTTGTTGCACAGGGCGTTTGTCAGAGACACATCCACCAAACCGCAGGTGTTTAGAATAGGAAAAGCAAAAAGCTTTTAGGAACTTGTGTGTTGAATCACTCTTTTGTAATATCAATTGCAGATAGACATCAGCAAAATGAATATGTAATTATATGAAAATGTTGATCATTACTTTAATAATTGTCTCTCATGCATAAACACCCACCCTTAGTTAATGAACAAGTTAAAATATTTACATTCCTGGTGCTAATTTTCTGTGCAACACAAATACCTGAAGTAGATAATTTTTTATGCATCTAATACTATATTATCACAAGGTAGGAGGTAATGATCTGTAATCGTTACTTCTGTAGTCCAAAAGGATGGGGAAATTGATAACACAATAGATTACAACTTTTTTGGTACACAGGATGCAAGATTGTCACACAATCTCACAAACATAAAAAAAAATTACTTTAATACAAAGAACACTTTTCATTGTCCTCCATCTATCCATTCAATCTCATCTCTCCATGTATCCTGATTATCCACCTCATCTTTCCTCTGATATGAAAACGACTGAGTTATGAGCATATTGAGACTAACATTAAACTAGCATCCAGAGTCTGCTTGTCATACATTGCTGATAGAAAATTTAAAGTCGTTTAAAGTGAACTCGTTTTCATTGTACACAGAATCTTCTAATCTACATTAACTACTTAGCTAACAGTCTGAAGTTACCTAGCAACAACAGTGTATGTTAACGTTAGCTCAGTCAATGTTAGGCTAACATCAACAGGTGTAGACAGAAAATATGATTGTCTTGACCTGAGCTAATTTACTGAATCAACCAACTCATATCTCCTTTCTTTCTTTTCATCCATGATGACATTAAAGTCATCTGTTGCTGCTTCTGGCGTTTCATCACTTACTGTGTCGCAATCGCGATACCTGTTCATTACACCTTTTAGTGAGCTATTTTAGTAGCGTGAACATAGTGTGCACACGACGTTCCTGGACAAGGTCACACACATCGACACAGGCAGACTCACTGTGTCCTGCTTGTTCCGGCTCCTCAGTGGCGATGATGGTGTGCGGTTAAAAAATCATAAGAAACGAATTTGAAAAGTGGGGGAGACAAAAATGGCATTTTAAAAAATGTGTGTGTGTGGGTGGGGGCATGTCCCCCCTGTCCCCAGTGGAAATTACGCCCCTGCTTTACAGATATATACAGTATATCCCAATGTGTAATTACTGGGGCTTAAAAAAAAAAAAAAAGTAATTGAAAGGGCTGCAATTATTTATCAGGTGCTTCAACCTAGCTTGCCATTACCAGACATTACTGGAAATCTTTAGAGAAGTCTGCATTATGAAAGCATCCACCAGTAGATTTTTTGTTTCTAGTTGTGTTGAGGTAAATCAACTAGTCATGAAATTAAGTCTGCTCTGTCTTTTGTTCTGTCTCATGTACACTACCACACACCATCAATATGAAATCAAGATAGCTAGAGCAGTGCCACCACAACCAGTAATCTAACATATCTGAGCAATTAGGAATGGACTTAAACTGCTGCTCATAATCAAATGCTTTGTGGTCATGTGCAAGGGTAGAGAATTATCAATATTTATCACAGATCGTAATATACTTAGGTGGTGCATGGAGTATTTTTTATTTTTACAGATATTTTGAGTATGACTGATAATGAGCAGATATTATAAATAACATATGCTAAGTCTAGCATCTAATATTTAAGCTAAGTCTAATATCTCATACTTTGTTTTAATTCGGCTATACTGGGGCCGTAATCCCCAATTCTCAGCTCTCTTATTTGTTAGTTGACTTGTCTCAACAAGAGATTCCTAGATCTGAGAATACTTTTTGCAGTTCCATTGTTGACTACAATGGTGATTTCACAACAAATTACTTTTTAGTTTTTATTTGCTATGATTACTATGTCTGCATGTACCTTATTGTTTATTTAAATTTACTTCTCATGTCTTTGTGTCTTAAATCATAGTGTTCTAGCCTCATTCATTCAAATATCATTCCCTCTGTTTTTATGTTGAGCCACCTTATAGCGCATGATTGCAATCATTCTAGCAGAAAAAAACTGCAATCATAGCACCAATGCAGTCCAGAAGTACGAGCCAAATACAAGTGTGTTGCTCTTATGTATTAGACTACTTATTGAAAAAAGAGGCATATGTATGTAACCATGGTTCCATGATTGAGTGCAAGGTAGACATTAAATGTTCATTCAGATCTAGTGGAGTTTTTCCACAGAGCACACAGGTTTGTGATGAAGTAACATTCAGTTTGTAAAATAAAAGAATTTTATTTTTTGCAAATGTGGCACTCTACTTAGTTCTGCACAGGAGGCAACCATAGTTGGGATTTAATGGAGGAAGGTACCTGTAGACCCTCAATGAAGAATGCTTGTGCAACTGTTTTCTTTACCCCTTATTGGTGCTTTCCAAACCACACAAATAGCTGGCCAGGTTCCATACCTGTAGAAAGGGATACTTCTAGATGACTCTGAAAAAGCCCAGAATGATGGCCAGTGTTTCTCACATAAGGAGAAAATTTTCCACTCACTTGTGCAGAACTACAATATAGTTATTGCATGTGCACTCACAAGATTGGCTAAACTCTTTCTGCAGCTACTGCATATACCCTACAGTATGCTGGGGCTGCTCCCAGAAGCTGAATTTTAAGGTATGTGGTCTACTATGCCTTTCATCTGGGACGCAGGTCTTGTGTGGTCGGTCGTAGGTATAGAGGGCCCATCAGTAATATTAACAGTTTGGTCTTGAAAATTGTTCAGACAGAATGGAGCAACTGACATACTGGTTACATAGTCTGTTGGATGTGCTAGAGCAATTGTGGAAATAAATCTGTACAACTACAGATCTGGGAATTTGTGTGCAGATGCATCCTGGCTCAAAGCATTTGTCTCTGCCCTGTCTGTGAAACCACATCAGAGAGTGAGTCTGTTAACAAAAAGATCATCTTCTGCTCTTCTGTTTTCATCTTAGCTTAACTACCAACATGTCAATAGGTAGGCAGCTCTTTAGACAGGTGATTATCTGTCCACTTCTCTGTCCAGAGAATGCTTCCTGACATTGCTTGCTCTTTTTTGCTTGCTCTTGGTGGTTGTTGCAAAACACTTCCATGGAGCTTATTTGCTCTAATATGTGTAATTCCCCTCATGAGTTCCAAACATTTGGGCAGAACATTGAAACAATATGTGGATCAAGATGCGCAGCTTCTGTACTAGAGTTGCAAATAAAAACATCATGGCCAAGCATATAAAGAATGCATATGGGCAATGTGTGCCCACTAGCAATTTAATAACTCTCATTTATAATTGAGAATATTTTATTAATCATAAATTAATAAAAGCTAATAACAGACTTTTTAGAAGTCCTGCCTATATGTTTAAACCTTTATTTGATTTTTGAAAAAGTACAAATGACCCAAATCTATAGAATATTAGAATTCATTGTATTTACATTAAACACATGGATGGTGTTATAAACAATGACATTACATTCTATACATTATAAACATTAATGGGTGATGTGTGGACATTAGCAATTTCATGACTGCATCTGTAATTGAGATGGCGCTATGCTTCATCAAGAAGGCTCTTTGCCATTGAACAGTCTGCTAAATGTCTAGTGACTCTAGTGAAAGGTCTTGTGGTTACCTTTAAGTCATAGCTTATCTGCATGTATGATGAGGACATTTGTCTGGCTAAACACTTGTTTTTTTAGCTGCCTACCCAGCAGTCAATTGTACAGATAAAGGAATATGCAGAGATCCTGTTAACGCAGGAGCTCTAAGTCAATTCACACACACTTTGCAAACACCCAGGTTGATAAGTTGAAAGGGAAGCATACTATATCACTCTGCTGTTGTGGAAGAGCTTTCTTCTATCACACAGTTCAGATTCTTCTCTCAGATCTAGGGTTATAGCCAATCGTGTTTCTTTGCATTATATCCAATATGCATATCAGACAGAACATCAATTGTATTAAGAGAACATTTTGGATTAATAGATACAGAATGGGTAGAATCTCTCCTAATTTAACCAGGTATCCTAATGCTCTGGCATTTTATTGCTTTTAGTAGCAGCTGAATGTCTACAGTCAGTTTTTCCAGGTTGTGTGGTGTCTCATGGAAGTCAGCTATGTATTTATTGCACAGTCCAGGAAACACACTTTAATGCAATAGCTCCTAGTGCAATGTTTTGTTTGTGCTTTAATGGGATCTGTATCAAGACTGTTGTATAACTCTTTGAATGGGACTCCCAAACTTTTCTTCAGGAAGTCACTACAAGTCACTGTCCACATAAAGGTCTATGTGAAGTGCATCATAGCATAATAAATGGCATCTCTCTAGGGGCTCATAAACCTATTATACTCTTTCTGAATGTGAGTCACCTCTCTCTGCCACACTTCCCTGAGAGCCTGGTGTGGGATCTTCCACTTTTGTTGGAATCCATTAAGGTCTCTATTTCTAAGTCTACTGCAAAGGTGATGATTTGAAATGGTTGGTTCTGAAAACTTCAGTAAAAATGCATTCTCTGGCAAAAAGCTCATATGGCATGGGTTGTTGGCCAGATGATGCTACTGTACCATTATATGCTTCTGCTTGAGTTGTGCCTCCTCCTTATGGGCATCCTGGGAACACTGTATATGATGCAGGAGATTATTCCACAAAATCTATGGAGCATTATAATTCCTTGGCATTTCATTTCAGGCATTTTAGCAGACACCCTTATCCAGAACGACTTACATTTTCATCTCATTTTTTATACAACTGAGCATTTTTGGGGTTAAGGGCCTTGCTCAGGGGCCCAGTAGTTGCAGCTTGGTGGACCTGGGATTCAAACACACAACCTTCCGATTAGTAGTCCAATGCCTTAACCACTAAGCTACGACATCCCCATTGGCATGCTATGGGCTAGAAAGAAACCACTCTCAGCCTATAGTTTATACCATTGTATATATTTTTACTTATGACCTCAGGTTGTGCTATTGTTCTTTGCTTTACAAAATTTAAAAATAAGCCACTTTAAGATGTTTGGTTAACAGCGTGGGTGGCAAAGACTGGCTTTTATTTTTAAAGTATTTTTTCACTGAAAGAGACAGAGAACTTTGCTTTCTACCAGTTGGCCCTGAAAATTACAACTTTGGCACCTGCGATCATGACAGTCTAAGCAACAACATGTGTGAACTGCAAAAAAAATAAATAAATAAATAAATAAATAAATGAAATTTTGGCTGGTATTTTGACTGCTTACAAACTGAATCTATTAGACTGAAGCCCATGTCACTATGGCACATAACCAACAATGTGAAAAAAACATTACATTCACTGTGTAGACAGACTATCTGTTTTTACAGACACACTTGTTTGATCTTTGCACAAACCCTTAGCAAGGTTGGAAAGTAAAACATTTCATATACTCAATTCCTGCATGGTGTAATGTAAAGTGAGAGCAATTTCATCTCATTGTATATCTTCTAGTTTCCTGCAGTGCTGTGCTTTTGTCTCCTCCCCTCTCTCTTTCATTCCCTTTGACTCTGAACTTCATTCATGTCTTCACAAAAATTGAAAATAATGTTTGTTTAGATTTTTTTTTTCTTAGAAAAAATAAACTAAAAATGTGTTTGTGTGGGGTTTTTTTTAATGTGTTTTAATGGGACAACTTGGGCAAGCACCAGTTTACCTGGGCAGGGCGTACAATAATCACACGTGTGGGAAACCCTGCACATATATTTGATAATCTTTTGATTAAGTATACATTCAACAGAAATTCTGACAAGGTTTGGAAGAGAGTGTATTTATGAATGCTTTGTCAATACTTTAATCGCAGCAAATCCATTCACCTCCACCACTGACATCCAAGTCATGTTTCCATGGTGAACTTCACTGGTTTCCTTGGTGATAGCTTGTGTTTCGATGCTGAAGTAAGAATGTGTAGCGTGTGCTGAGTCTGTAATGTGATTTCAGTGTTTTCTGAAGCCATGAACATGAGAAGGCAGTTTAGAGTAAAATGCGACCAAAGATTCAGATGCAGTAGCCTTACTGCTGATAAATGAATTTACTTACAAATATAATTTAAAATGCACTATATTTGCAGGTATAAATGGGCATAGTGAAGCTATCTATTGTTACAGAAGCTGTTGAGTCAAAATTAGTACACAACTGCATCTCAAGATTATGTTATAGGAATTTAGTTAGTAAATGAATTCAGTGAAGTCTGTAAAGCAGCAGTTTATTTAATGGACAAAACGCATTTAATTCTAAACCAGAGGAAACTACACTCAGTTTGTCTTCAATTAAAAGTGCATTGTTATAATAGTGTTTTATGCTGCAATACCAATTTGTTGCCAAAATTAACCACTTTTTTGCGTATTGTCATACAGTAACACTTTTCTCTTAAAATGACTACTCTGTCTGCAAAGATTTATATTCTGTCAGCCGTTTAAAGATTCTACTTTTCCCACTCTGCTTACTTTTGCATTCAAATATTTGTTCTCTGAATGGTATTTTCTCATTGTCTCATATACAAATGGAAATATTTCTATAATTTTGACCAGAACATAACAAGTGGGTTTTGTTTTGGCCTTGCTCCACAATTGCTGAGGGTATGAATACATACTGACACACTTGTTAGAGAGGATAAGTGAGTGTGCATGAATTACCATAACACATTCTTACAGTACAATTTAAATATTTTGGGGTGCTATATGTTTTGGGTTGCATACCACTTCTGCTTATTTCGCCTACACACACACACACACACACACACACACGCACACACGCACACACACACACACACACACACGCGCACACACGCACACACACACAAACACACACACACACACTTTCATCTCTACAATGCTAAATAGCCTGTCGTCAGTGTCACCATAGCAACAGTGCCGTATGCTTGGACGCACAGCTGTCTCTACCAAGATTAGCTTGTGTGTATGTAGGTTTAGGATGATATGTACGTCTTAAATACTCTGTATGTTGATGGCGTGTGTGTTCTTTGTGATTACAAAGGTCTGTTGGAGTGAATGAGGCATGTTTCTGTCATTGACATCTCTGTATATTTCAACAAGTATACAAACACTAACACAAACCTCATGTTGGTACTGTGCCTCTTGACACTTAGCATATATAATGAATTAATTAGCTCCATTAATAATTGTGAAATGGTAAGGTCTACACAAGGATAAGGATAAAAAAAATGTATGCATGCCTAGAAGATACTTCTCTAGACTACTGTTGTCCCTTCGGCTATACTATAAATAGCTCTGTAACTGTCTGGATGGGTTTAAATATAGACACTAAGACAGGATTCTCCCCCAGCACTTAGCCACATGAATAAAATATGAGAAATGTGGCTATGCCAAAGACCAGTCATTGAGGTCAGCTGTGTGTGTGTCTCTGTCTGTGTCTGTGAACATGTGTGTCAGCTGCATTTTGGTTCATGTCTCAAGGGCTGCTGAAACACAGTTGAAATGTGGGGTGGGAGCGCAAGTAAGAGCAGGAAAACAAGAGAGCAGGAATCTAATTTCCCAGCCATTCATGGAGCATGAATGTGAAGACTTGAATGCATTGACATTCACAAGATTGTGTGTAGGAGCATGGTCAAGTGTGTAACGTGTGTATGCGTTATCAGTCGACTACTGTGGAAAATGAGGAAAACATGATCTTCACTTGGTAACCATGGAGACTGTGTCACTTTCTGAAGGGCTTGGAGGCAGGTTCAGAAACAGTCTGCCTAAATCACAACACACACTGTCTTCCCTGCACAGTAGTTACATTTCATTGCATTTCCAATTTACTAATTTGATTGCCACTTTTATTTCTACTTTTTAGGCAACTTACAGTTGAGATAGTGAGCAATTGAGGGATTAGGGGTCTTGCTCAAGGGCCCAAGAGTAGCAGCTTGGCAATGCTAGGACTGAAACTCACAACCTTTCAGTTAGTAGCTTGATGCTTTAACAAATGAGGCTCCACAGCACTGCCATACGTGTCAAAGCTGAGCCAAGTGTCTGAGAAAAGCACAGAGAAAATGCAGTCTTTCAAGTATATTTAAATGTATTTATGGATGTTATCTGTTAGCACTATTAAGTTAAAATAATATTAATCCTTAATATTAATCCTTCCTTGCTTCATAATGAATTCTATCAATCTGCAAATTGAGAGGTGCTAATAGGATTGATGGCAATAAGCTGCTCCCAGATGTTATCATAGTGCAAAGGCATGATGCATGGTGATGCTTTAGTGGTTCTGAAAGTGAGAACTGAAATTAAAAAAAAAAGTGAGACAGCTGCCATTCAAACACAGTCTTTAAAATTCCACTCTCTAAAGATCAAGGATTGCAGCTCTAAAGAAAATAGAGAAACAGACATAATACCGGGATACAGAGGACCAGAGGGATGAGAGAATCTGGAAAGTCAGAAATCTCTATGAATTTACAAGCCCTTCCATGCTTAGGCCTTATGTTGAGTATGGACATGGTTGCCATGGAGACAGATTTGCAGCAGTGTGGTCAAGGTCAGAGGAGAGGAGATCTTAGAGAAATGGCCAAAGGTGAAGGGAAGCCTTTTCAGGATATACTCACAAACACATACATGTTGGTTTTACTATTTTTGTGAGGACACACACACACACAGACACACACACACAAACACACACACACACATGCCAGCTATGCACTTGGAAACAAAAAAGAAAGAAAAAATAAGAAAGTTCAGTCCCCTTGCTTCTCTCTTCTTTTTCATTCATGAACAGATTGAGAGACTTTTGTTGCTAAACAATCACAATTTAAGTATTCCATTTATTAATGCATGCAAAATGAAATACTGTCTATCATTAATCAACGATAATTGTATTGTTTTGTATGCTTTTGGACAACAAATGGAGGGGTTATATGACTAACAGATTACTATAAAAGAAAGAAAATACAAAAATATTCAAATAAAGGAAATAAACTGTGAAACAGAGGTACAGTTAGAATCTTAATTCACATCTACCACAGTGTCATGGCAACAGCGCTGTCCTTCTCTGATTGGTGGTGGCCAGGGGCTAGCTAGCCATGTCCTTCTCACTGTGTTAGGGAGAACATTTTCATATGAGTATGTTTGTGTGTCAGCTGGGGTGGGGCAACTATGAGCAGTTGTGAATATACAATAGTTTTTCATGTTACTTAAGAGTCCTTTTGTTCTGGTTACATATACAGTGAGGGAAAAAATTATTTGATCCCCTGCTGATTTTGTACGTTTGCCCACTGACAAAGAAATGATCAGTCTATAATTTTAATGATAAGTTCATTTTAACAGTGAGAGACAGAATAACAACAAAAAAAATCCAGAAAAACGCATTTCAAAAACGTTATATGTTGATTTGCATTTTAATGAGTGAAATACTTATTTCATCCCCTATCAATCAGCAAGATTTCTCCTTAAAGGGAGTGCTCCTAATCCTGTATAAAAGACACCTGTCCACAGAAGCAATCAATCAATCAATCAAATTCCAAACTCTACACCATGGCCAAGACCAAAGAGCTGTCCAAGGATGTCAGGGACAAGACTGTAGACTTACACAAGGCTAGAATGGGCTACAAGACCATCGCCAAGCAGCTTGGTGAGAAGGTGACAACAGTTGGTGAGATTATTTTCAAATGAAAGAAACAAAATAACTGTCAGTCAATCTCCCTCGGTCTGGGGCTCCATGCAAGATCTCACCTCATGGAGTTTGTGAACATGAGAACGGTGAGGAATCAGCCCAGAACTGCACTGGAAGATCTTGTCAATGATCTCAAGGCAGCTGGGACCATAGTCACCAAGAAAACAATTAGTAGCACATTACTCTGTGAAGGACTGAAATCCTGCAGTGCCCGCATGGTCCCCCTGCTCAAGAAAGCACATGTACAGGCCCGTCTGAAGTTTGCCAATGAACATCTGAATGATTCAGAGGAGCACTGGGTGAAAGTGTTGTGGTCAGATGAGACCAAAATCGAGCTCTTTGGCATCAACTCAACTCATTGTGTTTGGAGGAGGAGGAATGCTGCCTATGACCCCAAGAACACCATCCCCACCGTCGAGGTGGAAACATGCTTTGGCAGTGCTTTTCTTCTAAGGGGACAGGACAACTGCACCGCATCAAAAGGACCATGGACGGGGCCATGTACCATCAAATCTTGGGTGAGAACCTCCTTCCCTCAGACTGAAAATGGGTCGTGGATGGGTGTTTCAGCATGACAATGACCCAAAATACAAGGCAACAAAGGAGTGGCTCAAGAAGCAGCACATGAAGGTCCTGGAGTGTCCTACCCATTCTCCAGACCTTAATCCCATAGAAAATCTGTGGAGGGAGCTGAAGGCTCAAGTTGCAACATCAGCCTCTGTGAAATGTCTGAAGTCATGTTTTGCAAAGGGGTCAAATACTTATTTCACTCATTACAATGCAAATCAATTTATAACTTTTTTGAAATGTGTTTTTCTGGATTTTTTTTTTGTTGTTATTCTGTCTCTCACTGTTCAAATAAACCTACAATTAAAATTATAGATTGATGATTTCTTTGTCAGTGGGCAAACGTACAAAATCAGCAGGGGATCAAATCATTTTTCCCTCACTGTAGCTATTATCTACAGACCTTCAGATATGTGCTTGTGCCTCTCTTTATGATTGTGTACCCAGTTCTCCAGCAGCATTGCAAAAAGTGCAGATGCACACAGTGCATTTATAGTTTGTGGTTTTCTTCACCTAGCAAACTGTATTAATGTACAATGTATTTAAAAATTACAGACATCAATTTTTGTGTCTTAACAATGCAAGAAGAAAGGAGTTTAAAACAGTGTAAAAGTGTTACTATTATAAATTATAGCTTGTTTTGTTATTCTACCAATATTACTTTACTTATCAATCTAATATTCAAGCAGAAATAGAATTAGGAACCAAAACACACATTATATACTGTGTGTATGTGGACTAATGATATTGGGTCCCTGTGGTAATTCACTTTAAATCTATATAACTTACTGATATATTTCATGGTTGGAGGAAAAGTTTGGTTCATTGTATGTGTCAGATTTTCAGAGCTCTAACAGGTTACGGGATTGTCCACACCAAAGGTGACTCTCATGAACTACTTACTGTTATGGCTTGGATAGGTTTAAGTTCTATAGTAATTTAAAGTTATACTCCAAGTGTGTTTATATTTTTATCTCTCCCAGTGCTCACACTTGGGTCTGTAGCCTTGTTGATGAGAGAGATAAGAAGAGAATGACCTGACTGGTTGGAGTTGACAGGAAGTCTGAAGTAACTTAAATAATCATTCTTTACATCCATAGGGAGCAGAAAAGCATCTCAGAATGTATAAAACGTCAAACCTTGCGTGCGACTCACTACAACAGCGGAATCACATCAGGTTCTGTTCCTGTCAACCAAGAACAAGAATCTGAGACTATCAGCACAGACACACTGTAACTAGACAACTGAAGACTGAAAAAATATTTTGGTTGATTCTGTGCTCAGATTCTTGTTCTTGGCTAACATGAGTGGAACCCAGTTAAGTCTTCTGTTGTTGTATCTCATCCACATCAAATTTGGATGTATTTGGATGCATACTTAGGTGCTTTTCTGGTCACCATGGTTGTGAGTGAGTTACTGTAGCCTTCTTGGCAGCTTGAAACAATCTGGCCATTTCCCTCTGACCCCTCTATGAACTATACATTTTCACAGAGCTCATTGTGTTTATTTTTAATACTATTGTGTGCAAAATTCCTAGGAGATTAGCAGTTTTTGAAATACTCAAACCAGTCTGGCACCAACAACCATGCCATGGTTAAAGTCACAGAGATCACACTTTTACCCCATGCTGATGTTTGATCACTTGAGGCTCTTGACCTGTATCTTCATGATTTTATGCACTGATTGGCAGATTGTATAACTGCATAAATGAGTAGATGTACAGATGTTCCTATTAAAGTGGACAGTGATTGTATTTCATGTGGTTGACAGCGTTCTGACTGGTCACTGACCTAAACAAAAATCTATATATAAACCTAAGGAGTTGTAAAAGAATAACACTCTTCCAAGTGAATTTCTCTCTAATTGTGTCTTCTGTTCTTTCTGATCTACAGATATTGGCCATCATATCCATATTGTTTATTGTGCTGTCTACCATCGCTCTATCTCTCAACACACTTCCAGAACTGCAAGACATAGATGATTTTGGGCAGAGCACAGACAACCCTCAACTGGCCCATGTTGAGGCAGTTTGTATAGCCTGGTTTACCATGGAGTATCTCCTTCGCTTTCTTTCTGCACCCAATAAATGGAAGTTTTTCAAAGGTCCACTCAATGTCATTGATCTGTTGGCTATCCTTCCATACTATGTGACCATCTTCCTCACAGAGTCCAACAAAAGCGTACTACAGTTCCAGAATGTACGCAGAGTGGTGCAGATATTTCGTATTATGCGGATTTTGCGAATCCTAAAATTAGCTCGTCACTCTACTGGGCTGCAGTCGCTCGGCTTCACGTTACGACGCAGTTACAATGAACTTGGCCTGCTAATCCTCTTTTTAGCCATGGGCATCATGATCTTCTCAAGTTTGGTCTTCTTTGCAGAAAAGGATGAAGATGACACAAAGTTCAAGAGCATACCTGCCTCCTTTTGGTGGGCTACTATTACAATGACCACTGTGGGATATGGGGACATTTATCCAAAGACATTATTAGGCAAGATAGTTGGCGGTCTCTGCTGCATTGCTGGAGTGCTGGTCATTGCTCTCCCTATCCCTATTATTGTGAACAACTTCTCTGAGTTCTATAAGGAGCAGAAAAGACAAGAGAAGGCCATTAAGAGACGTGAGGCTTTAGAACGAGCCAAGCGCAATGGCAGCATAGTGTCTATGAATGTTAGAGATGCTTTTAACCGTGGTGCAGAGCTTCTCGATGTGGTGGTGATGGAGAAGGGTGAAAAGATTCAAGATAACCATCTCTCACCTAGTCGCTGGAAATGGTCGTCCAAGAGAGCTGCATCTGACACCAGCTCCAATCGCTCATTCAATCAAGAACAGGGCTCTCCAAGCAAGGTCAGGGCCTCCAGCCCTCAGAGGCTCAATCCACAGAAATTAGAGGAAGTGTACAACCAGATGACCAAGACGCAGTCACAACCCAATCTCAACACCAAAGACAGGAGTTCATCCCGAGCAGGTAGTAGAAGGGTTGACATTGAGCTAGGTACCTTACCAGGCCAAAGAGTTGGTCCATTTGGGGGCCATGAAGGAGTGGTGGATATGAAAAGTTTGTCCAGCATTGACAGCTACATCAGCTGTGCCACAGACTTCCAAGAAAACACACGATTCCATTACAGTACAGCAGTGGGTTTGTCCCTCCCTGAGAGTTCTTGTTTTTCACACAGTTCTGGATTATCAGGACGGGTCAGTGCTAATCCAAGCCTTCAGACCACAATGGAACATGAACCCATGCTTACACCACCATGTTCTGCTGCAAAGCCACCTGACACAGAGGGTTCACTTCATGGTGGAAACCTTCTGAAAACACATTCGCTAAGAGTGAATCATAACAGTAATGGAGATTCAAGTCCAGTTGGTGGCCTTTTATCAGACAGCTCTGCTCTTTCAGATCGCTCACTGATCAGCCCAGAAGTATCTATCTACACCACAGCTAGCAGCAGGACTCCACCAAAGACACCAGAGGGAGTTGCCCTCACACCTACTGTTTTCACATTTCATGATGCCTCTATCAACAGGTATATTGATGCTGATACAGATGATGAAGAACATCTCAGAGAAAGCAGTCCAACAGACCGTCTGCTTGGAGGTCTGGGCACCAAGCCTCACCTACATATCGGCTACCAGAGGGGCACCAACCACTTGGAGGCAGCACAGAGGCTGTTGGGTCAGAACTGTCGCTTCCCATTGGGAAGCAATCCAAGTGGAAGTCATGATAATCATTTGGCATTAGGTGCTTTACACAGATGTAGAGGGGACAGGAGACGTTCCAACACCTTTGATGAAAGCCTCTGAGACATTTGGATGCATTTAGTGACTACATAGAAAAAAGAGCATGGAGGGAGGCAAAGGCAATGGAAATAGTAAACATAGTCAGTGCAGTGTCCACAGATGAACCATAATCCATATCTCCCCGTCTCTTTCACTTTTTTGTGTGTTTGCGGCATTGGTGTTGGGTAGCCTGCACTGGCATGTCCCAAGGTAAACTGAAACAAATGTGACTATAGTCAGAATCTGACATAATTAGTTTTGTGCAGTCAGGTTGGAATGGAAAATTCAACACCGAACAGACAGGACAGGTCTGTAAAGTAAAGACAGGGACAGTCATTCACTGCCAAAGTCTCTAGCCATTGTCCAGAGCCCACTTTAAAGATTATGCTTAGATCAAGTTCAAGTTATAGTCTGTTTATGAGTGCAACCCAGTCCCTCTTCCTGTTAAGAAACTAGCCTTACTTAATTACAGGTATGAATGTCTGAATGTCTACAATGCCTGAGAGTGGGTGTGTGAATAGGTTCACTGTGAGGAGAGTTGTCCTTATGGTAATATTCGATGATTTACATTTCTGCACACACTATTAAAGTTATACACATACAGTGTATTTATTTTTATATAGACATGAACATTGTAGAAATCTAGAAATTGTACCATTCTATTGTGTTGGGCCAGTCAATTGTATACCACAAAGGACATTCACATTGTGGGGATGCAATCTTGTTTAAGTTATGATTATTTTCCTTACTTCATTTAGCATATTTTATAAAGACTGGCCCAAAAGTAGCATTTTCTGTCACTATCAATGTTACTATGTTTATGTTTTCATGTCGTCTTTAGAAACCAATATGTAGTGTGAAACCAACTTCAACATGCACTGTAAGGCCAAAGGTATGTGGACACCTGATAGTCTTACCCATATGTGGGCCTTCCACAAACTGTTGCCACACAGTGGTCTAGAATGTCTTTCTATGCTGTAGCATTAAGATTTCCCTTGATCGGAACTATGAAGCCTAGCTCAAACCTGTTCCAGCATTACAATGCGCCGTGCACAAAACAAGGCCTATAAAGACGAGGTGTGCCAAGGTTGGTGTAGACGAACTCAAATGGTCTGACCTCAACCCAACTGATCACTTTAGGAATTGGATTTACATTAGTGCCTGGCCTCATTAATGTTCTTGCGGCTAAATAGGCACAAATCTCCACAGACACATTCCAAAATCTAGCAGAAGAGTTGAGCCTCCCCAGAAAAGTGGAGATTGTTATATGAGCAGAGGGGTGGGGAAACTCATGGGGATACTCGAAGAATGTGCACAGAAATTCTTCACAGAAATTAACCATCGCTCAGGATCGAATCAGGACCCTGGAGCTACCTGCTGTGCAACCACTACTATTATTATTCCACAATTTTAAACTCTACCAACTCTAGACTGGGAAGTACAAAAAACACATATGGGTGTGATGACTAGGTGTCCACATAACCATATAGTATATTTGTCATAACGCATTGCTACCATTAAAATAATTATGACAGAGTGATCACATGCAATTGCAAACATAGCATGAACATTTGTTCATATTGAGGTACATGGATTCATAAAATATCTCAACTGAATTTCCTTCATCATTTCTATAACCCCCATGTACACATATAGATGTCCATGCAGAAAGGATTCTCAGGTATGTATAACATGTTTTAATAATAGCAACATCAATTGATATGGTAACCACTAGCCATCGTAAGTGTGCAAACAGACTTTGGAGATAGGTAGTTTATGTAAACTCAAGTTCTCACAAAGTCAAGTGTAGAGAAACATATGGAGGAACTTTAGGGAACTATAGGGAACACTGTCTCTGTTACAGCAGTGCAGGCAACTTAAATGTGATAGATTAGAGGAGACACCAACATAAAGCCTCATAGTAAGATGTTGAGAGTTCAACTTGGTATAGATTCTACAGTCTCTGGAACTGTACTGAAGAAATGAACACTATATATATATTCCTCTAGCTGGTGTTTTGATAATGGAGGTAATGTGACATATCAGTCCACTGTATCCCATAGGTGTTCATGTGAGTTGAGATATACTTTACATTATTTTGGTCCTCATCAAACAATTCCACTCCCATCCAACTGAAAGTGTTTTATCTTAGGATAAACATAATCACTAAGAATCCATTTGCAGTGACAACTCCCTCTAAGGAGACAAATGGACCCAAACCATACCAGCAAAATGCCTCTAACAAAGCTACTGGTTTCCTTTTATTTGTCACTCACCTGTACTTCAATTACATTACTGTTCGTATTACAGTTTGTTTGTTTGACGGATAGTAAGATAATCTCTGTTTAATGTTTCTATTGTATGGTTAACTGGAAATAGCCTCTTATGTAGTGAGTTATTGGCAGAGAATTATTTTATTACAAAATGTGTGATTTGAATTCTGAAGTGGATCTTTTAAGGCTGTTTTTAATATTGCCCAGAAAGCATTTCAGACTTTTGTCAGACATTGCATATAAATATTTTCAGTGTGAAAATATTTTTCAACCTAGTGAGCCAGACTAGCAGATGGATGTAGCATACACAAGAAACAGTTAACTGATTGATATATACCCCCCACCCCACCCCACCCCACCCCACCCCATTAAGATGTGTGTGTCAAAATTGATAGACTACCTCAAATTCATGTATCATAAATGTATATCAAATTTCGTGTGAAGGCAGAAGTTTTGCCGAGATATGCCCTCACATTCTGTTTAGTCTTTACTGTCATATTCATAGGCCTGTCATACCAGGCCAGGCAAACAGTTTTAAAATTAACTATCCTTTAAAAAAAAACACACGTCTCACACATCATGCCTATTAGCTCAATGTCAAAAGGGTGGAGCTAATATTTTGTTTTGTTTAACCGAAATTCTAAATACATTTAAATAGGCCCTAATAATGTTTCTATTGTATGGATAATTGGAAAATATCTCCTTATGTAAATCCATGCTTACTGGCAGAGCATTATTTTATTATGACTTGTTTGATTTGAATTCCAAAGTGGGTCTTTTACAGCTGTTTTTAATAATGCTTTGAAAACATTTCAGAGTTTTGTCAGACACTGTATATAAATGTTTTCAGTGTGAAAATGTTTGAGGTAACAGTCAGCAAACAGTGATGACAATCAAAACATTGTAAAGTTAAAAAAAAATCAAATGAAACATTTATCCCTTTCAGGGATCAAACTGTGATGAAATAATACATTTCAAAGAAATACATTTTATCCTACGGCCCATTTTATATATTGTTTTCAATTTAGTTATTTGAAAAGTACAGAGCTTTCAAAATATTATTGCTTTTTTCCCTTAAAATTATTTTAGATGAAACAGCTCATAAAGGCAGTATTTGTGAGCTGTGTTTCAGGTTTCAACCATGAGCACAATCACATGACCATTTTTTTTTTTTTTTTTTTTTTTTTTTTTTTTTTTTTAATCCATTCATGGTGTAGGCTAATTACAAGATGTTCATTTGAATATTTATTTGAAAATAATTTTAAAACAAGCAGAATTTATTTTCCAGGGAATTTACAAAAACAAAAAGAATTGTTTACATCCCCCAGTCCCCTAAAATCCTTTATGGTGTTGTTCGTAGGTCTAAAGGCTGTGTGTTTTGTAAACTTTCTACTTGTCAACTTTCGATGCTGTTGTTTCTGTATGTGTTATGTCATTTGAAGCATGTCGTACTTCTGGAGTTCTATCTTGTTCTATATGTGACAATTTGTCTCGTAAAAAGAAATGGGAAAATATGTCAAAATGTCCTATTATCTTTCATTTTCTTTTCATTAAAGAATACCTTCCCCATCTTGACTGGCTGAACACTGAATAAAATATAAAAACAAATACATTTGTGATTCTTTATTTCAAATATTGTTAACAAACAAATCTCTGACTACTATTATTCACTTACACACATTCAGTAATCACGAAGAATGTGCACAGAAATTCTTCACAGAAATTAACCATCGCTCAGGATCGAATCAGGACCCTGGAGCTACCTGCTGTGCAACCACTACTATTATTATTCCACAATTTTAAATTTGTTTAGATGTGTATACACATATTAGGTGTGATGTGTAACTTCTGCATTAGATAAAGAGAAAGCTGTATACTGGGGTGTAAGGGCACGAATCTTGACAGAGAACATGTCTCCAAAATCCTCATGCACTGTGGGGTACTAACAAACTGCCACTGCAGAGAGAAAACCTTCTAATAGAAGGAGGGAACACATTTAATGCCTTTTAATTTCTCAGGAGCACTGTTATACAAAATCTTTCTCAAAGCGGTTCTAACCTCAGAGCTTTTCATTACCCTGAAAGCACTATTTCTTCTAACTTAAAAAGTTAAATTATTAATTAAAGCCTGAGGGTAAAAATAAAAATTAAAATGTTCTATACAAAGTATTCATTATAACTATTTGTAGTTTCATGAGTCAGTGAAGAGAAGGAAAATAAGAAATATGTGAAAGGACTCTCTGGTGCTTCATTTTTATGTTTAATTTGTTTTTGATTTAACTTTTACATTTTCATTAACAAGCCTTGCAAAGCCTTGGAGTGTGGAGTGATGGTCTAAGGAGCATTTAGAATCCAATAAAAAGCCTTTTTTTTTTTTTCATAATTATCCAAACATTCTTAAATGCAGGTTTGGATTTAAACCATTTCCAACATGTGAGAGAATTGTCTCACTGTGCCCTCTAGTGGGTCACTGTTTTTTTCTCCTTCACCAATTTAGACAATACACTGTACAATCTGTCTTTATTATTAGGAACACCTGTACACCCACACATTCAAGTAGTTATTAAAACAGCCAGACAGCATATGACATATGACAGCAGCACAATGCATAAAATCATAGAGATACAGGTAGATACAGGTAGATACAGGTAGATACAGGTAGATACAGGTAGATACAGGGGGCACGGTGGCTTAGTGGTTAGCACGTTTGCCTCACACCTCCAGGGTTGGGGATTCGATTCCCACCTCCGCCATATGTGTGTGGAGTTTGCATGTTCTCCCCGTGCCTCGGGGGTTTCCTCCGAGTACTCCGGTTTCCTCCCCCAGTCCAAAGACATGCATTGTAGGTTGATTGGCATCTCTAAATTGTCCGGAGTGAGTGCGTGTGCGTGTGCGTGTGCGTGTGCGTGTGCGTGTGCGTGCCCTGCGATGGGTTGGCACTCTGTCCAGGGTGCATCCTGCCTTGATGCTCAATGACGCCTGAGATAGGCACAGGCTCCCCGTGACCCGAGAGTAGATCGGATAAGCGGTAGACAGGTAGATACAGCCAGATGGGCTGGTTTGTGTATTTCAGAAACTGATGATCACACACAACAGTCTGTAGAGTTTACACAGAATGGTGTGAGAAACAAACAAAAAATGTCCTGTGAGAAATGGGTCTGCAGACATCTTGTTGATGAGAGAAATCAGAGAAGAATGACCTGACTAGTTGGAACCTACAGGAAGATAAGCAGTCTTAAGGTGGATGTGCTACAACAGCAGAAAATCAGATCAAGTTCCACTCCTGTCAACCAAGAACAGGAATCTGAGGCCTTCACAGGCACGGACTTATCAAAGCGGAACAGTATCAAGACTGGGAAAAGACCAGGTGATGTTTTTTTTAAATCTTCAACTGAACAGTTTGGGTGATTCTTGTTCTTAGCTGAAAAGAGTGTGACCTTCTGTTGTAGCCCATCCAGCTCAAAATTCGATGCTTTAGGCATGCTGAGATGCTTTTTGGCTCACAGTGGTTGTAAAGAGTTACTATATAAGTTACTGTATCATTCCTGGCCACTCAAACCTTTCTGGTTATTCTTCTTTGAGCACTCTTATCAGCAAGGTAATTTCATCCCAGTGGAAACCCCAAAGTCACTCCCTTAATAATGCTTACTGTTTTTCACACAATTCTGTGAAAACTTAGGGACTGTTGTGTGTGAAACTCCCAGATGATAAGTAGTTTCTTAAATATTTAGCCCGACCCATCTGCCATCCTGAAGCCAAGGCAACAAAGCAGTACCAAACCATGATACTGCCACCTCATGCACCACAGTTGGGATGTTTTATGTTGAATTCATCTGGCCACAGAACATTCTTCCAATACGTTTCCGGCTTATCCCAATGGTGCTGAGCAAATTTCAGACAGGCAGCAGTGAACTTTTTGGAGAGAAGTGGCTTCCTCCCTGCTATTCTGACATACGCACCATAATTACTCAGTGTTTGCTTCAGGATGGCTGTGTGACCAGTGAAATTACTCAATGCAAGAGTGACCTATAGGGCCTCGGCGGTTACCCTGGGCTACTTTGGAACTTCTTGTAATATTATTTGCCCTGACCTTGGAGTAGTGTTTGCTTGACGACCACACCTTGGAAGATTAACAGTAGTACTGAATTTCCTTCTGGCAGTAGACTAGAGGCAGCAAACAACTTTAGAAATAATTTTGTAACCCTTTCTAGCCTGGTGACTATTGCTAACTCTTTTTCATGAGGTCTTCAGGAACCTCTTTTGATTGAGGCATGGCAAGAATTCCATAGACCTGTATGGTGAAGAATAGATTGTGGTCTTGAAGACCCAAATTTAGAGGTGCATCTCAATAAATTAGAATGTTGTGGAAAAGTTCATTTATTTCAGTAATTCATTCATTTGTATTTGTATGTATTAAATAAATTCAATGCACACAGACTGAAGTAGTTTAAGTCTTTGGTTCTTTTAATTGTGATGATTTTGGCTCACATTTAACAAAAACCCACCAATTCACTATCTCAACAAATTAGAATACTTCATAAGACCAATAAAAAAACATTTTTAGTGAATTGTTGGCCTTCTGGAAAGTATGTTCATTTACTGTACATGTACTCAATACTTGGTAGGGGCTCCTTTTGCTTTAATTACTGCCTCAATTCGGTGTGGCATGAATGTGATCAGTTTGTGGCACTGCTGAGGTGGTATGGAAGCCCAGGTTTCTTTGACAGTGGCCTTCAGCTCATCTGCATTTTTTGGTCTCTTGTTTCTCATTTTCCTCTTGACAATACCTCATAGATTTTCTATGGGCTTCAGGTCTGGTGAGTTTGCTGGCCAGTCAAGCACACCAACACCATGGTCATTTAACCAACTTTTGGTGCTTTTGACAGTGTGGGCAGGTGCCAAATCCTGCTGGAAAATGAAATCAGCATCTTCAAAAACCTGGTCAGCAGAAGGAAGCATGAAGTGCTCCAAAATTTCTTGGTAAACGGGTGCAGTGACTTTAGTTTTCAAAAAACACATTGGATCAACACCAGCAGATGACATTGCACCCCAAATCATCACAGACTGTGGAAACTTAACACTGGACTTCAAGCAACTTGGGCTATGAGCTTCTCCACCCTTCCTCCAGACTCTAGCACCTTGGTTTCCAAATGAAATACAAAACTTGCTCTCATCTGAAAAGAGGACTTTGGACCACTGGGCAACAGTCCAGTTCTTCTTCTCCTTAGCCCAGGTAAGACACCTCTGACGTTGTCTGTGGTTCAGGAGTGGCTTAACAAGAGGAATACGACAACTGTAGCCAAATTCCTTCCTTCCACGTCTGTGTGTGGTGGCTCTTGATGCCTTGACCCCAGCCTCAGTCCATTCCTTGTGAAGTTCACTCAAATTCTTGAATGGATTTTGCTTGACAATCCTCATAAGGCTGCGGTTCTCTCGGTTGGTTGTGCATCTTTTTCTTCCACACTTTCTCCTTCCACTCAACTTTCTGTTAACATGCTTGGATACAGCACTCTGTGAACAGCCAGCTTCTTTGGCAATGAATGTTTGTGGCTTACCCTCCTTGTGAAGGGTGTCAATGATTGTCTTCTGGACAACTGTCAGTCACAGGACAACTACAAGCAGTCTTCCCCATGATTGTGTAGCCTAGTGAACCAAACTGAGAGACCATTTTGAAGGCTCTAGAAACCTTTGCAGGTCTTTTGAGTTAATTAGCTGATTGGCATGTCACCATATTCTAATTTGTTGAATTGGTGGGTTTTTGTTAAATGTGAACCAAAATAATCACAATTAAAAGAACCAAAGACTTAAACTACTTCAGTCTGTGTGCACTGAATTTATTTAATATACGAGTTTCATTACTGAAATAAATGAACGTTTCCACGACATTCTAATTTATTGAGATGCATCTGCATGTTGTGAAACATGCGAGGCCCAGCCAAACGCTAAAGTCAATCTGCCTGATTAACTTTAATGAACCCTTTAAATTAACTCCTACCTATAGAGGTTCATATAATTTCTCACATAGTTATTTAATGTTGGATAACTTTGCTCAATAAATATAACTATAGTGCTTTTGTACCATTTGTTTGACTTTGTTTTACTCTTTATCTGGTTTTAAAGTATAATTAATGATCTGATTAAATAACCTCTAGTATTCTGTGTACCCTAAATGAGTATGTTGGGGGAAGTGAAGCATAACACTAGTGTGCTGGCAAGGTACAGTGACAAAATCTGATATTCTGAAAACCATCAGATCTCATGTTAATAGTCTGAGATGGGGATACATAGAGGGTTATTGACAAAATCAACCAAAGGACTGCATCAAAACCTAGATGACCCCACCAGAAATTATAAACACTTTCACACAATTTCCTCCTATTTTTTTTTTTCCATTTACTCATGAAATGAGACCAATTTTAGAATAGAATTTTACTTGCATTCCATGAGGGAAAAAATGGGAACCAACTGGCAGAAAAACAGGTGTACACTGAAGGAGAGACTGTATGATTTTGAGTGTAGTAGAGGGTTTTGAGTAGTGCTTTAACGGCAACAACTGAACACCAACAACCCTCACATACACACACATATATCTCATACACACACACACACACCACAGGACACCACCATACATCAAAACAGGGATTAAGAAATTACTTCCCAGTTCTACATGGAGATGCAACTTAATGCTGTTATGGTGGCCACCTTAAAAGCACTGGAGAAAATCCAATATGACAGAGAGCTCTTGCCTTAGCTTCATCATATCCTCCTAGCATTTCATACTGCACATCACAATAGCTGCACATCATCTATATGTGCTCCTAATGAAGCATTTTAAAACATATGACATTAGAATGGCTTACTTTTTAACAAAGAAAATAGCTGTCTAAGTTACAGGTCACATTTTTTGAAATTCCAAAAAAAAAAACTGGATATGATGAAGCAAAACAACTATGATTACAATTAAACATCAAGTAGGAAAAATCTCTCAGTTAATCTTGTTTAACTGAAACTGCAACACTTTAGAAAGGTTAAAATTCAGTGTGAACAAGGCTTTTGAAAGCAGCCAATCAGAACTCTGCCCGTTTTTTCTCTAGTGTTTCCTAAATGGCACCACCAATTAGATATTCTAGACAGCGCCGTCCAGAGTTTTTCCCATGGTGCTTGAGTTAGCTGGTTTGAGCAATGTGTCACCTTCAAGGTCCTGTTTGCTGCACCTATATATCAAAAAACAAGGATGAAATCAGATTTGAAATATTTATTCAACTGCTGTTTACAATAATAGTAGTTTTATTATCTATATTAGAAATGAACAACATAGTGCATGGCATAGTTTTCTCACTGAAAACCTTACCACCCAACTGACTGACCCAGAAATTGGTCCGTTGGCTGGCCGTTCACTGGACTGTTGGTCCAACTCTGAGAGCAGCTTCAATATGTTGAATGCAGCCTGTGGAAGAAAGTAACACACAGTTTAAAACAGTTACATGACTGCACCAAATGGGATGGATCTAATTTAAGAGCTTTTATATATAGTAGCTTTTTATTTGAGTGGATTTGCCTCCCTGGTTGCCAAGGTTCCAGCTGGAATATCAACTCATGTGGCTCTGAACTCAGGGAAACACGGGGAAACAGAGTGAAGACCAGAAACTACAAGGCTATTAAATGACTACAAGGCTCAAATAATGGGTTGGGTGCCTTCAGTCATTACAAGCTAGGGAGAGTTTCTCTGCAAAAACTTTTTAAAAGAAAAATTTTGAAGCAGTGCTGCGTCTGGTGTCATACTCACCATGTCATGACAGGACTCCACGTCCTTCCCGATACCATGACTTATAAGTGGCGGCTGAGAAGAGCAGTTAATGAGAGACACAAATTCGTTCTTGTTGTTTTTTGGAAAGTCCTTGTATTCTACCTGTGGTGAACAGAGTACAACAATGAGTATCTTTCTTTTTATACACTGGTAGAGTCACCACTTATTTAAGAATGGGTATATATGTTGCAGTTAATTTGGTACCTGTAAGCCTTGCACAGTGGCCAGGTATCCAAGCTGTTCAGATGGTCTAGTGAAGGGACCGTGGAGTCTCATTGCTAGATTTTTACTTCCCTTCAGAATGCCTTCAGCTGTGGGAGACGTACCAGCATACAGCAGCTCGTTGGCAATTGTTGCTGTCAGTGAAGCCTTGGCCTGGTTTGGGCGACCATAGTCCTTGGCATGGGGTCCCTGACTGGCACCAACTGCCTGTGCCACCTCAGGCACCATGGGTAGAATACCAGCAGGAAGCTGCTGATGGCTGAGAAAGGGCACACGGAAATCCTCCTCCTTCTGGACTACAAAAAAATAATAATAATAATAATAAAATAAAACCAATTCAGATGAAGGATGCTTTTAGTACAAAACAACAAATTTGGCCAGCTTAATTAGGAACGAATATGAATTTAACTAAATGAAACTGGAGCACATGTGGAAGCATTTGAAAGCTTTACAGTACATCTTGATCCAACTTGATTGTATGACACTTACCCAGACCCCCATCCTCCACAGAGCTTGGCTCAAAAAAGGTCACTTTACGTCCATCTCCAGGTTTTTTCAGAGGAGGCTTTACAATAGGTACAAAAGAAAAACAGGTTTTATACAAAGTACAAAAGTCTAACAAGACCACAACTAAAACACATTACAAAGCAACACTGCTAAAAATAGCCAGTGGATAACAGGTGACTAAAACCTTTTTTTGTCCAAAACATCAGTGTTTTATCTGTAATATTTGCCCCATTCCTTTGCTTTGATAGTTCTTTATTAGAGGTAGGAAGGAATCTCACACAAATAAAAACACATAAATGTTTTAGTGAACCTTCTCCTCTGTTTTCAGGGCTGGTTTGGGAGGCTGAGGTTGAGGCACTTTAAATCCCAAGAGCTCCAGCATCTTCTCTGCTGCATTCCTTTTGGCCACCTTTTTACTTGGACCCATACCTTCTGCAGTCTGACCAGTGACTGAGACCTGATAGAAACAGCTGGATTAATGATTCAATAACATTAAATTAAATGTTTTTATTACCAAAGAAGGATGCCTGACAAACCTGCATGACAAACTCCCTACGTCGAGGCAGTCCTCTCTCTGTCACTAGGATGTACTCTGGCTCTTTCTCTTTCTTAGCCTGCTGGATCTGTGCCAGTCTGCTGATTGGGTTTATTCCTTGCCCATACTCTGGACTGGTCTGCAACTACAAAAAAGACAGAGTCGTTTTAATTAACTTCTTGCATGTATAATAAACATGCTAACACCTATACATAATAGGTGGGCTTGTAATTAACTTTATAGCTCACAAACTACTAAGAATAGCCTGTAGTAACTTACACTAGTTAAATCCCTAATGTAAATGTATGAATGTTACATTTATTAAACCTAAACAAAAATGCATATATTAACTGATACAGTTATCTGTTTTATTCTGCAGCCATTCACTTCAGTCCAGGGGATACAACAAAAAGAGTGATCACAAAAAAAATCCTAATATATTAACAGTGTTTTTAGATGATCTATAGTAGTTTTGCTACTCAATAGTTTTGTATGTTATGCATGTTCTTTCATTATTACTAATAACAATCAGTGTATTAAACAGTGTTATAAATTTCGATTCTCCGAGCACATTGTTCCCCCCCCACCAACACTTGTAAAGACCTTTTCTGCAAAAGGTTTTCTGTTTAGAAATTATATTAATATTATTCATAGTAGGTATTGTCTCCCCTTAACTTGACTGCTCACTGTTAACAGTTTGAGAATCTGTCATTACACATGCAACATTTGGGTCATGTTTTCAATAGGAAAATACCATTAAATTAACACAAAATTCTGTTTTGTAGATACATAATATGCATATACACAACAAACTACTATACCTTTATAATTGATTTGGTTTTCTTTTTAATACGAGGTGGCATCTTGTCTGTGACTGGTAGTTGAGGCAACTTCCGCAACTCCTCCAGAACAGCAATGGCAGCTAGCTTCTTGGCAATCTTCTTGCTCTTGCCCTCCCCTTCTCCAGTGAACTCTCCCACGGTCACTTTCACAACAAAGGTCTTCATATGAGGTGGTCCTGCCTCTTTCAGCACCTGATCAGAAATTCTGCTTCATTATTGTGCCAGGTAAAAACAGATGTTAATTTAATTCGGTAAGAATAGAAATGTGCTATATAGTTGACAATGTGATGTTTTTGTAATGTAAAGTTATATAATTCTATACATGGGTATATGGAAAGTTGTGGTATACCTCAAAGTTCACAGGCATGTTCCGCTTCAGTGCAATCTCAAACACTTGGCTGATCTCAGATTTATTGAGGTTTTCTTCTTCTGGTTCTTTTTTCGTCTATAAATAAAAAAAAAGTGAACACAGTGCATATAAGAAAAGAATAAACCATTACAGAGAACAGTATAACTCTAATGACAGACTTTTCATCTAAACATTTTTTTGTGACAACTATTTGTTGACATAACATTATGTTACCCTTTGATAGCAAACAAACACAGGATTCAGTCTACAGATAGCAGAATATACATGGATGACAGATAAAAAAATGTCCATGATACATATCCTAAACATCCACATCCATCCATACATAAGATATACCCAACATTACAATGTGTTAAGTAAATAGAATTAAAAGACAAAAAAACCCTTTAGTCACTGTACTACTTGGGTACTAACCTAAGCAAAAGAGAGCAACAAAATTCAGTATTTATTGCCCTCAATGACCTACCTCAACTAGCTGCTGTAACAGCGGCTCTTTTTGCAGCAATTTGATAGCTTTAGCAGCAGCGTCATGTTTCGCCGCCTGGCGTGTGCGGCCCTTACCAAGAAACTGCTGCCCTCCAATGGATAGCTCCATATGATACAGCACCGGTGCCACCGGAGGAAACGGGTAGTAATACCTGGTCAGGTAAAAATACATTCAGATTTATTTGTGTGTTTATCAATTTTTATTGTCTTAAAAAGCATATGCCTTATGTTAAACATCTATACAGTCATGGCACAAGAGGAACATACTGTTGCATGGAGCGAGCATAAGGCCCTGGTGCTCTGATATTGTAGTTGAATGTTGGTCTCATTCCTTGGTATGGGTCTATAAGTTTATAGATTGGCTTCTTCCCCAACTTCATACAAAGTGCATTCAGCTCCACAGTGTGTGTCATGCTGTCTGTTAAGAACAAAAAAAAAAAAAGTCTCTGATATACAGATAACAGGATATATATATTATTTTAAGGCACATATATATATATATATATATATATATATATATATATATATATATATATATATATATATATATATATATATATATATATATCATAAAAGGAGTTGTATGTAAGTATCAGAACATACACTCAGGGCCTCTGTAGAACCCACCTGGGTTCCTGCCTTGGTGTCGTGGGATCCTGTTATTGGGTTTGGGCAGTGTGGTCTGGGTGAGAGCACAGGCTGCTGCAGAATGCTGAGCTTTCTTTATACTGGTGCCGTCTGCATCCCAGTGCTGCTCCCCCAGAGTCAACTGCACAGTAAATATCTAGATACAGAGAAAGAAAGAGCATGATAAATATAACTGTAGCCAGGCGAAATGTGCGTACACTAAGGCAGAATGAATATAAAAAAGTCAAAAGTGTACCTTGGAATGGGCTGGTCCTTGCTCACTGAGTAGCTTGTACTCAGGCTGGATCTTATTGTAACGGGCTAACTCATTCACCAAACACATGGGGGTCTTCTCTTTAGGGTTTGCCATGTTAGAAGCTGCAACAAATTAATATAAATCATTTTTATTTACAGTTCAATTATATAATTATAACAATTATATAATAATTGTTCCACCTATATAAAATTATTAAGTATATAGTGCAATCAGTTTTTATTATTTTGTTACATTACTTACTACAAATGGATTTTTCAGGTTGTCATAGTTTTATAAAGTTGGCAAAATACAATTAAACAAGTATTCTTACCCTGTAGTACTCAATTATTAATACTCAATTACGGTGTTTTCAGAATTTGAATGAACCATCGTCTGTGCTAAAATTAATTTATTAGACATGATATCTCTGCCTATATAAAGCCCCACAGCTAACAGTGCAAAAACTCATGAGGTCAAATAATTTTGAACAGACATCCAAAACAGGATGGTGTCAAAACACGCACCATGGCACCTTTGCAAGCAAGGCAGCAAGCTTGGTGCATGCTAAAAATCAACTAAAGGCCACAAAATGTAGGATTCTGACCAGCATTGAAAGCTTTAGTCTGAATACCAGGTGTTACATATGGTCGACATCCCTCTTCACCTTGCCCATTCCATTCCTATGGTGAAGCATAATGGTGGCAGCATCATGTTGTGAGGACGTTTGTTACTCATTTTAGATACCTCTTAAACCAAACTATTTTATATTACTATACAGACATACACCAATCATATATAACATTATGACCACCTGCCTAATATTGTCTTGGTCCCCCATTTTGCTGCCAAAACAGCCCTGACCCGTCGAGGCAGGGAATCCACTAGATCCCTGAAGGTGGGCTGTGGTATCTGGCACCAAGATGTTAGCAGCAGATCCTATAAGTCCTGTAAGTTGTGAGGTGGGAGAATTTGTATGCCAAGTCAACACCTCAGAATCGTTGTTGTGTTCATCAAACCATTCCTGAACCATTTTTGCTTTGTGGCACAGCACATAATCCTGCTGAAAGAGGCCACAGCCATCAGGGAATGCCATTTCTGTGAAAGAGTGTATGGTCTGCAACGATGCTTCGTTAGGTGGTACATGTCAAAGTAACATCCACATGGATGGCAGGACCCAAGGTTTCCAATCAGAACATTGCCCAAAGCATGACACTGCCTCCGTCGGCTTGCCTTCTTCCCATAGTGCATCCTGGTGCCATGTGATCCCCAGGTAAGCGAGACACACACTCCCGGCCATCCACGTGATGTAAAAGAAAATATGATTCATCAGACCAGGCCACCTTCTTTCATTGCTCCCTGGTCCACTTCTGATGCTCACGTGCCCATTGTTGGCACTTTAGCTGGTGCACAGGGGTCAGGACGGGCACCCTGACTGGTCTGTGGTTATGCAGCCCCATACACAGCAAACTGTGATGCACTGTGCATCCTGACACCTTTCTATCAGAACCAGCATTAACTTCTTCAGCAATTTGAGCAACAGTAGCTCGTCTGTTGGATTGGACCACACGGGCCAGCCTTCGCTCCCCACGTGCATCAGTGAGCCTTGGCCGCCCATGACCCGGTCGCCGGTTCACCACTGTTCCTTCCTTGGACCATTTTTGATAGATACTGACCACTGCAGACCGGGAACACCCCACAAGAGCTGCAGTTTTGGAGATGCTCTGATCCAGTCGTCTAGCCATCACAATTTGGCCCTCATCAAACTCTCTCAAATCCTCACGCTTGCCAATTTTTCCTGCTTCTAACACATCAGCTTTGAGGACAAAATGTTCACTTGCTGCCTAATATATCCCACCCACTAACAGGTGCCATGATGAGGAGATAATCAGCATTATTTCACTTCACCTCTCACTGCTCATAATGTTATGATACACCTGATCGGTGTATAATTCAACATCTCTAGAGACAGCTGAAAACAGCAGTACAGCTACATTCTCTTCCAGTCTGACCAGGTTTGAGAAGTTATGGAAGTTGACTGCAAAATCCAGCTGTGCCAAGCTTAAACACTGCAAAAGGTACAGAGTCTGAAAGCTTGTGTAAACATGAAATTGTTGCATCTTGTTAATTAATTTAACCCATTTTAATGTAAGGCTTTAGGGTAAAAAAAAAAAAAAAAAAAAAGAAAGAGTAAATTATTCAAACTTTCTCAGAGTATAAACACACTTTCACCTACCTGTAGGGTTACAGAAGGGTGTAGCTGAGGCAGAAGGCAGGGCGGAGCTTCGAAGCGGGTGACTAGCACTTTCTGAAGGTAAGGAGCCAGTAGCAGAAGGAATGCTGAAGCCAGGTTGGGGCTGTGCTAGCTGTAAAGGAGCAGAGCTGGGTACAGGACTGCCGGGAGACTGGAACTGAAGCTGGGACATTCTGGCTTATGATTAGGAATACACTTTGCAGTCTGGGACAGGATTCTCACAGTACAGTGATGAGTGTTTGTAAAGGCAGATTAGGTGTTTTAGAAAAGTCGAAGACTGCAAAGCTCTGCCTGCAAGGAAAGCATTCAAACATTTGAATACAAGAATTGCAAAACTCTTCATGGTCACATTTTCACAATGGTCAGAACAGGCCACTGTAAAATTACGACCACATAATACAACATGGAAAGACATTTAAATTTACTTGGTTACTGATAACAGAAGGCTAATGGTCCTAAATCAAACGTTTTTGGAGTTAGATGACAGCTAGATGTCTGACTTAAAGTGGAATCTTTTGAGTGCGACATGTACATTTCTGTAGAATAAACCACAATAATATCGAACAGTTAATTATCGAAATTCCTATAATGATCTCTTCCGGCTAATGTGTAATGTGACAGCGGTGTAACAAAAACGTAGCTGAAAACCAAGTGTAGCCTCCGCTAGCTAATGTTAGCGTGTACCCAGATGCAATACAGGTCATCGTTAGTCATTGTTACACCGACACGGGTTTGAAAGAAAATGATAACAAGCGCGACTGAGTGCATGTGTGACAGAAATTAAAACACATAGAACTAACACGTTTTATAATAGAGGCAGTATGTGACATTTTATCATTGGGGCCAGAAGAGGATCAGAAGATAAAGCTAATGTTAACAGCTAACTGTCTCGCGGGCTAGCATCAACTCTGTAAACCAGAGCAAAGCCTCCTCCTCTCCCCGCCACAGCACCTCACCTCGTTTTATTTAGGTCCGGTGGTAAATTACTCCATGAGAAAGCACGTTAACATTAGCGTCCAATTTTAGGGGAGTGATATGGTGGGGGTTTGAATTAAAATATAGGTGAGGTAGAGCAGAGAAAGTAGACAGGGCAAACACTAAAGAGAATCGCCTAATGGTCCAGCCACTCCCGGAAATTACACCACTTCCGGGGGAGGTTTTAGAGAGCTGGTGGGTTAGGGTTATTTACTTAGATTTACGAAAATTACAAATTCTTAAGCAAGGGGTTCTCAAATCCTTTGCCAGGGACTCCTTTAACTGTTTAAACGAATTTAACATAAAACTCACAGACCCCTCTCTAAACATTAACATACTATTCTAGTATTTAGGCTTATTATTTAAATTTATCCATAGGCTCTTTTATGTGACCAATCAAAACTAATTATTATTATAAGTTTGAGATTTCTAGCAGTAAAACATAAAAAAAAAAAAATTAGAGCCTTAAACCAGTGACATACCAGCACCAGCCATATTTATATTCATAACAAATCATTTTTTCCCCCAGAATTTCCCTGGCATTATTCAATTAGAAACAAAAATTCCTAGTGCAATCCTTATTTAGTATTTCATTTAAAACATCAGCCAGGTGAGTAAAAATCAAATCCACGATGTGTCTTTTGAATATCAAAATTTATGAGATATTAATCAAAACACAAATACAAAGTACCACTTTTTTTTTTTATTTTACCAAACAAAATGCAAAAATATTAAATTGTCCATAAAATAAAGATAAACCAAGCTTATCCTGACACATTAAAAATATTCGTAACATACAAGTGTGTTACAACTTGTCCACCTGATGTAATATTGTACCATAAATAAGACCTAAAAGTGGTTAAAGCCAGACTCATTTATCCATTAAATCAGTGTTTGAGGTAATTCCTCTATACATCCATTAAACTGGGAAAATTGTAACAGATAAAAATCATGTGTGGTTAATTAAGTGGTCCTGCATAACCATATTTCATATAAACAGTCCTAAAACTTCAAACTGTCATCAGGAACATGATCGCCATCATCAGTAGTTATAAGTTAGCTAATGCATTTGTGATAATTCCAGTGCATCAATTTGAAACCATGTAAATGACAAATCTTTTTTTATACAAAAATCTGACATTATTATTGCTGTGGAACATACTGAACAAATCAGCTGATTTACAATGATGCTAGATTTGGCTGAAGTATGGTCTTGCATAAATAAGTGTCCTGAGTGTCAGGGTTTAAAGTGTAAAGGTTAAAGGTTGTAAGCTTGTCGAACACTGAGAGTATCTCTCATCATTAAATCTCTCAGTCGCCACAACGCATCAACCATTGTGGTATGAGCACCTTTGCTCTTCAGCCAGTGAGAAGGAAGACGGCTCTCCTGCTCTCTATTGAGGCGAGAGTCTTTTCTTTGAGCTATAAAAAGAAATTAGAAAATGTTAGAACACAGAATATACATTTTGGAAACAGAGTTTTTTTTTCCACCCATCTCACCCTTAAGGCTCTGGTCCCATTTGCTGATAGTGGGACAATCTGCACTGAGCCCTTCTATGTATTTCAGGTAGGCTTCTGAATGCAGGAGGCGCTGTGGCCTGGGAGGTGGTGCTATGAACATGGGGGTGCCTTGTGGTTGGTGAGCAGACTGACCCAGCTGACTCTGACCTGGGTATGGAGGCGGAGCCACCTGCCCGGGGCCATATGCACCCATCTACAGAGGAAACAATTAGGACATTAAGACTAGAGCTCTCAACACAGCTTGAATCAGAATTAGAGTTGAACTATAATTAAACATGATTTTCACCTGAAGACCATAAGGATTTCCTGGACCAGGGCTTCCAGCCATACCATTAATACCAGGTCCCATTCCACCTGTAGAGAGAAGGAAAAAAAACATATTAAATAATGAAAACATGTAGCTGATTAGCAGGGAGGCTGATCATGTAAACCACTTTCAATAGATTTCTTGGATTTTACCTCATGGAAAAGTGCTGACTGAAGAAGTACATTATGTATTTGATATAATAGTTGTAGTGCATTAGATATCATTATTCTTTGGAAGTATAACATCTGAATAAGTATTGTTTAATGAACTTCTAAACTTAGTCTTAATTAAAACAATAACAATTTAGCAACTAGCCATTGTGATTAATTGTAGTGATTAAACGTCAAAATACATACAAGAACAAAAATGTCATAATATTAATATGTAATCAACTTGAAATAAGAAATTATGGTGAGACATTCATTCATATGGAAAACTAGCAGCCATCTGCAAGTTCGATTATAGTGATACAAAATAGTAGTAAAAGTAGGACATCACACAGAACTACCATTACATGCCATCAATTCCACACCACCTGCAAATTCAAATTTACTTCTGATTAAGAATTTTTCTTGCGAGTTAATAATTGTCTCTGGTTTTGGCTGGTGAAGTTGCACACAAGTGGATGCGTCTTACCAGAAGGGGGCATACTGGGGTACCCAGCCATGCCTGATGTAAAGTAGTGTTGAGGTGGCAATGCGGGCACCCCCATGGGATGAGGAGGTGTGCCACCCATACCCATCATGCCATCAGGAGGTCCCTGCATAGGCATGAAGGGTGGGCCATAATTTCCCATCATGCCTTGGGTGAAAAGGGAGAAAAAACACAAAAAGAATCCATGCATATGTGACATGCAGATGTGTTTGGTCATGCACTACAAAGTAAAAGACACTGCAATCTCTACAGGAGCAAGTTAGAGAGAGTAACCTAGGTAAAAGTGTCAAAGTTATGAATGATGCCAGTAGTAGAACTTCCATGTATGTATGTTAATAAAAATAATAATCATGCAAACAAAACAATAGAACAAGCATTATCTATTTAAAAACTCACAACCAAGAAGTTACAGTTGTGAATATGAATAAGATCTCATGGGGTCCTTAAGTGGGTTAGACTACAGTGATTGGTGGCTGACGAGAATGAGTTGGGGTACAGATGGCAGTCAGTAGGTGATGGAAGCTTTGGAGGGTGCCCGGATGCTGCATCTTGATTGTCTTGAGGAGAGGGTATAAGGGGGATTTGGCGTTACCTGGCATAGGTGGCATGGCTTGGTTTAGCATCCCCATAGAGCTTGGGGGAGGCACCACCCCCATCAGAGACCCGGCTGGGGTACCTGCTCTTGGGGAAGCTGCCGCCTGCTGCTGCTGCTGCTGTTGCTGGAGGGCCCTTTCTCGTTCCTGCTGTTCTACCAGTTTAGCTGCCCGCTCTGAAAAGACAGCAGTATAGACACACTATTAAAGACCCCACCTGATTAGGCAAATATTCTTGCCTAATATTCGTTATTAAGAACCCATTGTAATATAACCAAGACAACTGCCAGATAAGCCAGTAAAGACAAAATGTTTTAAATTTTTATGACATGGTTTTCATGTGAATCTACCTTCATACTCTGACTTCCTAGTAGATTCCAGGTTCCTCCACTCCGTACCCACAAGACGACTCAGTTCTCCAAAGGAGTAATCTGGGTGTCGAGCCTTTATGACAGCTCGCATCTCACTGCTAAACAAAATGTAGCCACTCATGTTGATCTTGCGCTTGGCTCCTTCTTTCTTGGATATACCTTTAATCGCCTTTGGTGTGGACTGTGCAGAATAATCACAGGCAATGTGCAAGAATCATAATCATGTTTGAATGGATTATCAACTTTTTCACACCACTGTACATCTGAGGATTGATAAAGTGTTGGCCTCCTTCCTGATTTCCTTTTCTTTTTTGCATGTTTGTCACACTTTAATGTTTCAGATAATCAAACACATTTAAATATTAGTCAAAGATAAACAAGTAAACACATCATGCAGTTTTTAAATGAAGGTTTTTATTATTAAGGGAAAACAAAATCTAATGGCCTCGTCACCTCTAAATGGCTGAAGAAAAACAAAATGAAGACTTTGGAGTGGCCTAGTCAAAGTCCTGACCTCAATCCGATTGAGATGCTGTGGCATGACCTTAAAAAGGTGGTTCATGCTCGAAAACCCTCCAATGTGGCTGAATTACAACAATTCTGCAAAGATGAGTGGGCCAAAATTCCTCCACAGCACTGTAACAGACTCATTGCAAGTTATCGAAAACACTTGATTGCAGTTGTTGCTGCTAAGGGTGGACCAACCAGTTATTAGGCTTAGGGGGCAAACACTTTTTCACACAGGGCCATGTAGTTTTGGATTTTGTTTTCTCTTAATAATAAAAACCTTCATTTAAAAACTGCATGATGTGTTTACTTGTGTTATCTTTGACTAATATTTAAATGTGTTTGATTATCTGAAACATTAAAGTGTGACAAACATGCAAAAAAATAAGAAATCAGGAAGGGGGCCAACACTTTTTCACACCACTGTAGCACATGCTGTATTTAGGTGTAGACAGTTAATGTCATGACAGTGTTTATGTGAAGGCTTAGTGTATATGAATCTTTATGAGGATGAGTACAAGTATAAAATATACCTGTAGAGGTATGTTAGGAAGGTCCATATCACTAGCCAGTGAAGACTGTAGCTGGGGCAAGGAGGGTGTTGCTGGTGCTTCATCATCCTCATCTTCCATCTCATCTAAATCTTCATCCAGGTCATCAATATCTGCAAATTTGGCCTCTAGCTCTTCAATCTTTTTATCGAGCAGGGGGGATGGTTCCTTGGAAGGCACAAACGGCTTTCTATAAAAGGAAGAATGTCAAACATTAGCATCTAGTTACATACACTTACATATTTAAGTACTAGGCCAAAGCAAAGACAAGAAAGGTATAGTAGCTTTTACTGTACAGACTGTCTAGTACAAACAGTAATATTAAAATACCTGAAGTAGTAGATTTCATCATCCACCACTTTGGCTGAAAGGGAAAATCGTTTGAGGCCTTTAAATTTTTTCATCTGCTTCTCACTTTCAATGTAGCGGCTCTCACATACATGTACGTTCTCCTCTGTAAACTCAGTTGGCCTACAGGAAATAAAGTCCTTAAAGGAGGAGACAACACACTTTCCTATGGAGAGGGAGAAGAATGTATAAAGACAAAATTGTAGAATTGTAAAATTAATATTCATAATAATCAAGGTTTTTGTAGTATGTGGTTCATCTTAAAGCATACACTTTAACCAAATTAAACACTTTCTACATCTTTAAATATCTTTATCACATTTTTTCATATAAGGACAAAACTAATGAATTTTATTACAGATCTCTGGACATTGTAGGTCACACAGCAGAAGGGAGGTTTGTACCTAAAATACACATCATGGGGGAGGTCTCCTCCAGGTTGCTCAGGAACACTTCGCGCTGGTAAAACATCTTGGTGGGCTCATGTTCTGTCTCCTGAGGGTGGATGAACATTGGCCCAAAGAAGAAAGGAACTCCATCCTGCTCCCACATCTTCTCAATCCTGCCCATAATCATCAAAACAAAAGTTTACTGTACAATAGTCATAGGGATGAGATTGGAAGGTAAGAGGAAAAACGTTACAAATCGCTTGCCTGCCAATTCGTGGACGAGTCAATCCATGTGATCGAATGTAGACACAATCACCCACTTTCAGCCACATGTTATTGTAGCATAGTTGTTCATAGTACTGACATCCAGGTTCACCATTAGCCACCTCTACAGGAACAGCCTCTCTCTCCTGTAGGTAGCAAGTATGAAAATTATAAGTAAACAAACACTTCATCCTCATATTTTTCCCAATCCGACATTAAGCTGTCAATTCATAGAGATACTTACTTTCTCAATAAAGGTACCATGATCATCAGCAGCATCTGCCATCTTGTCCTGGTCACGATTTGCAGCACTGACAAACATGGATACAACTCTAACCACAGGTAATGGCGCATCACGAGAGATTAATTTCCCCGAGTTTGGAGGCATAGTCCACATTTTGATCTTCTTGAAGGCCTTGGTCCGGGTTGTGTAACGAGATTCACAAACATAGACGTCCTCAGGCTTGAAGCCCTCGGGCTGGAGTTTGAAATAATCCTGGAAAAAAGTAGAAACTCTCAGAGAATGTTTCGAACAGAAACTTTAGATAAAGTGCATATAGGATTTTACATATGTACATGGAGTAATCCGCATGTTTATATATTTGTGATTTGTTGCAATATAGTCTATACTAAAATAAGATTTTCTTAAGGTTAAGGGAAGGAAAGAGAAGGTTTTCTTCCATTTACCTTTACAAATAGCACCATACATTTCCCCAGTATCTTACTGAATGAAACTTTGTTGTAATAGTCACTCTTGAATACTTCCTTTTCCAGGAACTTGCGTGTAGCCACGTGGAAGGTCTCACCTGGTCGATAAAACCAGCAGCCATACAACCACTGATCCCCTGCATCAAACAACCAGACAGGAGCTGATTTAAAACACATTCTGATATGTATTATAAATATTAAATCCCTTTTTAATGTTGGGTTTCATTTTGTTGATTTTCACTAAAGTGAACAAGTGTTGCTTATTCTCAGCAGATCAAAGTGATTATAGGTCAGCAAACATTTGATACTGTTGATGTCAACACAAGCTCAAGAAATGTGATGTAAAAAAAAAAAAAGAGAGAAAAAACCTGAAGAACCTGAAGTGGGCTTTGAAAAACAAAAATTTGTGGTCATTAATGATGCATTCTGAAATGTCAGTCATTATCTGTCAAGCCAACTGTTTTTTGGAAAATAAATAGTTAATAAATGTTAAATGTGATTTTCCCTAAAAGAAAAAGTTTGCTCACCAGCCTCATCCTTCCACAGTTTTTCGATGCTTACAATGTGTGGCTGCAAGTTGGCTTCAGATGGCTGCACATACACATAGTCTCCTACACTGTAGGTGCTGTTCCCAAAGCTGCAGTCTTGACTATAGGTGTTCTGAAGGCTGGATGACCACTGTCCATCTGTAGCACAAATCCCAAATCTGTTTCAGCAGTGCAATGCCCCATGCACAAGGCAAACCCCATGAAGACTTGCTACAGGTGTAGTTGAATAACTCAAGTGGCCTGTACAGGACCCTGACCTCAACCCCACCAAACTCCCCCAGATGAACTGGAATGTGAAATATGCTCCAGGCCTCCTCGTCTGACATCACTGCCTGACCTCATTAATTCTCTTGTGGCTGAATGGGCAAATCCCAGCAGCCGAAAATCAAGTGGAAAGCCTTTCAACAGTGCACATTATTATAAGAGCAAAGAGAGACTTATAGAGAGAAATATGATGGTCAGTACATATGGGTGCAATGATCAGATGTCTACATACATTTGGCTATATAGCGTACTTTTAATCAAGGAAGACAATAAATAAAATGGGTTAAACAATTTTTAAAATGTATGTATTTACAAAAATGTAATTAACTATACATAAATAACAAAACAGTTTACATTATTAGTGTACTACAATCACATGATTAGTATTACACTTATACTGTATTAAACTACAGCATAAGAAAACACAAATAATTAAAAGACTACCATACCTTTCTTGTCTTCCTCAATTTTGAGTCGATCTTCCTCCATTTCCTGAGGCAGTTTTTCTCTCTTCTCCTGCTCCACATCTGCATGCAGGTGTCTGGCTGTGTAGCTCAGTGCTGGAGAGAGTAGGATCTCACCATTCTTGCATAGCTCATCTCGGATCTTCAAAAAGAACTGCTGCAGCTCAATTGAGTCCTCAAAGATTTCAGAGTCTGTCCTGCAGGTACAGAACTTAATTTTGTCAGTGCACTTTACTAATAAAGTTATTTGTGGCAATACTCTCTTAGCAATACTAATAATTTACTATTGTGCTCACTCCTAAGCTAACAGTACTTGAAATTTTCAAGCATTTTAAAAATTTTCAATAAATATTTTTAGAAAATCATTAGCATTACAGATTTTCCCATCCAAATTGTCTTGGGAGTAACATGGCACAACAAACTGCAATTATAACCATTGTTTAATATGTATAGGGGTCTATTGGCTAACCCATACATTTTTGCTCAGACACTATGAATATTTTTCACATTTCATTGTAAAAAAATGGAACCCAACAGGAGAAATAAATAAACAGTGAACAGAAAAGGACAGCTAATTGGTAGCTGCTGACCTGTTAAGGCGTCGGGCTTTCTCCAGCACCTCAAAGAAATGCTCCTGAAACACATCCAGCCTCCGATAGCGTCCACGCTCTATGTTGTTGCGGATTATCTCCAAGCTAAGAGGTGGTTCCTCTGAGTCTGTTGGATCCACAGCAGGCACCTCTGCAAGCGAGTCACTGTAGCAGCGGCCCTCGTCATCTTGATGGCCCATCACTGACACAAAGAGGTTCCGAATGAGCTCGCAAACCAGTGGTGCTACGGCCACTTGAGCTCCGGCTCTTTCCTCTCCCTCCTCTTCCTCCTTCTCCAGGCTGCGGCGCGCATCAAGGAAGGCTCTATGGAGCAGCAGTGCATCGCGGTAGATGAGCGACTCAGGCTCATTGTATGTACAGGCATTGTTAAACATAAGTATGAAATCCTCAGCCATTGACTCAGTGTCCTGATAGCGGCCCTGGATCATGTAGCTGCGCACACGCTCCATATCAATAGGGCGTTTGATGGCAGCGTAGTAATCAGGCAGCTCAGAGCGTGATGGCAGACGCAGAAACACCGCGCTCAGGCGGCGTCCACGACTGTCCGTGAAACTGCGAACAGCTTCATAGAGCGAGCCCAGTTTCTGCTGCAGAGACGTCTGAGAACGAGACTTCTTGGGAGATGCAGCACCCCCACTCCTCCCTGGATAAGTAACAGATGGTAATAACAACGTATAATAACAATAATAATAAAAATCATCATTTGTAACCAAATTAGTAAAATAGATTTTCTCATAATTACATAACGCACTTAGTTTGAGTTTGGGTGAGCCAACATCATCATCCTCAGGTAAAGGTCCAAGTTCCTTCTGTTTTTCCTTTACAATTTTTTCCAGAATGTCTGCATCATTGTAAACCTGCAAAGAGCAGTAAAAAGCAAATAAAAAAAATGTATCTCTAATTAACTGCAATTTTACAATATCAACAAATATAATGTAATACAATATAATGATAATAATAAAATCAGAACATTGTATGCTTTTATAGAAAAACAAATACAGTGTAGCACGACCTTATCTTCATCCAGTTTCAGCCTTCAAACAAATCATAGCTTGTAAACTTTTACCTACCTGAGAGCCTTCCTCGTTGTAGTGGCGAGCGTTGCGGAACATGAGCTTCATGTCATTCATGAGAGCCTCCTCGCTGACATAGCGCTCACTGCGAATATTGCTCTCAATGGTGCGAAGGTCCATGGGCTCAATGATAACCTGGTAGTAATCGGGGTAGTCCTTCTTTGACGGCTTCACCATGAAGAGGTCACAGAGGCGACGACCTGTACCTGCCTCTCGTGCCTCTGTCACTGTTGCATACAATGCTTTCATTCTGTTTTTCTTTGTGTTCTTCTTATGACTATGGTGTTAGAAAATGTATTATTGGACAGAAGAAAGGAAACATTACTAATAATATTCAAATGACAATGCTGCATAAGAAATGCTTCTTTCAGAATGAAACTGACTTTTTTCTCTTACTGCTTCCTGTTTCAGGGGTCATGGTGGACATCAAACTGTCACCCTCATCATCATCTCGAAGTTCTCTCCTTTTTAACGGGAAAAAGGAGGTTAGCCCATTTTTACAGCAAGATACATACAATATTTCTCAAAATTTTATTTTTTTTATTTATTTATATATATATAGACTTGTGTGGTGTTCACTATAGTGTATTGGTATGTGATCTATATGCATTAACAATAAACTATACTTTATCTACAAGCAAGTTTTCTCCATCCAGCTGAAAATAAGAAATATATTCACCTGCATTATTTGCTGTAATTTCTGAGCACGCTTGTAAATGGCTGAATTGGGGACATTATAGCGTTTAGCATTCTCAAACATAGAATTAAGGTCAGATTCCATCTGCTCGACTCCCTCATACTCCCCACTTCGCATTTTTTCTCTGTAAAAAAATAAAACAAAGAAATTTAAACAGAGGTCATGTTAAAGCACATCTTTTTTTACTGGAAAAATACACCGATGTTACACTGATTAATGTTAAATTTATGTATTGGCAACAAGCTGATACCCCCATTAAATTTTGATACAGTGATCTATCAGGTTCGATGCTTTAGAGAGAAATGTCACTTAAACTAATTGTGTAAGTGAGTATAAATAAAGTAGGTCAACATAAATTGGGGATATGTTGTTTGAAAGAGTGTGAAAGTACCTGATTTGCTGAAGAGAAATGGGGTGTTTGATCTGTTGGTAGTAATCAGGGTATTCTCTGCGTGAAGGTAACTGAAGGAACGGCTCAGCAAGGAGCTGACCCTGAGTGTTACGGGCCCCTCTGACAGCTTGGTACAGCTGGAAGATCGGGTCGCCGGTAGATAGTCGAGTGTGCCCACTTTCAGACTCCGCCTCCCCAGCATCATACCGCACAGACCCTGTAGTAAAAGATACAAAGACAGTAAGAAATTCTCTTAATGAGCTTACAGCTTTGCTTGAAGATATTAAAAGGATTTTTCATTTAATCGTACAAAACGTATATAAAAGCGTCTATGAAAAAGTTAGACTGCGACTGCATCAAGTCCTATTATCTTGATACTTGGGCAGGATGAGGGAATACCTGATAGAATGGAGTCTTCATCACTCTCTGAGCCAGGCTGCAGAGACATGGTAATAGCTCCCTGAGCTGACCTCCGATTCCTGCCACAGAACATACAGGCATCATAGACAAACTACAAGCCAAAAGTACATTTACTAATCATCAGTAGCAGCTGGTTATCCAGCAACAATAAAAAGCGATTCAAGCCTCAGGACTGCTAAGCTGCCACTGCTTGAACCTTGAATAATGACCTTAACCTTCTCTTATCCATTGGTGCCATCATGGCTGATCCTGCATTCTGATTCAAACTTCCCAACAAACTGGGATATGTGATGAACAGAATTTCACTGTGCTCAAAGCAAAAACCTGGGCGATATGGATACCTGATGCGGAGGCTGGATTTTGTTGGTTCTGCCTGCTCAAGTTCAGTCCTTCTCTGAATAAAGACCTTCTTGATTGTGTTTGCATCCTTCAAACAAAAGAAGAGTAAGTGTTACCTTGTTTAACATGGAAAGTAAACCAAAATTGGATTATCCTGTTTTGCAGCAGAACATCAAACCTGACGTGACGGATACTACAGAATGCAAACAAATATTACCTTATAAACTTGTGATCCAGGTTCATTGTAGACTTTGGCATTTTTGGTCAAAAGATCAATATCCTTGGCCATGGCACTGATGGATTTGTAATGCCCCATCTGTGATGAAAAAATAACATGCTATGTCCTGTTGTACATTTCTGGACAGGTTTGGTTTATATCCATTAACTGCAATGATGATGATCATGGGAGACACACACCTGTATCCTCTGAGCAATGGTTCGGAAATCTATTGGCTCTTTGATTATGGCATAGTAGTCTGGGTATTGCTGGATATAGGCAGAAGAAACATACATGTTAACATACATTAAATGAGCTACTTAACAAACATTATAATTAAAGGGGGAAAAAAAGTCCTACCAGTTTAGAGGGCAGCTTCTGGAAAAGTTCACTAACTAATCTCCCTGAAGAGTCAGTATAAGATACAAGAGACTCCAACAGCTGCTCTAGGACCCCTTTCATATAGTTGGGTGACATCTGAGAAGTGAGGAGAGATTATCTGATAATGCTGTAGTGTCTCCACCATATATGCATGCACAGAGCTGTAAAGCTTTAAAGACTTTGAGCATCTCATTTTTCTTCACTTCTTTTCTCATAACTGGATTATGAGGAAACTCTACCTCCTCCTCTGTGGAGACTCCTGGGTTGTCAGCATCTTCACTTTCCTCTTCTTCTTCATCATCCTCGACATCTCCTCCACGAAGAAGGCTACTCTTTGTGGCTAGAAAAAGATCCCACAACTTACAGGCAGCCCTGTACTCTGGACTATCAGCCTGGAGAGGAAAAAAAACAAAACAAAACATACATACAAAATCAGGCACAGTTGCTTTTACAAACTAAGTGATTTAGGAACTCACAAAAGAAAACTCAGTGAACCATAAATTTGTTGAATCTTACCGAATAGTAAGCTTTGGCATTGTTTATAAGTAGCTTAAAATCTTCAGAGAAGTGATCTGCATCTTGGTACTCTTCAGTCCTGAGCTTCTGTTGGATCTTCATCATGTCAATGGGCTGGCTCACCACCTCATAATAATCCGGCTGATTCCTAAATGGCATAGACAAATACTAAAAAGACTAGGCAGAGAACAATTCAACAGCCAAAATCAACTATTCATTACACTGTATTATTTCATTCATGCCTGGAACAGCAGAAACTCAGATTTATTATAATTTTTTTTTTTTAAAAGTCAATGTAAACAAAAAGATAACAGCTGCCCCATACCTTCTTTTCGGAGCACGAACAAAGAGCTCACAGATCTGCCTCCCTTGCTCATCTTTGTAGTCCCTGATAGTATTGTACAATTCACTGCAAACAGCAATCTAAAAGATATTGAGCATGTGCTTAGTGTCTGTGCTCATAAAATCAATCTGTTGGACAAAATTCACACTAAAAAGCCATTGAGAAGCAGGTATTCAAAAGTTTAAGACATTTGGTGCCTTTAATTGGTAAAAAAAAAAAAAATCTACATCCTGCCAGTCATCTCACACTTTCACAATGTTAAATATTATCAGTAGAAAATAAATCAAATCTATTCGAATACTGATCCAGTGCTACAGGGTAATCTCAATCCTAAAACTTATATATGATCACGGATTGGGACACTCTATCGAGAAACAAATTCATTACACACAAAGGAAAACAAAATAACCTACTTTTATGTGAGAAAAATATAGTTGCAACTTCTGCCTTAACTAAATAGAAAGGGCTCCCCTCTATGTATTGTTAGTGATTTGTCAGTTCATTAAGTAGAGGTTGAACAAATAGTCAAAGTGTTGTTTTTTTTGCATCCACCCAGCTGGCACTTACAACTTGTGCAAACTCACTTGATCAACAGCAGTGGCATTAGAAGTCCTCCTCCTTTTCCAACTACTGGCTGGAGTTGATGAAGTGGCATCGTCAAACTCTCCACTCACACTGCTGGAGGGAGATGCGATGCGTCGTCTCTTGGAGCCCATAGAAATAGTACCTGCATTTTTTTTCACATACAGTTGTTAAAGACACAACTCATCTAGCATTTAAATATAGTTAATCACTGATTAATGCAATACACCTTAAATAAATGGTCATGGATAGCTTTATTATGGGCAGGGTGATCAAAACAAGCGTTTAAATGGATGGTATACATGAGTACTACGAGTGACACAGCTAGTTGGTTAAGGAAGAAATGTAGTATTTTTTCATAGCGTTATTGGTAGAGGATATACATTTTGTAATGTTTACGGTTGATTCTACTGATCATTCACAATCTAACGAGAATACCGGCCTGGACTACATGTTATTAATGAACTGAACACCACAAGTTTGCATACCGGTTAGCTGAGGATACAGGCTGTACTTCCAGACAAGCCAGAACAAATATTAACTATCAAACTAGAACTAACACCCACGTTAGTCTTTCACGTATCATTTAACTCTCTTGTCTGTTGTGTTACAACTTTCCTGTACGCGCTCATGCTACAGAGTCCACCAGTCCTCACACACTACCGCTACTACCGCTAATGTTACTTCTCAAACAAAAGAGCGCTCTGTGTACAGCACTATTAACCTCACTAGCTGGTCTGCTAAACACTTAAGCCGAAAAGTAGCTCATACGTGTCTGTACGGTGAACTCCCATTACAAAAAAAGAGAGAACATTACTGAAACTCACCCGTATAAAATGTGTGGTTTTCTTTAAACAGTCAATAATTATCCACCAAAAAATAGCGCAACGGCTAATAATGTTAGCCAGTGAGCTAACGTTTATTTTAAGTCCCGCCTCTTTTCGTAAGCGGAAGTTTATTCAGTTAAAAGTCTTCCCGTTTCCTGGCTTCCGTTCATAGGATATTTGTTTAATCATTCGTGTCTTTTATATCCATTTCGTTTTATTTTCTTGTCAAAACGGGTAGTGTTATTCTGAAAAAAGTTTGTTATTTAAATAGTCGTAATAATAATAATAATAATAATAATAATAATAATAATAATAATAATAATAATAATAAATACAGCGTTTACTGAATAATTTGCCTAAAACAGTAGTTGCTCTTAAAGCGTAAAGTGGCAATAGGCTATTTTTTAACCAGGTAGACCTAGCAGACTATAATAATGAATAATGAATAACTATATAGCAACGGGCGATCATATGCTTGGATATCCGAATCGAAAAGTACATAGGTTATTTAATCCAACAGAATAATTTGACAATCAGTAAATGGGAAATTAGTCACGGGAATATAGGAACACATCAAGCCAATTATTTATTCTCTGACGCCTGACATTTGGACCCATAAGTGCTTAATGAACATCCAATTCCAGATTTTCTCCCACTTTGCTGTTAGAACAGCTTCCACTCGCTTTTCCTTAGATTTTGGAGCATTGCTGTGAGGATTTGTGGTCATTCAGCCACAAAAGTATCAGTGAGGTCAGGCGGTGATATAAGACTAGAAGGCCTGGCGTGCTGCACTCAAATTCATCCCAGGTGTTTAGTGGGGTTGATGTCAGGGCTTTGTTCAGGCCATTCGAATTCTTCCTAATTAACCTTGGCAACTCATGTCTGTAAAGACCTCATTTGTGAAGCGTTGCAATACTGGAACAGGTTTGGGCCCTTTAGTTTCAGTGAAGAAAAAATTATAATGCTACAGAATTAAAAAAATAAAAATAAACATCCTCTACTATTGAGCGGTTTAAACTTTGTGCCAACAGATTGGGGAGGAACAAATTAGTGTGATGGTCAGGTGTCCACGTACCTGTGGCCCTACCGTGTATGGAATACATTAATGAATGAATGAATGAATGAATGAATGAATGAATGAATGAATGAATGAACCGCTCTGCTGCAGAATGGACAAATAGATACATTTCTAGTGTTGGCTAAAACCATACTTACTGATATATATATATATATATATATATATATATATATATATATATATATATATATATATATATATATATATATATATACTGTATACTATACTGTGAGTGTCTCGAATAGGTCCCCTAAGTATATACAGTTTCCAAAACTGTTTGCGCATTGTTCCAGATGTTGTCCGTCCTCCCAGCTGGGATGATGTCGAAACTTGCTGATTTTAGGATCCCTGCAGCGGCGCGTGTGACGTCAGAGCAGGTCTGGCTGAGCAGCGCCGAGCGCGACATCAGCGCTAAAGACTGCAAAAGCTTTCAGCTCCGAGAGCAGGCGAACAGGTAGGCTCCTCATCATACACCTTCCTCTCGGAGGAACTGATGAATTGCTAAAAACTGGATGCTCTAGCCTAAATCTGGAATGAAATCCTTTTGTCCTGCATTGGTCAACCTTGCATCACTTGGCTTCATAATATACGCAGGCAATATACCGAGTTAGGTTACTTACATAGGCTGTATTACATTGCTGCACCTGAATGCATGGAACCAGAGTGCTGTAGAATTTAGTTGCGCATTGCCCGCAGAAATTTGTAGCCTGCCATCAAGTGAATTGGACTTAATGAGGTAGAAGCGGGATTTTGCTGCATTGGCCAAATCTTTAACTTGGTTTATATAATATTCGTGTTCGTTTTGTAGTGTAGAAATTCGCCTTTAATAGCGTAGGATTTCTAGTGTTGTTCAAACCCAGACGACACCTCTACACACGCAACAACAAAACGCAAAAAGGTTTCAAGATGAAAAGAGCTATCTCAACCAAAATGCTTCATGCCACACTCCACAATGCATCGCTTCATGTGAGTTTTCACTGCATCCTCCTCAACCCTTTAATCCTTACTGGACGGTTGATACTAGGATGCTACTGAAGCAGTGTTCGTTTTATACTGCGCTAGGGCGCATTTTTGATTGAGGTATTTGTTTATCTTTTATTCCATTATTACTCTCTTTATTTATTTATTTTCGATATCTGAGTCTTTAAAAGTATTTCCTGTGACTGAAACATTTTGTAATGTACACAATTGGGTCTATTGCTATTGCACTCGCTCTCACAGATTTATGTCCTATCAATCCCCGAGTACGCCTCCTTCACCACAACCCCTAAAACTCGAAAGTCTAACAAGGTTGCCAAAAAAAAAAATAAAAAAATCGGTCCAAATCTATCTAAACAGGTCAGGCCAAATTGTAGCAATATCAGTTGTTAAAAATATTTACAAATAATTGCAAACTAACAAAATCAGCCTACCCTACACGCAGGACATACCTTACAGGACATACAGGACAAATCCAGCATGATTCACACTAGGGCAGTTATGCGGATAACTACCATATCTGGCAACACTGATGACCAAAAACGCAGGACATGGCTCAAGCTTAACATTATGAATCTCTGGACAGCAAGTTAACATTGTATTTGATCCACTCTCACTAATTTTGCTGAATGTATGCAGAGCAGATGCCATATACCCCATTATGTAGGCAGATCGATAAACAGGCATATAGACAAAGATAGATAGATAGATAGATAGATAGATAGATAGATAGATAGATAGATAGATAGATAGATAGATAGATAGATAGATAGATAGATCCAAAGATTAAAGTGTGCAAATAAGAGTATTTAGAATAAAAATAAACAAATAAACAAATATATTCAGTACACAGCTATGAAACATATAAAATGAGAACCTTGGAGATGTTAACCTCAGAAAAAATCAATAAGTAGTATAATATAGTACAAATGGTGCAAAACAGCAGGTAAGGAGACATGGATGGTCCCACAAAGCCTACTGTGGCTTAAGTGAGTTCAAAAACCCATTAAACATGACTTGATGAAAGTTTCAGTTATGCATGGTTGTTCAATGCATATTAAAAAATTTCTCATCCTTAGTCAACCTTCCACTTAGACTAAGCCCTGAAAGCTTTTTGGCTCCTCTAATTCATCCTGCTTTTCTTGCAGGATATTTGCATCATAAACTTGAACCCATCCAGTACACCCACAAGAAAATTCAATACATTGCAAAAACCAAGAAGGCATTAACTTGATTAAAAAAGCAAGAAGGTATTAGTTTAATAAAATAAGGTCTGCTTTCATCCTGGCTGTTTAAGTGTCAGTCAGAAATTGATGGAAGTGAAATCAAGCCCTAAAAATAAAACTCACTGTAGAACTAATATATGAAGCTCAGGGGTTTCAAACAGCTCTGATGAAAGAAGTCATGACATGACTGGTACCCAATTCTGAATTCTATATATATATAATTTTATGCTATATAATATAATGTAAATTGACATGGATTTTCTATATGATGTGCCAGTGTTACTGGCACTTACTCATGCTCTCATTCTTACTCTCATCTTGCTCTCTCTCCCTGTGCTATCCCATGGGCTATCCCTAATCCTCTCTATTCAGCTTTCCAGTGGAGCATCAGCCTAACTATACAATGCCCCTAGAAGAAGGAAAAGGATGGAAAAAGAAGACAACTGACATCAAGGAAAATTATGACTTCAAAGAAGTTTTGGGAACGTGAGTGTTTCATTAAAGAAATCACTTTAAATTTGGTTGCAACTCTTCATAACTATGTCATTTCCTTTCATCGTTTTTTTCAAGTGAAGTGATTTTGTTCTGAGTCTTTAGCATCCTGAAGTTTGTAACATCTGATAGGTCTGGTTGAGAATCAGGAATCACAGGAATAACAATGTGACAGATTAGGATTAAGGCAGTGATGCTTTTATGATTTGGTCAGTGAACCATGCTCGAGGCATTGCATGCATGGCAGGATATTGCAGAAGCACACCGTGATGTCAAAACATCATACTTTTCTGGCTTTAAAAGGGTCCGTATTATTTTTTCTGGAGCTGTCTCCAATTATTCTGTACTGATTGGCACTTTGCTTATTATGATTAGTGAAGCTGAAGCTCTCAGCACTCTGATGCTTCACAGATGATGAGACACATACTCACAATTCTCACAACACTGCACTGGCCCTCAGTCACCGTGGCTATATTTATAGAGCAATATGCGTGGGCCACTTTCACTCTGCATCCTCCCAGCGTGTTAGTGTCTGCATAAAGGCATATAAGACAGAAAAAGTCTAAGTGTGTGTGTGTGCATGTATGTATGTATATGTGTGTGCTTGGGTTTACCTCCACGTGCTTGTCGTTTTTCTTCCATACTAGATTCTTCTGGAATTCAGCCAATGAATAGTGAGGGTGCAGGACTGCAGAATGTGGGGTGTAAGACATGTTGTTGTCTTCTGGCCATGACTTGCAGTACAAGTCATTAAATTGAGCTATGAAGATACAACTGCACACAAACACATACATAACAGGCCAGAATAAATAAGTACATGTACTCATTAAGCTTCCACTGGGGTTGTGTGTCACTTCTAGAGCTGACAATGACAAAGTTTTTTTTTTATGGCCAGCCTACACTACTGCCCTCATTGTAGGGTTGGAGAGTTGGACAAAACTCAAAACTAGCCTAGAATTAAATTGAATGAAATTTTATTTGTAACACGTTTTAACAGTACACATTGTCACAAAGCAGTCTTACAGAAATGGATAAATTCCAGGTATAAATTTAAAATTCATGAATCTATCACTAATGAGCAAGCCATAAATGATGATGGGAAAGAAACCTTAAGAGGAACCAGATTCAAAAGGCAACCCATGATTATCTTGGTGACACCTGATATAAATAATTTCTCTTTTATAACTATATACTATTTAGTGAAGAAGTACAAATGAGCAAACAGGAACTTATTTGCTTATGAGCAATCTGAATTTGAGCATCAGAGCCATTTCTGAATTATAATTTTAACTTAAAGCCTATTGTTATTTACTATTCAATGATGGAGCCATGTATGCAAACTGTTCCTAGTGATTTTAAACCTAAGACTATCAAAGGAAAGCCATCTTTAGGGTTTCTGTCCATGTGGGGCTATCATTAGCATCGGTGAGTGATTTTCAGGTCCAATAACTCCTAACAGAAGAAGGGCATCAGGATGGATCAGGCAGGTTCATGATGACACCAAAAACAACCTATATGCAGTACATATGTAACTCACTATGCATATGCAGCATATGGTGGTGCAGAATGTAGTGTTGCCAACTTACAGCAGCAGGATCCTCAGTTTGATCCTGAGCTCAGGTTACTGTCTGTGTGGAGTTTCTGTGCATTTTCAGCCCATATAAATATTTGAATTTATACAAAACATGCTGCAGACAAAAAAAAAAAGAATCTACAAACACACCAGTAATTTATAAATAGTCCAATTCCACCGGAAAACCACAGACTTGGTAACCTTGTCCCAATGCTAGCTGCAGTGAGATGCATTTTCCTCCTACATAAATATGTGGACATCCACCAGTTCTGTGTATCTCTTCTATTTTATGAAAATCTTTCATCACTGCTATTGACAGAATTCTTCTTGAACTATACAGTGAACTGTTATCTGTAGTCATTGCTATGAGCAGTCATCACCTTAGGGTATATTTCAAACATTTAGCCAAAATGCTTGATTTAGTACAGAGGTGTTTAGTACACTATATACATTTAGTTTCACATATTATGCTGCTTTACATATAGTAGAATCTCTGAGAGAGCGCCTTGCTGTGTCCTTCCCTTTAGAGGCTCATACAACAGCATTCCATGAAGTGGAGTTTCTCAGAATCCCTGCCCAGCTCCTTTCAGAGGGATTTCTTTCAACAGAAACTCTCTTGTTGTTCTAAAAAATGGTAATAAACTGGCATACGAGTAATCTTATTGGATACACTAGACTTGTATACAATAGTTGTTCTTTCTGACAGATAATCCAACAGCTTGTTTTGTCTATATAAAATCTATATAAAGGTGAGTATGGGAGTAATAACTCTCAGTTAAGTCTCAGTTAAGATCCACATGAGGTGTTGAACTAGCTTTGCTTCGTCTATTAAGGACATTTTAGGAAACAAAATGTGTTGACATTTAGCATTGGGATCTCAAAAAGCTCTCAGATTTCGGACATGCTTTTCACATCATTGTTTTGCTTTTGTGTCAGCCCAAACAGAGTAATACGTTTGTTTATGGAACAATCATGTTAGGGTCATAGAGGACTTTTTGCCCTGGTGACAGTATAAGAGATTTCTCTTAGGGCTCTAATGGTAGCTGTAGAGACCAAAGTTTGTTTTTTAGGGGACTAGGTGATGATGAATGAGATGTTTTTTCTGATACCATCTACAAGGCCCCACTGTGGAATTTAGCATCCAAAACAGCCAAGGGTTTCTAAGGAAAATTTTCACTGTTTATTCTCAACCAATTAGAACGGGGCATTGGTGGCTCAGTGGTAGGTTTCTCGCCTATCATGCGGAAGGCCTGGGTTCGATTCCCCGCCAATGCCTCAACCCTAACCACTGGATGGTCCCAAGCCCAGAAAAATGGGAGGGTTGCTCAGGAAGGGCATCTGGGTAAAACATTTGCCAAGTTGTTATGCGGACCAGTTGGTCCGCTGTGGCGACCCCGAACAGGGAGCAGCCGAAAGCAGCTTCTATTCTCAACCAATTATAAAATCATAGGTAATGAAGCACACTGAGATTATTAATTTACATTGAGCAATGATAGTCAGAGGTCAGTTGTAGTGGCTCATTATTATTCATGACAAGACTGTGATCTATTTAACTGAGTTGTTTCATTAATTAATATTAATGAACTCTCATTTTCACCACAGGGTGTAATAAGGAAATATTTGAAGTACTAATAGATTTTTTGGAAACTAGAATCAAGAATACTTATAATTAAATAAAACTCATAATTCTTTCATTTTCAGTAAATGCTTTATCCTAGTCAGTGTCGTGGTGGATTGGGAGTTTATATCAGTGACACTGCGTGAGCGGTGGGAGTACATCTTGAATGGACCACCGAAAACAAACAATCAAACAAACAAACAAATAAATAAATAAAAGGTAAGCAAAAGGTGAGCACAGGGATTAGTGTTTATTAACATTCACAGTGACTGATCCATTTACTTTCTACCTACCACTGTAGTCTTTTCTACTAGTTCATCATATGCTAGTTCTGCAGTTCTTCTTTCAAACAGATCCATCTGTCTTACTGTTTGTGGACAGGTAGGGAGTTGCCATGGGGAGAATAGTACCCCAGTGACATTTCAAGGGTAAAAACCTACATACACAGTACATCCTACATAGTGCTTTGGATTTTATGCATCACAGCAAAATATATTATCACTAAACCTGTCCCATGTCCTTTCAGTATAGAAATCTAAGAAATGTTAACAAATTGTAGTCATTTACAATCGCCCCAGATCTTTAATCCCTGTCTTTTAGTGTGACATGAGCTATACTTTGATATCAATTACAGTATTTCTAACAGCACCAGCTATCAGACTATAATTGCTCTCTCTCTCTCTCTGTCTCTGTCTCTCTCTCTCTCTCTCTCTTCAATTACAATATTTCTAACAGCACCAGCTATCTGACTCTAATTGCTCTCTCTCTCTCTCTCTCTCTCTCTCTCTCTCTCTCTCTCTCTCTCTCTCTCTCTCTCTCTCTCTCTCTCTCTCTCTCTCTCTCTTGCACGCACACACGCACGCACGCACGCACGCACGCACACACACACACACACACACACACACACACTCTGTATCTGCATTATACATTTCAATGACCGTACATTTCAGGTCAAAGGAGATTTAAAAACATCTGACACAGAAACATTTGATAATTGTAATAAATTTTATTTTATTAATTTTAACAGTCCAGTCAAAGTCACATAGGCCTGCAGCAGTGTCTGAAGTTCCAGCAGAATGTTTGAAGGATGTCTGCTGTGTAAATAGATGCAAAGCTTTCTGTCCTGACCACACATAATGAATTACCGAGCTGCATTAAGCCAGCAATGCAGTTCAATACTCTATGATGAAACAAAACTAGCATTGAATGTTTATACTAGCAAACGTTTCACTCCACATTAGTTGGAAAGATTATTAACTTTATGTTGGAACTATGTGACAAGTATTTTTAGTGGATGTTTACTGAGCTGGCTGTGCTGTAAAAAAAAAAAAGTCTGAGATCAATTTTAATCAGTGTTTACCAGCTGCAGTTTTATACAAGGTATTAATAATGATTAAAATGGTTTGTAACTCTTTAAATAGTCAATAATGTATGATTAAACAATATGGGTATGTTATTAATTTGTGTGGGCTGGGAAAATATTTGCTATACAGTATGTACAATGTTATTATGTCTCATTATATGGTCTAGTTTTCATTAATCTGCAACAAGGCTTTCTTTGGAATTATGTGTATTAAATGTCTAAATATTGGACTTTATTTCAAAATGAAATATTGACTCTTTTTCTGCATCTCTTTATGTTTCTGCCTCTTTATGTTTCTGTTCTCTCACCAAGGTCATTATTTTTTAAGGATGTCTGCTGTAAAGGCAGTGCTGTTGTCCTGGTTTTGGCAAAAACCAAGAAATTTCTGTGCAATCCTTTATGAGTAACTGAACCTGTCCACAAAATATCAAAATGCATGAAAGCTCATATTCGGAGTACCAGACTAATGATACTGGTCCTGAAAATGTGTGCACCTGAGTCTGTGTCTCTCTGGAGAGCACCACTGTTTGACCACATTACTGCCAAGCCTGACAGCATAGTACATCAGCATTAAAAAAACATACAAACTTAATTATTATATTAATTATAATAAAAGAATATAAAAAACCCAGACAAATGACTGTACAGAATAGACACACAGCATAGTATATGTTACCTACTTTATCCACCCAGTTCTTTATTTAAAGTGGTTCTATGAAAATCCTGTTTTTCCCCCTAACAAACAAGGTTTTTCCTTAAATGCTCAGTTATCAGAAATATATTATCACCTACAGCTTAGCTGTGAAACTGTGGTAACATGCTGCATCCACCAGAGACCAGTTTAACACTTTAGGTGTTTATTTCACACTGGTAACTCTTTATAGGTTGGAGGTGTTTCATCAATACCACCCGAAACACTGAAATTCTCCTTCATGGGCAGCATTTTATGATTTGGCAGTTTTTCTACAGTCAGCAGATATTTTAGTACTGATATGAAGCAGCTCTGTCTGTCACTGTCACCCCTTAATGCAATCCTCACATCCAGCTTTATTATCCAAACCCAGCACAGTCATGACAGCAGATCTGGTCTCACATGAGCTGTTTCCTTCCCCCTCTTCTTGGCTTCTTTTACAGGGGGGCGTTCTCTGAGGTGGTGCTGGCTGAGGAGAAGAGCACTCAGCGCCTCGTTGCTGTCAAGTGCATCCCCAAGAAGGCACTGGAGGGTAAAGAGAACAGTATCGAGAATGAGATAGTTGTGCTACACAGGTGATGACTGTACTGATACAAAACACACAATTAAATAAGTTGTACTGCTGGGTTTCATAAAAAGACAGAACAAATTTGACAGATGATTATCTCTTGGCAGTGACTGTTATTTATGATGTGTCACATTTTAATGCAGAGGTGTACAGTCTGGGGATACACTGAGATGTACACTGTACATCTATGGAGATGTAGTTGACAAGATGGCAATGGTCATTGTGGTTTCCAGCTACAAATAAAAATAGTAGCTGTTTTTAGTATAGTATATTTTTGTAGTAAATATCATTGTAGTAAATTATGATGATTTTTTTGGAGCATTGTAACAATTATGTCTCACTTAATATGGGTCCTCTTTCATATGGTTTCATTGAAAACCTTTCAGGCTCACGTCTGGGGGGAGAAGCTGTTGTAAAAGCACATATCAGGGGTAAACAGTGTGGTGTTGCCTTGTAGAACTGTAGGAAGCATGCACAAGAAATGTCAGGAGTATTGGAGACAGGCCTATTTTTAGTGTCTCTGTTGCTGGGGAAACAGCACACACTGGGGTTGAGATGGTATGGAGGGTTCCCTCAGCACTTCAGTGAAGGGGTGGAGAAAAAGAGTATAAAGGGGGTCAGGCAAAATAGACAGAACAAGTGTGTGTGTGTGTGTGTGTGTGAGAGAGAGAGAGAGAAAGAGAGAGAGAGAGAGAGAGAGAGAGAGAGAGAGAGAGAGAGAGAGAGAGAGAGAGAGAGAGAGAGAGAGAGAGCAATTAGAGTCAGATAGCTGGTGCTGTTAGAAATATTGTAATTGAAGAGAGAGAGAGAGAGACAGAGAGAGAGAGAGAGCAATTATAGTCTGATAGCTGGTGCTGTTAGAAATACTGTAATTGAAGAGAGAGAGAGAGAGAGAGAGAGAGAGAGAGAGAGAGAGAGAGAGAGAGAGAGAGAGAGAGAGATTGATTAGGATAAGGAAGTAAACCGATTAGGGGCTGTGGTTCATGCCATTGAAGGCAACTAAACAAGACTGCGATATTAAGAAAAGGATGTAAACCGATTAGGGGCTGTGGTACATGCCAATGAAGGCAACTAAACAAGGCTGCGATATTAAGAAAAGGAAATTAAGTGGGGCCAATGAGGAATTGAACTTATAGCAAAAATCAATATAGAAGTATAGTATTAGCATTAGATCTTAAAGCAAGTTTCAGTATTTGCAGCATTGCGTAGAGGCACCTAGTACTCATTTTATCAAAAAAGGTAGCCATGCCAAAGGAAATATGAATGTATATATGACACATTTTAATTTTTTAATAATTATTTTAATAATTAAGCCTATATTTATACCAGTCATTATACCTTGTAAGATTTGAGATTTCAGTCTAAAGAAAGACATGGTTAAAATGGCAGCAAATGTAAAACATACAGTGAATAAAATGCATTCAAAATGCATGAAATGGCAGAAAACATAAATGCTGAAAATGTGTCTGTCTGTTGCAGGATAAAACATAAGAACATTGTTTCACTGGAGGACATATTTGAGAGTCAGACACACCTGTACCTGGTCATGCAATTGTGAGTCTTAAGAATTTTAAAATCTAGTGAGCTCTACAATTATTAGAAAGCATTAACTATTTTGTGTGGGTCTGTGTGTAGGGTATCTGGTGGAGAGCTGTTTGACAGAATTGTTGAGAAGGGTTTCTACACAGAGAGAGATGCCAGTAAACTCATTCATCAGATCTTGGATGCAGTGAAATATCTGCATGATGTGGGCATTGTGCACAGAGATCTAAAGGTAAGGTTGCCATGTTATTTCAACAAAAACCATGAAGCCTGTCAGGACACAGAATTCACACTAGGGCAAAAATGATAGGTAACATAGGTAACCATAGTTCTATCCACTAATGAGATGACTGCCAGTGTGGCTTTCTTCTGTAACTAATCTCTGTGGAGATTTCCTGTTGTTTCCAAGTCAAGTATTAATAGCAAAGTCATCATCTCATGACAATGACAGCGATAAAAGGCCCCTTTTATCCCACACTTGTACTCTTGTCATTCCCATCAACTCAAATGACCCAGATAGTCTGGCAGTCTTCTATTTAGTTGTAGAAATGTGGTTTCACATGCAACCTCCTGCCATGCGTCCTTCCAGACCACCAATGCTTTTTACTTCTGGAACTAGTGGATACTGCATATCAGTCATCACAAGGGTTCATAACACTTCCTCATTCATTCTCCACACAGTGCATTCCTTGAACACTGGGTACAATACTTGCTAAGATCTTTTTTATGGGTAATGACAGTCACTCAAAGCAGTGCTATTGCTCCCTTCTGAAAATGTCACTCAAGGTGGAACAAGGAGAATCACTCAATACAGATACTGCCTTCTACTGAAGGAGAGATTCAGTCACTGATTCTGATCTAAGTTGAGAACAAGGCTTGTTCAAGTCCTCATACTCTGTTGGGAAAAAATTCCTTAAAGTGCCAGTGCTGTTTTCTACTGAAGATTTGAATTATTCAGGGTTGGACACTCTTTCTAAATGAGGGAACTCAAGGGAGTTATTCATGTCACCACAGAAAATATTCTAGTTTGACACATTTAGCCTGTAGAAGCTGGTTATGGTGGATTCCATGTCTCCATTTTACCAAATGTCGGTCAATGATACCCATAGTGAAAGAAAACACCTCTTTTTGTAGATTCCAGTAAGAGTGTACAATCTGTTTTTAGACAGAGAGGCTCTTTATGGTATTCTCCAAATCACACAAGTCTTATCTGCAAGAACAGCTAGAACAAAATCTCTGGCAGAAATGCTGGCTTAGGCCATAGCATTGCATCTTTGAATTCTGGGCATCAACATAATTGCAAGCAATTTGCCAACTATCCTGGTTATATTGAAGGCCAGCAAATAGGCATCTAAACCAATGCTATATCCCATGCATTATATTGGTTAATATAGCAAGTCTCACAAATTGCTTAGTGGTCCCACTTTGGAACCACTGCACTCTTTGAATTCACTAGTCTCTGGACACAGACATTTCTTCTGTGTCTGCCCACCTCTTTAGCACATCATTAGTGCTTTTGTACCTCCTTTGTGGTTGATATAATATACCTCTGTAGTATGGTCTGTCTGCAAGTGTAACTGCCTTCCTGGAAAAATTAAGTTTAGCCTTTTCTCCAGAACCCTGGCAATGATTTTTCTAGTGATGTAGTGTGCTTCCATTATTTCTTCTAGTCCTGTATTTCATGCAGCATTAAAGAAGCATGTTAACTAGACAACCACAACCTTATCCAATTTCTTTAACATCTTTGGCCAAATCTAATTCATAGCAGCTTCACCATTTTGATGGTTGCTCTAAAACACCAGAGAATTCAGGCATTGCTGTCTGAAAGGAATGTCCACTGGGTTAATGAGTTCCTCAAAGTGATCCTTCAATTGCTAAACAATATCTCCAACAGATGTCAATACTTCCCCACACTTGCTAGCAGAGCTTGTATATGGTGTCATCACCCTCTCTTGAGCCACCAAATGCTTTGCCAGAACATTTTATGAGGCCATGCCTGAATTTTACTTCTACAACTTTCATTACCAATGGTGTCCACAAGAGCATGCTAGGACTACTGTCATGACAGATGACAGAAACCAACAGCCTTTTGGCCACAGATTGTTGCAGCTGCCTGTATAATTGAGGACTTGAACATGGTTCATTTAGACCCAATGTCCCTGACCTCACTCTGTACATGCCAGACCAAGCACACGTCTGGGCAACCTTGTGTTTGAATGAAGTGTTTGTTATTGTCAGTCAGTGATTTTTTTTTTTTTTAAAGAGAGATAAACACATAAACCTTAGAGAGATAAACACACAAACCTTAATAGAAATATCATTGAAAAAAGAGAAAAGGCTGATGTAAACAAAATGAAATTGAAATTCTAACATGATTACAAATGAAAATAGAATGTAATATAGGAACCAGAAATATATTAAATAATTCAAACCAGAATTTCACTGATTTAGTCTCTGTTTTCTTCCCATGACATGGTGCAGCCAGAGAACCTTCTGTATTATAGCATGGATGAAGACTCCAACATCATGATCAGTGACTTTGGGCTGTCAAAAATCGAGGACTCTGGAACTGTGATGTCAACTGCCTGCGGAACACCTGGATATGTGGGTATGATAAAGAGCTCTCTGTCTCTCTCAGCTAGATTCAGAATTTTGCTGCATACTCAATAATCAAGGGGATTTGAGTGAGACTGTTAGTACTACAAAAGTGCTCTTTATGCCCACAGCTCTTTGCTGCTTCTCTTCAGAATTGAAAATGATTATGCTTTGAATATCGACAGCAGCATGGCATCTGGCACTCATTGCTTTCTCTCTTTCTTTCTCCCTTCATCAGCTCCTGAGGTTCTGGCTCAGAAACCCTACAGCAAAGCAGTGGACTGCTGGTCCATAGGGGTTATATCTTACATTTTGTGAGTGGGTGTCTATATGTGCACAAACCAAATATATTTAATTCTATGTTTGCATAACAATTTAAATGTGCATTACTGCTTATATTTTTTGTCCAGTAGACATTACATTACAGTGGCTTCTGAAATTATACAGACCACTTTACCTTTCACACACTACAAAGTTGATATATTTTTATATATTATATATAGTTCATATACCCAATAGACCTCCAGGATCAAATCACATTGTGGCAGATTAGGCAAGGGTATAAAAGGTTTGAATTTTCCCAGGATTGTGAGATTTAGAACCACCAGAACTTCTCAGTATAGTTGGCCATCCATTTAAACTCAGTAACTGGGCTAGGAGAACCTTAGTCAGGGAGCCACTAACCAATCTAAAATTGCTTAAGACGTCATTTACAGAGAATCAGGTCTTTATGTTAGACCTGTAAAACAGGTACAGCTGATCAACTGCACCCATCCATGTAGTGAAGCTTTGTGAAGGCAGAGTCTTGCTATGGAGTGCTTATCAGTGCTTGAGACAGGAAAGAGTCTGAATTGAGGGAATGTTTAATGTCAAATACAGGAGTGCAGACAAGTGTCTGAATGGCCATTGGTGGAACAGCCAAAGCCTAGATCTGTACTCCATAGAACATCTGTGGAGAGACCTGAAGATGGCAGTTCACAGTTGCTCTCCAACTAATCTAACTCAACTAAAGAGGATCTGCAGGGAAATTGTCTAAATCCAGGTTTGCAAAACTTGTAGAAACATACCCAAGAAGACTTTCCATTCCATTCCATTGTCTGTACCACCTATCTGATCTATTCTCGGGTCACGGGGAGCCTGTGCCTATCTCAGGCATCAAGGCAGGATACACCCTGGATGGAGGCAATCCATCGCAGAGCACACACACTACAGGCAATTTAGAGACTCCAATCAGCCTAGAAGCATGTCTTTGGAAACCAGAACACCCAGAGGAAACCCACCAAGCATGGGGAGAACATGCAAACGCCAAACACACACACACAGTGAGTGGAAGCAAGACTTGAACCCAGGACTCGAACCCAGGACTCTGGAGGTGTGAGGCAAACGTGCTAACCATTAAGCCACCATGCCAACTTGAAAATATAATGTTGTAAAACATGCTTCTACAATGTACTAACTAAACAGTGTTCTCAGTATGTCATTTTTGGTTGTAGATAGATGGGCAAAAAAGTAAATTGAATCACTTTTTAATGAAATCAATAATGTGTTAAAAAACTGAAACAGTCTGAATACTTATCTTTTCTAAGCCATGGTAATTGAATTAGAGATCAATATTGCTCTACCTATACACAATCATACATGTGTATGCAATGGATACATTCTAATGAAAAGTACTTTACAAAAAATGTTCCAATGCATTTTCCAGGTTATGCGGATATCCACCATTTTACGATGAAAATGACGCCAAGCTGTTTGAGCAAATCCTGAAGGCTGAGTATGAGTTTGATTCTCCATACTGGGATGATATATCAGACTCAGGTAATTCTCATGTTTGTCTCTTTTGTGGCTTTCATAATGCTTTCAGTGTGCTTACTGCATACTGCAGTGTATGACAATTTCTGTGCCTATATGCAATATACCTGAGCCTTGACAATAAATGTTTTTATGTTTTATTTCATTCGCTCTTAGTAACTGCTTTATCCTGGTCAGGATTGAACAATACTTTTTCCATTTTAATATTGATCATTTTTCTTCATCTTCCAGCTAAAGATTTTATATGTCACCTAATGGAGAAAGATCCAGAGCTAAGATATACATGTGAACAAGCCTTACAGCACCCATGGTAGGACACCTAACTTTTTTCTATTTCACAGTTCTTCTCTGCATGTTAAACATGTTGTATATACTAATCAGTCTCACCTGCTTCCCTTCTGTCTTTCTGTTTATGTTTTGAAGGATCTCAGGAGACACTGCTCTTGACAAGAACATCCATGAGTCTGTCAGTGCTCAGATTAAAAAGAACTTTGCCAAGAGTAAATGGAAGGTGAGTGCATATTTACATGGTTTCTGTTTCAGAAGAGTTTCTTCTTGACTTTCCAGTTAAAAGTGCAGTAACATACAGTAGGCTGCAGGGTTGATGCAAATGAAGTAATCTCCTGGATTCTGTAATATCTGTAATTCTAATATCACAACTAATATTACAATTTTAAAATGGCTAGCTTCATCAAATGATAGACTGAGGTTTGGATGTGGACCCAACAAAGTATTTAACTGAACTTTACTCTGTACTTGAAAGAATATTGTAGCAGAACCAAATGGAGTTGCTTTCGGCTGCTCCCTGTTCGGGGTCGCCACAGCGGACCAATTGGTCCGCACATCAACTTGGCAAATGTTTTATGCCGGATGCCCTTCCTGACACAACCCTCCCATTTTTCCGGGCTTGGGACCAGCACTGCATCCAGTGGCTGGGGTTGGGGCATTGGCTGGGATTCAAACCCAGGCCTTACGCATGATAGGCGAGAAACCTACCACTGAGCCACCAATGCCTCATAGCAGAACCAAATAATATATGAAAATTCTTAACACAGTTCAGTGACTTGAGCTGTCTAAACATGAAACTTTGCAGCTTCTGTTGCAGATTCTCTGCTCTGGGTTAAGTCACATGGATTTATCTAAACTATTGACCTGAAGGAAGCTCAGTTGAATAGAATGAACAGAGAAGAATGCATTTATTCCTCCTGCTTCAAGTTTAAAACAGATGTCTTAACTGTTTAGATGTGTGCATGAGGATAATTAACCATAGGAGCTGGCTGGTTTAATACAGACTGTCAGAAATGAAGCTTGCGGGAAAAAGAAAGTCTATATTCATTAACACAGAAATGTAAAGGTTGCTTACATTCATTCATTCATTCATCTTTAGTAACTGCCTTATCCTGGTCAGATTCACTGTGGATTGTATTACTAATTTATTTATATTTGAAGAAATAGAACCAACTCAGTTTGTTATAGTGCATTTCTATTACATTTCTGATTTTATACTCGATTATAAGTGGATGAGTTGGGATAATGGATGTGAGTAGAAAACCCTGAACTTCTGTTTCATAGTCTGTGGAGCTAGTGAAAAGTGATAATGTGATATATTCTATATAACAAAATGTACTTCAAATCAGCATTGTTTAAGCATTAAAGGTAACTGGTGTCACCATTAGTTAGTCATGATCCAGACAAATTTAAACTGGACCTTTTCAATTTTATTTGGCTACTCCTGCTGCTTTTAGCTCAGTGATTCTGACAGGCACAGTTACTAGTGACCACAAGAGAGTAAATCTCAGGCAAGCATACAAACTACCTGTGTATGCAAGCCAATTTTTTTTCTTACTTATAACTTGCTTTGAAATGACAAACAGATGAAAGCCTTGTTTACTTTCATAATTGACGTTCAAACCTTGTTCTGTTACGTTAAAGTTTTGTTGGAATAGTAACATTGGAATGTTTTTTTCTGACCCAATGATGAAGAGATCATAAAACAAACATCTAATGCAAAAAAAAAAAACTAAACTGGGCACAGTAATGTATGTTTAATCATGAATTAATAATGCAAAAACATCAGCAACACCATTCAGTGCTAGCATTAAAAGGCTACTAACAGATGTAGGTGACAATGTCTGATCCCTGTAATCCTGTGCTGGTGTGTTTCCAGCAAGCCTTCAATGCAACAGCCGTTGTGAGGCACATGAGGAGGTTACAGCTGGGCACCAGCCTGGAGGGTTCCAGTCAAATCACCACCACGAGCCCCTGCCACAGACATCTGCTCCTGCCTGCTAAAGAGCACAACCCAGAAGAAGACGAGGAATATGAAGAGGACGAGAATGGTGAGATAGAGTGTACTTTACACATAGTTATGGCCATATATACCTAACTGTAGTACTTTAAGTCATTTGATTTTGAATATGGTGTAAGTAAAGCTGATTCAGAAAAGAAAACTATAAGAACTTGAGAAGATCTGTTGGTCAATTAACATCTGAAAACACAATGTTATTGCCCAAGAATTTAACTGTTGAGTAGAATATAAAGAGCAAAGCCAGTATTTTGTTTTCTTCTTTCATGTCATGCTCCTGTGTTTCATCGAAATTGGCTTTACTGGTTGCTGGATGTCCTGTTCTAACCACTTTTTCACAGCTCAAACACACAACAGACAAACTGAGCATGTACACACATCTAATCATGAACAAACAAGACTGCAGTGTTTACATGGTACGTGTATTTACAGCAACAGTATTTGCAAGGTAGTTTTTTTTTTTTTTTTTACAAAGAAAGCACGTAAATAATGTTTGTGAAATTTGTAGAAATGCAGGAAGATTACAGAAACATGATCTCGCATCCCATTAGATGCTTTGTAGCATGAAACCAAGAAACAGGGCAACAAACATTTTTCTGCAGCAGAGATTTTGATTTGAATAAGTAAAATGAGGAGGTATTAAGCACGGTATTTTTTGACTATTTATAACATTTAAAGTAATATATTTAAATGGTGAACATCAACAAATGCCTGTCAATACTTAACAAGTTTCAAAATCAGTTTTTTGTTTGCAAAATTGAAAGAGCATAGATTTATTGAAGCATTTTGAAACTTTTCAAGCATTTTGAACAGCCTATACACTGGGTTATTGTCTGGAAAAGTGGTCCTGGTCCCTTCTCCCCACCCCTAAATGCATCAACTAGGGCAGGGGCTACTGTTCCTTGCAACCCAACAAATGCAAAAACAAAAGCCTGTTGTGTAATGAGTAATTAAAAGGCCTTTGTGCTATGTAGAAAGCATCTTTCCTTGCTTTTCTCTTTGTAATATCATCTGCCATCTCTTGAACAAACTCTGGCTCATTGGTCAGCAGAGACAGCAGTCTTCTGTAGCCCTTTTTAACTTAATCTGTCTCTCTCTCTCTCTCTCTCTCTCTCTCTCTCTCTCTCTCTATTATTCGCTCCAGTTAAAAACAAATGTACAAATTCAGGTTACTAATTCAGACTCACACACCAATAACATTTCTGAATTTATTCCACATTCTGACTTTACATTCATTTGCCTGGTATCTATTAACTGAAAGGTTGATAGTGTGTGTCTTATTGTAATAAAGGCCCCTGGAAATGTGCCAAGAGAAATTATAAAACAATCCTACTCAGTGATAGCTTAGAAAAACTCAATTTATTTCCAGCTTCTCTCTGAAATGTGCCTGTAACTAAAAACTCTGTACTGACAGATATGCACAGGGATTGTCTTTGTGCAACTTGTTTCCCCTGATGGTAGATATTTGTTAGTAACAATATTAAGTAAATAAACCACCCAGAGACTACAGCTAAGAAATGTTTAATGGTTACAAATCATGACACAAACCACAGCTGTGTTTGTACTTAACAACAGTTATTACACTGAACTGAAAATAAGTTCATTGGATTCTACAAACAATTCAAATTATTATCAGATTTCATTACTTTCCACTTTACATATGGTGACATTGATCTTTTGCTTAATCTGAAACCACAACTGAAATTCAGTGTTTGAGCAAAATTAAATATGACTAACTTTCTTTGTCTTGTCTTTGATTTTATACTGTCATCTCTGACTAGGTTCTCCAGATATTGACGGTCGACGCAATAGTGCCGATCAGGACAGTGTCAGAAGCTGTGCATACTGCTGTAGACCAACCAGCAGGGTCTGAGACATACCTACTAGTGTACCTAGAGAACCTAGAGAGGACCCTCAGATCTCATTACACACATATGCCTATCACCACCAGTCTGGTACTGAACACAGAGCTTACTTAAAAGTGTACACCAGAGGGAGCTAGTGCAATGAGGAAGACAGAAAGAGAGACTTGGGGAGGAATGAACATGCCAACCCAAGCGTTCCTTTAACTGTGGTTCCTTCACACTCACTCACTTAAGTTTTGTCTGTTTTATATTTTTTATCCCAACCAAAGAATCATAATTGTGTTCTACTGAGCCTGGAAATATTATTTTCCAAGTATATTCTCTGAAAGCAGTTGAAAATGCTTGGGTATCAAATATTTATGAATTTAAATGTCACAGTCTGTTTTGGTTCTGAAAACAGAGACTATGAAATTCTGATGCCACATAATATTAGGCTTCAGTTAAAAATCCCCTGCCTTAATCCATGGTGTATTTATTTGCTGAATGGTTTTTGCACTGTTCAAATCTCTGACCCTGCATTCTGTGTCAGACTGGTTTAACACCGGCTGGTGATCCACAGCTTTAAACTAGAGCTCCCACATGCGTTTCTGGGACTAGGCTTTCCTTAGGCTGCTTTCACACTAGGCATTTTTCCCAAATCACCATAAGCCAGGCCAAATGGCACCTTATTAAAAAACAACTTCTGTCACTGTTTTTTTTTTTCTATCACAGCAAAGTGCTTCCACAAGTAAAAATAAATAAATAAATAAATAAATAAATAAAAATAAATAAAATAAAATAAACAAAAAACTTTTCAGAAAAGCACAGAGTGACATCAGGCACATTTCAGTCTCCTGAACTATCAACATGCAGCTGATGGGGGACTGTAAGCGAAAAAATTAAACATGGAGAAAAATAATGGTTGAATATTCACTCATCTTCAGTAACCACTTTATCCTGCTCACGGCCATGGTGGATCCCAAGCCTTTTGTGACACACGATGAGGACATTCCCTGAACACTTGCAGGCAATTTAGTGTAACCAGTTTACCTATATACCTTTTTTGGTTAGAGATGGGAGGAAACCAGAGAACCCTGAGGAATCCCAGAAAGATATGGCGATAAAAAATGTGAAAAATCTCACACCTTATTCTGAGCTCAAGATCGAACCTGGGAGCTCTGGAACTGTGAGGCAACTGTACCCATTTTGTCACCCAGGACTGAATATGAAATGCTTAAACATACACTATATGTGGACACCTAAACATCACACTCATATGTGGGCCTTCCTCAAACTGTTACCACAAAGATTGAAAGCGAGAATTGCATTTGAACTTCTTTTTGAATTGAGAGGCTCAAACCTGTTTCAGCATGGCAATGTACAAAGCAAGGACCATGAAGATGTGGGTGCCAAGGCTGGAAGAAGAACTGCACAAAAGCCCTGACCTCAACCCACCTGAACATCATTGGGATGATCTGGCATTCTGACTCGTATTCTCGCCAGACATGAGTGCCTGACCTCACTAATGCTCTTGTGGCTGAATGAGCAAATCCCCACACTCATATTCCAAAGTCCAGTGAAAGGCCTTCTTAGAAGACTGGAGATTAATATAACAGCAAAAGGCAGACTGAATCTGGAACAGGATGTTCAACAAGCACACATGGCTATGCTGTGTATGTTTAATCTTAGATTTCAGTGTCAATATTTACACATTACAGTGCAACCTTGAGATAACAAATTTGTTGATTTAGCATCATTTATTGGTTTTTGACATGACAGACTGGTCCTTGCATATAGTTATTTGAATCTAGTTACACAAGTACTGTCTCTCAAGCCAAAGCTCAGGCAAACTGCCTCTTCTTGATGATAGTTAGAACATGCTTCAGTCTTTATTATCATTATTAATAATACTATTGGTGAGTTCAACTGTACTTGCCAAGGTATTGGGACTTGGTGGTAGTGTTGTTATAGTTACAGTGTGCATGTCATGTGTGTCAGCTTTTCTTTTCAATTCAGCAAAGAAGGTGCTTCAACCAGTGCTCTCTATAGAAAAAAGTATAGTGTGAAAGCAGCCTTATTCCAAAGTCAAAGAAGTGGAACTGAATGGGTGTCCTTTTGTCAAGAGCTCAAACTGAGATCCCTGTAGTACACAACACCAGCATGTGTGAACTAAGAGATTTACATATGGGATGGGATATTTACTTTTAACATTGATATAGTACAACATATTATTTATTGTTCTCTGACACAGTGTTTCTATGAGAATTAAAAATGGATAGCACCTTGTGTCAGCAATGAAACTTACTAGATATTCTGAATTGCTTTACAGACCTGTTGTGAGCATTAGTGGTGTATTGAGGGATTTGACTGGACTTGATGTTGAGCAGGGATCTCAAGTTTGAGTCACTGACCATAATCTGTACTGTGCTCCTTAAAAGATGTTTAACGTTTGCATGACCTCGTAAATGTTTACATAAGCGATGACAAACAATAGATATTATTATTATTATTATTATTATTATTATTATTATTATCTCTATGCTAATGTAACAAGACATTTATTGTATGATGTTGAAAACACAAAGTATTTTGGCACTGATGGAGGGCCACATTTGATTTCATGTCTTTTTTCCCTTAGTACTTGGACTATTGTTTGTATAATGTTGACAGACGTTTTCAGTGCTGATATGAAAGTTTCAAATGTTTCCTTTGGCCACATCTACTGATACTAAAAGATTTTGTATAATGTGACAAGCTTAGCACTGATTTGTCTTGTAATTTTGTTTGTTTTGCCACAAGAAGTCAAACTGTCATTGGATAATACGATAAGCTTACAATTATTAAGTATTAACAGTGCTCCAACAGTTTGTAGTCTAGTCTATAAGGGAAAGCAAAAGTCTATAAGCACCATAATCATTGAACCACTAATACACTAAATAAATAAATAAACAAGTAAATAATACTTAGCATTAGTAAGCACAGAATTCTACCATCTGATGTGTGAAGAAACCCACAGCAGTATTATGTTTAAGAAATAGGAAAATTCCATAATTGATCTAATGTCATGAAGTTATGTAGTGAACTTCGGATCAATTATACTCGAACAAGTCTAATTATTACTGATTAGATTTTTCCCCCTTTTTAGATTTGATTACATTCTGTTGCACTGGGCAATTAAAAAATTTCAGAATAAGTAAATGTCCATTTATTACAATTTAAGCATTGGAAGATTGTAAAATATCTTTTTTGTGTAAAAGCTGATCTGAGCTTACAATAGGTGGATGCAATGCATCATGAGATATTGATAGATTAACAAACAGTGAAAGATTTGTATCCTTGAGGATCTTGTAGCAGGTTCTGAAATAAACCCTCTTGTCTATGCATTGTGTACTCTGTAAACTTTATATGTACAGTGCAAATAAAGTTCACATCAAAGTGCTATGCAAAGCAGGCCTATGAATGCTGTTTTCAGGTTAAGCAGAGTATGCTTGAACAGATGCCATAGATAAGAATTTCAGCTTTCTTTTGCTAATATTTACATAAAACAACATGAAACATGGTAATTCTTGTGTAACTCTCGTCTTCATGTTAATTTTTCCTTTTAACAGCAAATGCAGTCCGCACAGGTGAACCCCAGCGCTCAATTAAAGAGCAGGCATTCAGAGCTATTCATTGTGTAAAGTCATCACACCTGATGCATCAAGAAACGCCTGTCAGTCAAATTTTCCAATATTTCTGATCACTTGAAATATGGATGAGTTCAAACAAAAAGTACCAAGTTATTTAACACTCTCAGGTATACATATCAAGAAACAAAAGCTGAAATTTTGTTCTATCATCATATATTAAAATGTCTTCAATGTAGAGCGAAAACAAAAGAATTGGCCTTGCTCTTCCAGTATTTTCAGAAGGCCTGTATGTAGAATTCTATTTATTAACAAACCCACCTACCTCAAAGAAGAGTAATGACTAGTGCTAGAAAATGGGTGGGGAAATCAAGATTGCTTCTCATGAGCAGATCTCATGACATAACAGCAGAATTTCAATCTTTTAATCAATGACAAAATCTGTCCTGTTACAAAGCTTTTGTCTAATATTCATCATTTAACAAAAACCTTGAAATGCTACCACATGGCCAACATTTTTTTGTTAATTTGCTGCTGTTCAAATGGAAAATGTTTACTTTGGCACAGGGGAGCAAGGAAAATGAGCAGTATTAATCAGCTACATTTCATTACCATTACAATTATTTTGTAAGTGGTAGTCCTATTTAATTATTTTTCTGTGAAAAAATATTTGACTGATAACACACACCAATGTATTCCAAGATTAAAATGTGGACCTCCTACACAAAATATGCTTAAAAAAGGACTACAAAAAGGTTGGTGTATTATATAAAAAATTATTTCTCTATAATACATTTATAAACACATTTATAAATTATGATCATTTGTTGTTCTCTCCGGTTTTCTGACATAATTTTTCTTAAGCATTTGGCAAAAAAAAGAGGACATGATTTGATGTTACTTCATCGACATCAACGGAAGGGTTTATCATGTGTTTCAACATAGCTCATCCATCATCCATGAACAGCAGGAATATGTTTGTTAGTGAACAGTAAAGCCTATAAAAGAAACTATTAGTCAAATCTCATTTCTCAGTTGTTAGTCTTCAGTGGTTGTTAGTGAATGTGGGTGAAACTGCGATGGAAATGAGATGTTAAAAAAAAATGCAAAGCTTGTTATGTCCAATTTTAAATTTAACAAATCTAGGCTAAAAAAAAAAAAAAAAAAGTACTACTGACTGATGTATTTTCATGCCTACATGTTCACATACAAAAGACATACAACGAAAGCATTTTGAGTAATTTAAGATACAATACTGCCAGCCAGTTTAACATTATTCTGTGGTATCACGATCAAGCTTACCTATTATCGGTAAAGAGTTCTATCTGGAGATTCTCTAGACATTCAGTAAAGCTGCTGTAATCAATTTAAAAAACTTTGGCAAATCTGTATGTCTTACGGACATGATAAAAGAGAAAACTAATGTTGGACCAAAATGCCTGGTTATATCTCTGAGCACGTGAAGAGTGCAGCTAAAAATAAAGCACCCAGAATGGGATTAAGCGAGAAGTAAGACAAGAGTAAATGTACAGTAACACATAGAGAATATGTCTTTCTGGGCCTGTGGTGCTTATTCCACACCGTTTCCCTTCACTGTCCTCTTTAGGCGCTCAAAAAACATCAACAAATGTTTTTTTATAACAAATATAAATCACTTTATTTTTCTGCTAGTTTTTCTGCTAGTAAGTCTGCTATTTAGTATTTAGCTATTTGGTATTTACATTTTTTCCCCTCAGTATTTAAACCAGAAAATCTTGCTATGGATATAGTGTGAGAGACTGGAAAGATCATCAACACCAGATAATCACTGCCATGTGTGCTTTTTGGATGTCCCATTCCAGATTTAGTCCTCCTCTTATCTATTAGATTTTGAAATGTGTTTGTGAAGATTCGTGCAGTATTAGTGAGGTCATTCGAAAAATGTTCAGTGTGGTCGAGATCATTGCTTTGGACAGACCATTCAAATATTTCCACTCCAACCCTGGTAAATGACCTCTTTATGATCAGTATAAGACTATACATTTGTGCACAGAGGCAGAATAATTCCTGGAACATGTTTGGACTCCTTAGTTCAAGTGAAGGGAAACTAACATTACAGCACACAAAGACATTAATTCACTGTGTGCTTCCAAAATTGTGGCAACAGTTTGGTTAAAGAACCACATATAAGTGTGATGGTCAGGTGTCCACATACCTTTGCCCAAGTAGTGTATATGAATGGTTATGTCTTGTTTTTGCTGAACCCCTCCTGTTTCTGTGCTCGGAGTGAATAATGAGATTCCTAGATTTCTCACAGCATGAATAAGTAGATCTGATTAGTATGAATAAACACACTTTAGGAAAGATTTTCTGGTACCAAATAAAATAATTGCATAAGGGAATTTATAGTCTCTAATTCACAGAAATCTGCCTGACACCAAAATTATACTTTGTTCAAAAATAAAAGTAATAAAATAAGAAGCCTGAGGATTTTTAGATACCATGCCTGTTACATTCTTTAGTGAATGAAGGCAAAAAAACATCAGAATCAGAGGAACGTATCTACACAGTGCAGGAGTTTTACCAGTGCCCTCTAGTGAGGACTTCCCATAATCAGACCCTGACGAGAGACATTTTCTAGCTGTTCTTAAAGCAGTTACTTTAGTGATATCTGTTATATGAAGAAAATGGCCAAAATAAATAAGCTAAGCCTTTTTTTAAGTCAAACTGACAGAAGAAATATTAAAGTTTGCCTTTTTCAACATGTTCCAAGATTTGCCCTTGACTGTAGATCATACACACTTGCTTTTATTTTACTTTTTGTATTTGTCTCTCATTTCTGACAAGAAATACATTCATTTCTGACAAGAAATTTTGTGGGGAATTATTATAGGAATAATAATCGATCAAATAAAGCATATATATATATATATAAAATATATATATATATATATATATATATATATATATATATATATATATATATATACACACACAGTGGTGTGAAAAAGTGTTGGCCCCCTTACTAACTTCTTATTTTTTTGCATGTTTGTCACACTTTAATGTTTCAGATAATCAAACACATTTAAATATTAGTCAAAGATAACACAAGTAAACACATCATGCAGTTTTTAAATGAAGGTTTTTATTATTAAGGGAAAACAAAATCCAAAACTACATGGCCCTGTGTGAAAAAGTGTTTGCCCCCTAAGCCTAATAACTGGTTGGGCCACCCTTAGCAGCAACAACTGCAATCAAGCGTTTTCCATAACTTGCAATGAGTCTGTTACAGCGCTGTGGAGGAATTTTGGCCCACTCATCTTTGCAGAATTGTTGTAATTCAGCCACTTTGGAGGGTTTTCGAGCATGAACCACCTTTTTAAGGTCATGCCACAGCATCTCAATCGGATTGAGGTCAGGATTTTGACTAGGCCACTCCAAAGTCTTCATTTTGTTTTTTTTTCAGCCATTCAGAGGTGGACTTGCTGGTTTGTTTTGGATCGTTGTCCTGCTGCAGAACCCAAGTTCGCTTCAGCTTTTTTCCCTTAATAATAAAAACCTTCATTAAAAACTTCATGATGTGTTTACTTGTGTTATCTTTGACTAATATTTAAATGTGTTTGATTATCTGAAACATTAAAGTGTGACAAACATGCAAAAAAAATAAGAAATCACTTTTTCACACAACTGTATATATGAGCATCATAATTCACCACTGATGGATAACCTTATCATTTATTTCATCTTCAACATGTTGTAACAGGTATGTTTAGCAACTAGTAAAGTAACCAAGCCACTTTTGAAAGTTCATGTTACAGCACAGAGTATTAGAAATCAGCACCATTATTGAACAGTTTTACTGATCAGTAGTATTTGTTGGGATTACTTTGCATATTTAGGCTGTGTTTGGCACCCTTATGTGAATGATGAGCAGCTTCTGGGGGAAGTCCCAGTGGCTCCTGGAGGCCTTTATGTGGCTTTTTTCAGCCTAATGAGCTCTTCATAATAGCCCTCATCTGTCTGCTGAAACAGCAGGTGGTTCTGGTCCAAATGTTCCCCTTTATCTCACAACAGATCAGAGCCTAATGCAGAGCTTAAATCAGAAATCTGAGTTTGAGTTATTTTCATAGCATTGTACCATATAATTGGAACCTGCACAATATACTTTTTATTTTTGACAGCAAAGAGAATCCTTAGATGCAGCTCCTGGTCTGATAACAGGTTAAGCACATCCTGGATGATGGGGCTGAAGGCTATAGTCTTGTGCTCATGGACAACATATGGAACAGAGAATAGAAACACTAGCATCGCTCCAACTTCTCTAATGGATTTGGGAAAAGTTTCAGAAATTTTTTACATAAATTTGTGAATTGCTGCAGGCGTAATCCGTGATGCAGTAAATGTTTATATCCAAGTGGTGGTTTTCTCCAGATCATTTTCTTCTCATAATGGAAGCTTTTATCACAATAAGTATCTCACATTACATTAATGCAAATGACATTAATGTAATGGTTGTTATGTATTCGCCTCTTCAGACGTTCCTGAAATATGACATTTTCAAAAGTAAAAGAAAGTGATAAAGAGGATGGTATCCAAGTGTGCTGAGAGAAAACATGGAGAGGTAGTGAGTGAGTGATTAAGTGTGTGTGTGTGTGTGTGTGTGTGTGTGTGTGTGCGTATGTGTGTGCATCATTCTGGGTGAATCAAACTGACCTAACATACTTGTGGAACCAGCTGGCTGTCAGCCACTTCATTGCTTGCCCAGGCATATAATCTCTCCATCACTTTTTCACAAATGTGCTGGCATTCCTAACATTCTCTTGTTGCAGAGCAGGAAGTAAACTGTCTTTAAACTAAGAAATGTTAAGGCACAGTATGTTACAAATGAGAAATATGACACAGGAGAAATTGAGAGGAAGTTAAATTATAAGTTGAGGCCAAGAACAGCTACTGAAACATGACTGTGCTTTCATGCCAGTGGGGAAGAAAAAGAGGGCAGAGCTCTGCAGGTTTGTAAGATAATCTAATTAAGCAATATAATGAGATATGATCATATTTACACAGCTTCGTTATAATACAGAAAAATCAAGAATCCTTTTACCAGTGTGTGGGAGTGTGTATTGGATTAGATTTACTTCTGATACAAATTTAGATTCAAATTAAGGCCAATATACGGCTAATACATCCAGGCATCCATATGTGAATATTCTGAAACAGTTCAAAACGTTATTATTTATGTCCCTCAGTTGCAGTGTTCTGTATTTTAATGGTCTCCAGGTGGCTGGTGTAGCAGGCTCATTTAGTGCTGATCAAACCTTTCTGGGAAAGCAGCCACCAAGCTCCGCCATCTCTGGCCAATCTCCATATGCATTCGTCTTCTGATCATTCACGATGAGCTGCATGTGTAAAGGAAGACTTCAGACTTTTTTGGGATAAACTTTTTAAACACACATTACTTGCCATCTGTAAAACATTTGTTACAAATCTTAAGAAACACCATGTTTTAATCAGTAAATTATAATCAGTCCAATAATTAATTTGCCCAGCATGTTGTAAATGTGCTTCCTACACTGGCAACACCTTTGGGCAGTGCACACAGGCAAATTTAACAGCATGCACAGTAATCTCATGTGAATTTTGTTAATATCTCATTCCCATTTCTGCTGCAAGCAAAACGTTGTATGGCCTCAAAATGTCGCCAGTGTATTCATTTACATTATGAGTGCAATATTACTGTAGAACATTACTGAGTTTAAAAAAAATGCCTCAAACATTTGATCTTCGAGGTTTGTACCTTCTCAAAAGGACTCTCCTTATTCAGTCCACCTGCGCCTGCAAACACCCAGCTGTCCCGGTACTTCACAGAGTAGACCATACTGCTACCCATGTCAGCAAATAGCTCTCTGACCTCATCAGTCAATCTGCAGCATAGACCATGTGTTGAGTGGGACAATATAACTTTGTGGCAGACTGTGTAAAAGGCGTCATGTTTAGTTTAGTACTTACTGTATAGCAGGGTCTGCATATGAGGCTACTAAAACTATATTTCCTTTTCGTATCGTCTTTAGAATATTAAGCAATCCTACAACAGTACAGAAATAATAATACTGATATCGGCTGAGTAGCTAAAAGGTCTAGAAATATTAAACGCATATTAATTATTTTAGGTGTATATTTATATATATATATATATATATAAAATAAAAACACACAGGGATACAACAAACCTACCTTCAGAATAGAGCTCAAAGAAGTCACTCCTCAATATATTCCCAGTTTCGCCTAAACAAAAAAAAACAGTTAGACAAAGACAATAATACTGTCAAAACTGTCAGGAAAAAAACTGACTCATGCAAAATTATTTTCTTTTCCAAAATCTGGAGTATGAAAAGTGGGTGTGATTTTAGATTTTGTTTTATTGCTTGATGTACTTTATTTACTGCTTCATGAATAATTTATTATTGTTGTTGTTTTGGAAAATCTCATTACACAAACTAGTTTTCTACAAGAAACTGTGACAAGTACACAATAATGTATTTTGTCAGATTACCTTAAATTAAACTCACCATCCACTATGACAATGTTTATACCCCATCCAACATTGTTTTGTCCTCCTGAAATAATACTGGAAAAATAAGCATAAAATAGAGTGATATATAGTTGCTTAGTTGAGCACAAAATGGTGTCCCTGATCTTTCTGTGTGTATTGGAGATGCACTTCTAATTTTAATTATTTAAAAACTAAACAGTTTAAAACCTGCATAATTCATAAATATCCACAGTCTAAATTAGCAAGTTTTAGCAATCTAAATTAGGACTAGTATTTAATTTTTGAGAGCTCACACTAAATATGTTAAGCAGGGTACACCTGTGTTTATTTCAAATTCACTTGTGTATGCTTGCAAAAGAAATATGACTGACTTTAGCAGGTTTCATGGCTAAAACCACAGATCAAATACTGTTGTCATGATGAGCAAGGAACAGCCCATGAAGCTGTAACATCAAGTTGTCAGGAGAAAAAAAAGCTAGTGAAAGTAATAAAAACGGAGACAAAGCTTTGACCTTTCTTAGGAACACAGAAAAACATAGTAAACAAATGGATGGAGACAAATATATGCAAATTTGTTCCGGAAAACCTATTCCAATCAGGATTTATTGTAAAAAAATATATATATATATATATGTTCCAGCAGGACAATGAGCCAAGGCACAAAGCAGAAACAACTAAGAAATGGCTTAGGGGAAAAAATATGTTTTTGAATGATTGATTAAAAGCCCAGCCTTACATAAATCCAATTTAAATCTCCATTCTAATTTGACATAGTTGGAGATAATTTGTTGCATTGAGGAATAGAAGAAAATGCCAAAATTAAAATGTGCAAATCTCAAATAAACACCCATGACAACTCAATTAAGTGTAGGTATGTATTTTTTCCAAAGAATTCTGAGCACACCTAAATACATTATATTAAATAACACATTTAATATTATTACTGTAGAGAGTCTCTTCAAAAGTATGTTTCAATACATTTTAAAAAAGAAATATTCATGGGGGTAGGAAAACTTTCTGGAGACACCATATTTTTTTAAAAAAAAGGCAGTATTAAAACAGGTATAACAATAATTGTGTGGGGTTACATATTATACCAAATTTTATCCTAAATATATTTAGCAAGTACACATGCAGTTATAAAGGCAAAATATGGGCCAAGGAGTCATATTCATGGCTTCCTTCTGTCATGAGTCTCCATTGTAGAGTAATACATGGTACACTGACATTACATTTTTGTTACTTAAACTGAAACACTTAGTTAGTTCAATGAAATTGTCATCTCCATTTTATTCCAAGGGTAAGAAAACATTTGCACTTAACTGTACACATACATTTTGATTCACTGGCATACAAGTTTCACTGATGAATTTAATGTTTCTGTACTTACATCCTGTTGTCAAAACAGATCTTTGGCCCAACTGCATTGGCTGCCCCACTGCGCACAAAGAAGGGGAAGTGGTCTGCAGGGCATACTTTACGAGGACAGCAACCTGGATAAGGCACAAGCAAAGCTAAACAGAACATCACAAAACATTTACTTACAACTGACATACAAACACACTAACAGTGCACTCATATAAGGTTTATAAATCGAACTAGTAATATTTATAATATAAATTACTTTTATTAGTAGTAGTAGTAGTAGTAGTCAGTCATAGTAGAAGTAGCAGCAGTATTATTATTATTATTATTATTATTATTATTATTAATGATAATAATAGTATTAATATTATTAATAACAAAAATCCTCACAGACATAAATAAAAAATAAATGAAAAAATGTGTTACTTTACACAAGATAAAACTCACCTGGAGAATCACAGCCTGAACTTTCTATTTCATGCACATCTGAATTAAAACAGGTTTTTAGAGAATAAAGTCTATGAATGTTGAAAAAACATGATTAAGCAAACAGGGTGTGGCATGATGCCATAAACATACGAACATTCTGCACGCTCTTGTTGAGATGTCTCCTTAAACAGGAACCCAAATACTAAGACAATGATGATCAGAAATGTAACAGCTAAGCACAGCTCTGGAAATACACAAAAGGTCAATATTATAAGCTATATAGAAGCTACATATTATAGAAGCAAATGATTGATTAACCAAGACCTTACAGGATCCTTACCTTTATGTCTTATCATGCCTGTGTTCATCTTGTCTACCTTCAGTACTATTTTAAATATATTGTATTTCTGAAACTTGCATGCCTACAGAATGGAGCTGTTTAAGAAGTCACAGTATAAGAAAGATCATCAGACCAGGAGCTAACAAACACACCCTGAAATTAATTTTTTTTTTCTAGAGGCTTTCTCTGTCATCCAATTGTCATCTTTGCAGCCATCCATCTAGTTCATTATTTGACTTTCAGTTTTACTATATAAACATTTTCACTCACTTTTAATAATTGTTGTATCCTGATCAGGGTTGTAGTGGATATGAATCCTATACTTATTTACACTCTCATTTAAACCTAGAGGCAATTTATCTTAGCTAATCCACCCACTTTAGCTAATCCACCTCGAGACCAGCTGCCCTACAGTACCGCCCACTATATTAACAACCATTGCAGCAGAGTGAGTAAACTAAAAATCTGAATAAACATTATGCTTTGAAATAACTTTAATCTTGAGTGGTGAATTTTCGGCCATCATTGATTGGACATTTTCAGATCAGAAAATCTTTCAGTGTTTCAGAGGTACATATCAAGGCATACAATCTATTGCACAAGCACAACAATCAAACAAACTTTAACAAGGAAATCGAATCATATTTTCAGACAGCATAATAAAACAAATAGAACACCACAAAATAATATAGAATGGACCATATTTAACGTTATTGAACAATATTGGATAATTCAAAACTGATTGAACATAATCATCTCAATTAATAATTGATAACAGAGGAGTGGAATACCAGTAGACCAACCCCTTTTTTGTAACCTCTGTGCAACTAAAGAAAAACTAAAGAAGGTATCTGCAAAAGCCCAGTGGGAGTCATCTGATAAGACAGCTGCCCACCAATCTTAATGTGAATAGGGAGAAAAATGCAAAAGTGTTGTAACTACACTACATACAATAAATAAATAGAAAAAAGTCCCTTAAAATGAGTGGCAATACTGATTAAGGAGTGTAATAAAGCCAATTATGTATTATTGTGATAAACTGTATAGCAGGAGATTTCTAGCAACAAACACTGCTTTAAATATTAAATTAATAAATAAATTTCATGGACCTCCTCAGTACAGATTTATTTACACATAACCCAGCTCTTCAGATAGACTTATTATTTAAATATATGCAATCACATTTTGACCATTTATCAAAGCCATGTAGCTTTTTATTTCTGAAATTTTTTTTCACAGACAGAAAAAATGAGGCTCCAATTGAGTTGTTTTTGAGTTTTGGGGAATTAGATCAAACATAAACCCAATTAATTAAAATAAAAAGAATTACAGCAACTTTGAAACTAGTGAGGTGTAATTTCCTGTACCAAGTAATAAGAAGAAGAAGAAGAAGAAAAAGGGAAGAATAATAATAATACAAAGCAAATCACAGTCCCATTGGCTGTGTTTCAAAGATGTAATAGCTTGTAATTGCTTCAATGTGGATCCTGAAGGCAGCTCTTAATAAATCATTTTACCATTCACAGCTACAAAGTTTACCAACACCATGAGACCTTTAAAAACCTATAATGGTTTTGGCATTAACAGTAAGGACAGAGGGAACATAGGGCTGAAAAGGACAAACTGTTTATGAAGAAGATCTGGAGAATTATTTTTAAAAACATCCATGTCACCCCTGGTTTCACTCCAAAAGATCCTGAGAGGAATAAATACATAATCACAGAATTAGCATAAAGAGTAGTTCCTCTTGATCTCAAACAGTAAAGTAGGCATTATTCGTACCTCATCAGACTCTTCTTCTCTCTGCTCCTCCATCCGTCTCAGCACTGAGTATCTGTATGTGGCATCACTGCAATTTTAAAAGTTTCACCTAAGATTATTTTTGATAGATACAAATAGGACTCCAACACCAAATGGATACCAATATACACCAATCAGGCATAACATTATGACCACCCGCCTAATATTGTGTTGGTCTCCCTTTTGCTGACAAAACAGCCCTGACCCGTCATGCACTGTGTATTCTGACACCTTTCAGAACCAGAATTAACTTCTTCAGCAATCTGAGCAACAGTAACTCATTTATTGGATCGGACCACACGGGCCAGCCTTCTCTCCACACGTGCATCAATGAGACTTGACCGCCCATGACCCTGTCACTGGTCCACCACTGTTCCTTCCTTGGACCACTTTTGATAGATACTGACCACTGCAGACCAGGAACACCCCACAAGAGCTGCAGTTTTGGAGATGCTCTGATCCAGTCGTCTAACCATCACAATTTGGCCCTTGTCAAGCTCGCTTGTCCATTTTTCCTGCTTCTAACACATCAGCTTTGAGGACAAAATGTTCACTTGCTGCCTAATATATCCCACACAATAACAGGTGCCATGATGAGAAGATAATCAGTGTTATTCACGTCACCTCTCACTGTTCATAATGTTATGCTTGATCGGTGTGTGTATTAAAGGACTAAAGCGGAACTTCAGCTTAACAGTGTCAACTTGCATAATACACATGCAGGCAGGTGATATGTACACGTACGTGTACACACACACACACACACACACACACACACACACACACACACACCATCATCAGTAAACATGCATACATGTAATTTCAGTATGAGTATATACAGCCAGTTAAAGAAACTGAAACAGTTGAAGAAGTGCTCACCTCTGCGGGAAGCAATATTTTTTAATAATAAAAACCGCAGCCACTATTGCAGCAATCGCGACGATTACGACGGATGCAACGACGCCGGGGTGTAGTCTGATCTGCAGGTGTTTACATGTGTTTTAATGGAGCTATTTGTTAACAAGAATATTATTAAGGGCTAACTGAATAAACTTCTGAAAAACAGAAAATAAGTTTGTGTCGCTAACCCCTGGAGGTGGAGCTGTAGGCTCTGAAACACTTCGAAAACTTCGGAAATACTTGAATTCACCAAGTCCAGATTTAGCTGAAGTCAAAGTGCCGGTAGACTTTCCAAACAAAACCCACACCGCTATATATATGAATAAATACGAGTAGTGTAACATGTCCGTACAACGTACAGCCATTGTTGTTTACTTCCCGACGAAGTGACGTCATAAGCTTTCGCTCCTATCATTGGTCGATTCTAAATTCAGCACGAATAAAACATGAAGGCAAAGGAGATCTTATTACGAGTAAGGGGTGTGGCAAATTCAGAGGACAGCTTATATTTATGGAGGTCAACCTATGAAAAATGAATTTTTCCTTTTTAAAAAGATCTACATCTTCGATCTAAACACAAGGCCAAACCTTTAACAATGTGGTGGCCAGCTATGACCCAAAGCCTTTATTGTGGGATCTAAGTGGATCCCAATAGGACATTAAAGGCACACACCTAAACAGCAAGCTACAAAATGTAATAACTACCATCTTATGAGGTACACTAGCTCTGTGAATTCAATATCATTATCTTAAAAGGAGCTAATAAGAAACTGCTTTGCCTGCAAATAGTGAACATTAATAATAATAAAAACAACCATTGTTTGGTCACCTGTTTGTTGATTGTGGTCAGTGGAGCCAGGGAATAGTTTGCTTCAGTTTGATCTAGCTATAATTGTTTGTTCCTGCATGACAGACAATAATCACTGTTGTCAGTGATGAAATGAGCTTTGATATTTCACAGAGATCTAGTGCAATTATTATTCAGACTAGTCTATCACAGTTAAATTGCCAAGTCATTCAATTTCAAATTATATGACATTGACACCCATATTATTATTATTATTATTATTATTATTAGTAGTAGTAGTAGTAGTAATAGTCATAGCAACAACAATGTGGCCATACTTCAAGGCTTGACCCCTTAGCACCTCTTATGCCTATACAGCAATTATTATTTCCTAATATTTCCTAAAGGCAAGGAACTAGTTGTACATAGGGTAAGTATTATATCAGTGGATATCACAGCAGATCTTTGCTAGCTGATTGCTGATATTCAAGTATTTATGTATTAGACCTTGTTATATATATAATAAAACAATATAGTCTTTTGGTGTTGTTACAATTAACATATTTATTTCACGGTCAAGGAGGGCCGAAGAGACTTTTTTATATATAGAAACATTTTTTAATTATAGGTTATTTTTTTAGTTTAATCAAGAGAAAAAAATGTGCATTTTCTAATATAAAATCTAATGGAAATCCAACATTAATCAACATTTTGGGAAAATCCTCTGTAATATCCTTCTAATAGGGATAGGAATAAAAATGTCATATCATAAGTGTGGGTCATCTAGAACCAAAGTGATTTATAGAAGAAATGTTTTAAAAAATACAATGTGGCTTAATGTGTATCTATTCTAGCTTAAGCCTGAATCAAAAGTGGACAAAACAGTTTCAAGGTTAAGTTTATCTATTGCTACAGTTGAAAATGAAAACATATATGCAATTAATCCAAGAATCTAACTGGCATGACCAAAATCACTATTTCTACCTGTAGTGTCTTGCAATAATGTTAAAAAGCAACCTAAACATAGCCGAAACAATTAATAATTAGAAAAGATTTGTGTGCCTCTTATTATATGATATCTGAAATATATGGTTTTGTCAGACTATATGAATCCATTTCTGTGATTTCTTCAAACTTAGATCAGCTCATAGTACTTCCCAGTCTGAGGATCAAAGTAACAGTTCAAACATGAATCATAGAGCAGACTGAGAAACTCGTCCTCACTGCAGTTCTCCTCAGACACAGACCCTAAAACACAATGCACATATCAGTCTCGCTCAGTTGTTCTATTATACATTTCTCCCTTTTTTTTTATTTATGTTCCATCTCTGTAAAATTGATAAACAGCCAATACACATTAAAACTTTCTTAATGCAAAGCATAAATCTAAGTGTAAAGGCATTGATGTAACACCTTTGGTGGACTTGTTGCTGTGGTCTCCTTTGCTCTCAGTCTGCTGTTGTCTGGGATGAATTATTGGAGGGCTGAGAACATCCATCCATTCCCTGTAGGGGGAGGAGAATCTCTGTTCTAGGAATAGCACTGAAATGTATATTCATAATGTATCTGGAACTGCTTCTTAATATTGTGTGTAAAGACATAAAAACTGCAACTCCAAGACTTTCTGGAATAAAGTAGCTGTTACCAATGCTTATGGATTGAAGTACACTATTCTACATCAAATTGTTATACATATGGCTTGTTTTCCAGGTGGCAGCTGACTGCCTCTGTCTACTGAACCTTGCACTTAGGGGGCTATTAGTGTTTGTTATTTGGAGCACTTTGGACACAGTATGCAGTAATAAAGTAACTAAACAGTAATATAGTAACAGTAGTATAGTATGTTTAAAAATATGTATGCATGATAAGATTTAAAATATGTTTGCAACATGCATTTACACCCAACATGCATATGGCCCACTTTTTCAGAAGTTCATTTACATCCAAACTTTTTGTAGTGCCATGTGGTGCTGACTGTCAGGTTCCCTATTGAGAGGGAGAAGAGGAAATGGATGACCTCCTGGGGAGCCCCCCCTGCAGGGGTGACAGCCAGGTGACACATGCAAGCCTTTAAGCATATGTGTGACAGCACTAGAAACTAGAGAATCATCATCAGCCCTGACAAGAATGCTTAATTAGTCACTTAGGTAGAGCACCTTCCCCTTATGTGTTGGATTTCACACTAAAGCAACAGTGCAGCATCCATATAACTAAAACAGTTGGATATAAAACATTCTTCACTTAAAGTTTGTGAACTATTATATTCATTAGTTTACATTATGGTTATTTACCCCATTTATAATTATTTAGCAATATCATGTTCTCTGTATGCATGGACCCATTTTTGAAGGTTTTATGTCAACAAGTGAGAATTTCCTCAGTAACTTCTGTGGATGTCATGTCATTATTTTGATGTCATTTCTGTACTCTGAAATAATCTCTTTCTTTTTTTATTCACTGCTACTACAAATGTTCAAACTTCTAAAAATGTTAAAGATAGATAACAGAGGAGAAAATAAATCCCTGAAGACATTTTGATTAAACTGCATCTGATGTCAAGAAAAAGGTATATACATTGTCTGTCATTTTGACAAAATGAAGTGAAAGATAAGATAACGGAAAACTGTTTTAACATATATGCTGATGTCTGAGGTTTCTTGCATGACTCAATTAAATTGTTTCTTACCTGGGATTAGAGTGGAGAAGTGGATTCATCTCTTTCTGGTAGTACTGGCCCTGTTCAGATGCCTGTCAATTGCAGAGATGTATATATGTTCTATAATGGCACAGTTCGTAACATAACAATGAAATTATTATTATTATTTTTTTTTTATTCTCAGCTAATCTAGCAAAAGATGGATTTGGATATTGTTAGTGTCTGTAACCATCAGTAACAGCATTTCAGAGAGCAACACCAGATTATAAATTCACCAGAACACTATAAAAACTATAGCTCTGAGACATCTGCTGTATGATACCTGCTGTCTGATGATGGCAGTATTGCTCATGCAAGGACAGAACAATGCTATCCAGTAAGACTGCTAATACACTTGGCTAAGCAGGACTGTAAGCGTACACAAAATCATAAGACCTAGTTGGAAAACTTTATATAAATCGTGTATATTTTGAAGTTCACTCTCGTGTTTTCTTCCCCCCAGCTAAAAGCCATGCATGTCATCTTTCTCTAAGGGGTTTGTGAATCTCTCCTCATCTTAACAACCTAAGCCCAAGATTCAAGGACCATCCTGTAGGTCATGTATTCAAGTCAGTCTAATGAGGCTGAGCACTGAGATATGTCTTACACCAGAGGACATGCCCGTGTTCATGTGCAGATGGCAACTCACTAGAGGGATACACTGGGTCCATGTAGAAGTGTCATCACTGCTCATACTCAGGCTGACATTGCACTGCTGGACCTGACAACAAGGATTACATGCAGAAAGTTGTGCAGCTGTTTAAATCTAAAAAGTATTTTTTTTAAATACATCACTTTAGCAGCTAGGATTGAAGTACAATCACATATACAGTATAATAGTATGAAACATATGCTTGTGTGTGTGACCTCTCCTACTTGTGAAGCACTGAGGCCTGAGTCACAGGTCCCACCCTCCTCTTCTTCCTGCTGTCTTTTTAGACTAGCTAACATCCGCAGCTCTTCTTCTTCATCCTCCTCCTGCTCTGCTTTCTTAGATAAATCACATGTGCTAGAGCCCACAGGCATCCTCCTCATGCTCTCCCTCACCTGTAGATGCCAAGCAGCTTCATTATTCTCCCAGTGCCGCTCCTCAAAGTGAGTAGGCAGTCATGTGTTACAGTCTATAGCTAATTAGAAACCAATCCATCAGACACTGAAGCCTAATTGGCACTTTATTAGAGCAAAGGCATCAGAAGTGTTTGCCCCCACTGCCTAGGTGTCTGCTAAAAAGACAAAGAGTTGTTACGTATATTAACTGATATGACTGCATATGAAATGTTACTTTGTTCACAAAGAAATGCTGAAGAAACAGAGAGTGTATAATGAGGGGAAAAAATCAACCATGACAAACTGTACTGTCCTGAGAAAAACCTGCACTTACAGAAGTGGTTAATGTGAGAAGTACTTTTTAGATGCAAAGACTTATGTTCAATAGGTTCAGGACAACACCTGTATAAAAATGGCATCTATGAGGGTGAAAAAATCACTTACAAACAAACCACTCTGCTTATATAGGCCCTTTCATCTGAAGCATGTGCTTCAGCTAATCTATTTCTAATAACATTTTAAGAGCCTTGCTAATATGTGCTCTAGTGAAAGCCTGTTCACTTGTACAATCATGCTCAACAAGTATGTATTTTATGTTTTGCAGAACAGGTTGCAGGTTGAATATTGTTATCAATTTCCTTCCTCAAATTGTGATGTAAATAGCCATTAAAGGGAGTTCTGTTCATTACTGGACTTTGATTTTCAACTAAGCCTTGCTCCTAAACACTATCCATCGAGAATTTTAGGTAGTTTTTTACATATCGGAAAAGACTAAAGTGTTCTCTAGAAGTGTTTTTGCCCTAATAGCTTATGTCATAGAGCGCAAACATTGTAGTGAAAATACATCTGAGAGATACACAATTCAATGTATTAAATAGAAGGAAGGACTGCTGTTAGCCAAGCAGCTTCTGAAATTGCAGAAGTGCTTGCTACCTTCCTGTTTAACTGTCAGAGTGCAAGACACAGTATTATAAGAATAGATTCAATTCAGCTAGGATAAGGCAAAATCTGGAATGAACAAGCTTCTTTTTGGAAAACCTGCTCACCTTGTGGAGCTTCACATCCTCAGGGGGAATTTCTCGAACAGATGTTCTATTAATGGATGTCCTCATATCTCCATAAAGGCCTGCTTTGCTCAGGTCTGCAGTGTTGCTGTCTGCTCCACAGTTTTGCAGTGCATGGTGAGAGACAGCGGGTCGGTGCCACACACACCAACTCAGTCCTTCGGGACTGCTCTGAGGAAGATTGGGTGGATGTATGTGTAACAGTAGAGGCCTTAGTTGGCTCAGTGCAAAGCCTGGGTGAAGAGATAGATCTGGGAATGGGAACAGAAGCCAGGGGGGAGGGGAAAGGGAGAAAAGGAAAAACCAAAAGAAGTGTCCTGAGAAATCTTTCGAGAGAGGAACAAAAGAAGCTCGAGATGGAGAGAGAGAGAGAGAGAGAGAAGAGAGAGAGAGAGAGAGAGAGAGAAAAAAATCATTCTAAAACAAGAAGCCATGCCAAGTCCATGAGCTTCCATAGTTGATAGAATGGCAGAGCAGTGTAATGCTTCATGGTGGCGAGTGAACACAATATCCAAATTGATATATATTAAATCACAAAAACACAAATGGGCTTTCAAGGGCAAGCACGAAATTTGAGATTAAGGATAAAATCTGAATTCAAAGATTTCAATCTTTTTAAAACAGTTTAGAGCAGTGATCCACAACCCTTTTGCAGCCACAGATCCCTTTAACTGTAAAATAAATATAGTAGAGTCAGTAATTAAACATTTACAATAATTTATTGGATATTTATTGGAGCCAGAAAGCTTTTATTCCCTGAACTTTTCATCATCCAAGCTGACATAATTTATAGGCCAATTTGTTTTTTCAGGTAGTGAGGTTTAGATCTAATCCATTAAATTGTAAACTATAAGCTGTCAACCATGAGAACTGAATAATTAAAAAAAACTCTTTGAATATTGTGGCTTGTGATTTCTCGAACTGTAACAAAATAGGCCACTATTGCTTCAGAAATCACAAACGATTTACTTTAAAGAAACAATTATGATACTGTTGAAAGAGATCTAATAAACATCACATGAACACAGGATGATTGGTATCTGCACAGCTAATTCAGAGTTACCTGCAAATAATCAGGGCACTGCAAGCTGTCTTTTGGCCTCTGCTCAGAAAGAGTTGAAGCTTTTTAACTTGTGGCCTTTGATCTGGACTAATGCCCTTAAACAGTGAGCAGTGCTTTAAGCTACTAACATACTGATGTACCATACTTACATGTCTCTGCCATTTCCTCCTGGCAATCTGCTCCTATAAATAACCTTTTTCGTGCATATTACACACAATGTCCATATTGAAAGGTTCAATATTTTAAGGTACATCTGCTGCTTATATTGTCTTTTATAACAGTGATTTGTTAAATGTTGATTGTTCCCCCATGCATCTGTGAAGCACAGCTAAGTGGTCTGTTTTTCTGTTTTTTGCTTTTTTTAATTTGGTTACAGTGGTGCAAATTAAAACCCACTATTATCAAAATGAGTACAGTAATTATAGCAATCTTATAATTAATAGCCTGTTTGTCTGGTCAATTGAATGGGTTTAATTCAAACCTAAAACTAATCAAGTAACATATAAATAATGGCACTTTGGACCTAATGTGTTTTGTTGGTGGACAGAAATAAATAAGCAGAACATTACTGCAAGCATCTGAATTGTTGGATGATGTTCATTAAATAAATCATTTCTGAGAAGATACATGGAACTTATTTTACATTTAAGAAGTTCTATGAATGTAACCTCTTCTCTATAATACATTCTGTTATGCAAAAAGAAAGAAAATGGATGATGTGTCTTCTTTATCAAGGATCTCTGAAACAGTATTATAGCTTAAAAATTGGCTAGATGTAACACATTAGTATTTGTTAAAAGCCTGGAGTGCATTTTAACACATTTAATCCAGTACATCTTTTCCAGACCAAAGGCTGTTTGTACTAAGAGTGTGAAAGCAGCTGAAACGTATTGCTGGTCCACTTGAAAATGGTGGTCAGGGGCTTGCTTCAAGTGAACCCTGGTGAAAACTACAAAATGTTTGAAAGCAATCTGTTCCCAGGGCCAGGCAATGAATAACATGAGCCTGTTATATTGCTACCTCTTTCAAGTTTCACAATGGCAGAAAAAGTGTGATAAGAGACAAAATGTTTTCTAGACACATGGAGTGAAGAAGGAAGCCAAGCGGCTATAAAAAAAAAAAAAAAAAAAAAAACCATAAAAATTCTGAAATCTGTCTGAGTATATGTGGCAGCTTTAACTGAAAGGTTTTACTTGAATTAGTGCAAGAGTAAAGAAACTGCTTTTGGCAGATGTATTTAGCATAGGAAAATAACATATTTGTTCTAAAAGAAGTCATTTTATTATCTAACATCCTGTTGTATTGATTCACAAGGAAAAACATACATTTTCTACTAAAGACTGCAAAGGTTTATAAGAATGTGCCAGCAAATTGTTTCTGGCTGTCTGGGTGGGAGTGATGGTGTTACTCTCTCCCCTGTCAATCAACAGTAGTCAGCTTTGGGTGTCTGTATGTGGAAGAGGGTACATAACATTTTCCTCTGAGTGTTTTCAGGTGCTCAGCATGCATGAGCCACAGTTTCAATAAATGCTGTCACTGTTTCTGAGGCACTATGTGCTAGCTTTCACCTTTCCCATTTGGTATCTTTTGTGTGATAGGTGAGCGCTAGGTTGGGAACTTGCATAAGGCTAAATTGGGAGAAAGTGGTGTTTTAACATTTTAGCAGAAGGAGGAAGTAAAGGAAGGAATAAGTTAATGAAAAGACCCAATCAAACTGTCAGTGTATTATTAAACAGTGTAAATTAACAGAATAACATAAGTGCAGCATTATATGCATACTAAAGATGAGACTGATTTCCCGATACGAAAGGAAATAGGGCATGAGGAAAAGGGATGCGTTCGTCACAAAATTCTGAAGTGAAGTGCTAGCAACAGAGCTGAATACAGTGTCAAAAGAAATGAAGCAAAACGTTTCTGCATTGACATAATTGAATCACGAGCCCTTGGGGAGTAGAGATGTGTGTAAGAGAACTGAGGAAAATAAAATCTACGTCTGTATTGACAATATACTGCTGTTTCTGAGCAGAAATGATCCGGTTGTGCTAACTGGGTATCTGTTACAGAGGTATTAAAGGCTGATAAAATCTTCTGTTCTGAAAATCTATTCAAGACTTATCTCCACCCTGTTTTTGTTTATTTCATTTGGACAGTTTGAGTTTTAAAGTCAAAATTTGGAAATTGTTGTACAAAACACTGTAATTGCATGTTGCTGTCTGAATAAATGTTGGATAGCAGATAAATACTATTTACACATGGTGCTGTTGAAGTCTCAATTCTATTTGGTCAGATGTTTTAATCAAAGATTTATATTGGTTTGCAATAATATGTTGGTTCAACTCTATTTTTCAATATGAACAGCTTAGAAAAGTTCATGGTTATTGTTTCAAATAAACAGATTAATTAACATATAATAGTTGAATTTTACATGAGAAAATGTTTATTCAATTTTTTTAAAAGGAGTCAGTCTTGTCCACCTTTTATAAACATTGGGGTAAAGCTATGATTTTAGTTTTTCTAAGATGGGAATGTATACAGGAGAGAGGGCTTTGCGTTTTATGGCATATTATCTTCAAGAAAAAGAGAAGTACAGAAAGCTAGTAAAGGCATGACTGTTTATAGCTGCTGTAATATAAGTGAAAATAAGTGAAACTAACTTGTTTTACAGATGTTTTACATCATTAATATAACCAAAAATTAAACAAAGTTATAATGTAATTCTTAAATGAATCATTTATTAACTTAACAAAAGATTTAAAATTGCTGGCAAGAAATAATATAAGCAAGTACAGGGACAGTGTTCTTTGTTAAAAAAAGGATCTGGGAAATTAACTTTATAAAACGGTAAAGGATTGCAGAGCATGTCACACCCCCACTCCTTTGAGTCAAAATTACCGTTTCCTTCTTACAGTCTTTTTGTATAAATTTGTGACATGCACCTTGGGGATCCCTGCAGGATGGGACCATGAATTTATTCAGCTTTACAAATTCATTATCACTGTTTAATAATGTTGTTTGTTCTCAACATTATTGGCCTCTTTCTGTGATATCCCAGTAGAGTACACATACAAATTACTTTAACAACACATTGAGGGTTCTGAAATTGGATAATTGGGCCCAAGATGTATGCATAAATGTGTTAATTGCTGTCAAAGCCCTGAACTGGGCCTCTCAGTTTGTTCAAGCACTATGTAGGTTTTTATGTGATTGCTAAGCAATACAACCAAGCCTTTATCAAAGGGTGGGTGAAAATCGTTCAATAAGGGTTAGGGTTAGTAAGTCTTTATTTGCTAAACAAAAATAATCAAACTGGGTTTGGTTTAGCTACCTGGGCTCTCATAACTTATCTTATATATATTATTATATTAATATATCTTATATGTAATAAGCATTTGCCAAGTCTTTTGAATTACTTTGGTGTTTCCTGTAGTTTGTCATTGATGAAATAGTCTGTGTGTGTTTGTGTGTATGTGTGTGTCTACCTCTTCACCCTCACTCCCTATGAAGTCATCCTCCAAGCATGCCTCTTTCCGCTCCCTTTCCCACCCAAGGTCATCAGCTTTAAGGTCAGAAGATAAACTCTTAAAGGTGATGCTGAAAGGTTGACCCCTTCTGGCTGAGTGAGGACATGAAGAAAAAGTAAAGACCTCCTCGCAATCCTCTTCTTCAGCTTCATCCAGACTGAGTGGAGTTGAAGCTCTTCTGGTGGCATCATTTCCATTCTCAAAAATATGCAACTCAGGGGGTGAATCAGATGGAGGTTGGCATTCGGAAGATCTGGGTATTGGCTCAGGAGAATATGAACTACATGTCTGATCTGTAAAACAAGAGCATGTTGAGTTTTGAATAGCACATAGCTGCACTGTCTTCATTGCACAAGGAACGGCTGAAAAGTAAACTTTTCAGTAAAAAGCATTAAAGCTAGATTTTCAAGAAAGACTGTAAATAATAAGATTGGCTGTGAATAATAAATGGCAAGGATGTCACCCTCCTAAAACACATAGATACACCTAAATGTTCTGAATAGGCAGAACACTTGTAATTGGAACATCAAAAAAGTAATGTAGAACCCTCGTAAAGAGAAAACATTTAATCTGTCAAGAACCATTTAAGTTTATGTGTGCTCTTTCAGAAGTACTCAAAGTAGAGGACGAAAAAATCTTCTGTCATATCTATCACAAATTTGATTTAATGGAAAACACGCTGCAGTGTTCAGTCAGAGAACATTAACCGCTTGTTTCTCCTTTAGGAAACTCACATTGACTTAATGGCACAAAGCAGATCAATAATAGAGATCTAATTACTACACATAATGTCTCAGCATTCATCTTTCATACCGAAGCTCATATTCCTTTCCTGAGTTCATTTTAATGAGCATATGCAAATAAGTGGATAATCACGATAAAGCAGACTGCGATGAATGCTGTGATGCTTGCCAGAAGCTGCGGGTGAATTTATAGGACATATCCAGTCCTGTTTTCACGCAACATTTGGTAATTGCAACATTATGCTTTAATGAACTCTTAAAATATGCCTAAATGCAAGTGAAGCATTGAAATAATGCAAATTTATTATTAGTTTTATTTTTCAATCCTTCGTGAAGACAAGGAAAAGAGGGTAAGAAAAAAACATCATTAGCTACTAGTGTGTGAGTATGTGTGATGGGGTAGGGGAGCTTTGTGGTTTTCCCGCTGGCACACAAACAGCATCATTAGTAGATGGGGAGCACTGCTTCTGCAAGATCATAATTCAAATCCAGCTATATCAGAGCCTGTGGGGTCTCTGTGCCCTTGCATTAAAGAGAAAAGACACCCAAAGAGAGGCAAGCCAAAGACACCGCCGAGACCAAGGTGATGAATACAGGGTGTGCGTATGTGATCTATTTCAAGCAAATGCACAGCACTTAAGTGCAACTGTGGGAGTATAGATGACCTGTGAATTTATTTCACCTTGAGTGAAGGCTGTGGCACCCATGAACCTTATTTTCAAACAAGTCTTGAATAGTACATGCACCTTCATTTTGTGAAATTTAAATACCATGTTTCTGGCTATGATTATGGCACAGTCTCCTAAAGAATTATTCACCTGGGTCTTCTAAACTGAGGACAACATTTGTACTATTGCTACTTCTTTATACACAGAAAACAAATGAAAGCTATTATGGCTTTACCATCAAATGTTATGCTTTGTCATGGGATACATATCATCCCCATGAGGTAGTATATAAACTGGTGTTCAGTTTCCACCAATTAGCAAATATGTGTTTTACTTATCTAGTCTATTATATTTGGCCAGTCTTCAACCCTCTATTGGTGAGTCAAACAATTATTTTCCTTATCACATGCTCAAATGAATACATCACTATATTTAAAGCCCCCATTGCATACCAGTTGCTACTATTCTAAATTAAATAGCAGTATTTTGTTCTCTGAATGAACAGGACTATAACATTGTCCACTCTAAGCTGGACCCTGTAATTGACAGACACTTACACAATGTCATCTGAATGAAGGTCATACACCATAAGGATGTTACGTTTCATAAAACCAAATTATGTAAAGACATAATTTACACACTCTGAATGCTCGTTTCATAATGAGAATGCTCAAAATGATCTATCAGGCACTATTTAGCCTCACCTTTTCAGGAGTCACCTAATTAAACCACAAACCACTCACAAAGTGCTTGTCGAGTGTAGCAGTGACTCCAACTCCTCAAAAGGGCGTTGCAGTATTAAATTCAATTTAAATTCACATCACGTTTTTTTAAAGACTTACATTGTAATCACCTCTTCTAATTGCCAACAGTTCATGCTGGCCTGAACCCTTGAGACTTCTTTCTAACCCACATAGTATATTTAATGTCCTTTTATCACTAATGAACTTTCCCTTCTTTTTCTGTTTTCTGAGGAAGGACGGAGGTTGTCTCTCAGTGCTGAAGAGTACTGCACCTTGCATTTACTACACACTGACATTGGACCCGTAAAGACAACAAACACATTCATTTAAAATAAAATTGTGCAGGATATAATCAACAGATATAGTTAATGGTATTGTACTGGATATTACTTATAGTTAATTATCTAAAAAAGCCATGAGGGTATAAAGAGGCACCGTCCATGCTGCACTGATTATATGAAAACATTGGTGTATCATTATAGTCACTTACCTGACATGTGATGATCTGTTTGTTGATGTCTCTGCTAAACAGGATTACTTGAACTAATATAATTATGATTATATTTCAGAAAACTAATAAAGTAATATAACATCCTTACGTGTAGCTATTTTCTCTTTCCGACCATTAAGAACCTGCTTTGGTCCCCCAGACCCTGTCCTTTCAGAAGATGCCTGTTCAGCTGGTGGTTGTGTCTTTAGTCTTCCACTTCTCCCTATGTTCGAGAACACATTAATTAGAATAGACTTGTTTATGTTGCTTGTATTTATTAGAGAACCATTCCAATTAAATGTCATTAACAACATGTTATTTGGCAGGAGGATCTGCAGCTGCACACAGAGTGAGCCATAACTCTTAAAAGCTGTTTAAATAGCTGTGAAAGTTCATTCATTCATTGTCTACCGCTTACCCGAACTATTCTCGGTCACAGGGAGCCTGTGCCTATCTCAGGCATCATTGGGCATCAAGGCAGGATACACCCTGGACGGAGTGCCAACCCATCGCAGGGCACACACACACTCTCACAATCAAACACTACAAACAATTTAGAGATGCCAATCAACCTACAATGCATGTCTTTGGACTGGGGAGGAAACCAGAGTACCTGGAGGAAACCCCCGAGGCACGGGGAGAACATGCAAACTCCACACACATGGCGGAGGTAGGAATCGAACCCCCAACCCTGGAGGTGTGAGGCAAATGTGCTAGCCACTAAGCCACCATGTCCCCCCAGCTGTGAAAGTTAATATAACTATGTGAGAATTAATTTATTGTTTATTTTGCAGTTTAAGATTTATGTCAACAACTCTGCAATTCTCATTTTTGTTTCTCTCTTCAAATAATCAGATGCTTTTGTACAGTACATTAACATAACTGCATTAGTCTTTGGGAATACAGTAACTGTGGTTAACTGCATAATCAAGGCAAGTATCAGCTGTAATAAAACAGAACTAGGCTCTGCATAGAAAAGCTCAAGGTTATAAGCAAAATCTATCAGATGTGGTTAAATTTATGTTTTCTTATGCAGAAGTTGGCATTTACCTGAATGAGCTTTGTGTTCTGTCCCATTAGCTAATGAACTGCCCTTTCTCGCAGTGAGAGGAGGACGTCCTGTGACTTTTGAACCAAAAGCAATATGAGAGCAGTCCTGGGTTTTAGGACCCCGAGTGACTCTCCCTGTGCTTAGCTGTTCTAGAATTCACAGAGAGACAGAAAGAAATACATCATTATGCATACATCTTCAATGTGAAGCAAGCATTAAAGAAAATCTGAGTTTATGATGAATCACTACATCAGAACTCATATTCTAATATTAAACGTAATATTGATAATATTGATACAAGATATAAATACCCATGTAGATGCCACATTGGCTTGGCTGTGATGCTTTTAGTGAGTTTAGCATCAGCACTATATTGGAGTGTTATACAGCAGACTTTACTTAAAGAAGGCATTACATTTCAGAAGTATATGTTTTATTGTGGTAATATACAGTATGTTGCTGATGATGTTGATCATGTTGATCATGACTGTCTGTGAGGCACAAGACATATGTAGTCAAGTCTCTGTACTTGTTGACATCATGCACTTGAACACAAAGTACCTACTAATAGAACTATATATTCTTAGAAGTCCCAAAATGTTCAAAAGAATAAAAATGAACATACATTGAGAGTAAAAAAGGAACATGCATCATGCTTCACTTTGCATCAAGTTCATTTTAATGTATTGTGCAGGAAATGTAATAGCGTGGCATCTGTTTAGGATACCTTCTGAGTCACTGCTCCCTTTTCTATTACCATACAATACATGAGAAAAAAGAAGATTTTCTGGCATTATTCATTCATTCATTCATTCATTCATTGTCTACCGTTTATCCGAACTATTCTCGGGTCACGGGGAGCCTGTGCCTATCTCAGGCGTCATTGGGCATCAAGGCAGGATACACCCTGGACGGAGTGCCAACCCATCGCAGGGCACACACACACTCTCATTCACTCACGCAATCGCACACTACGGACAATTTAGAGATGCCAATCAACCTACCATGCATGTCTTTGGATTGGGGAAGAAAACCGGAGTACCCGGAGGAAACCCCCGAGGCACGGGGAGAACATGCAAACTCTACACACACACACACACGGCAGAGGCGGGAATCAAACCTCCAACCCTGGAGGTGTGAGGCAAATGTGCTAACCACTAAGCCACCGTGCCCCCCTGTTTTCTGGCATTATTTCAAAAATAATTTTATAGTGTCCAGCAGTCATTCCTTTAGATTTTAGCAGCTTCATCCAGGGATCACTAGTATGAATTATAGAATAAAATCATCTAAATTAATTAAAAAAAAAAGATCTAGATTTGTGCATTAGTACTACTGTTGATAGCATCTGATACTACTCCAGTACTGTTGATCTCTCTCAACCACTGATCTGTCAACACCTTATCAAGTTATTTGTAGTATATATTTGATTTGATATGTATCCATTGAGAGCAAACAGCAAAATGATGACAGAGAATAATATTTTCACAGTCCACATTAGCACCACCTTGTAAGGGTTACAGCTCGCTGTCTTCACAATTAATTAAGTTTTATGTGCGTTTTATGTGTTCATTTAAAGATGTAACAATTTATTCTATGTTCATTCTATTGTTCATTGTTAAAAGACTCAAATGTCTTTTATTTGGATGCAGAATATTCATTGTAGTGGTCTTGATAA